>CM046947.1:10328370-10928370 GCA_025698515.1 Gossypium sturtianum
AAGGACGAGAGGAAGAGCATGATGCGCATTTGAGAGTGGTGCTGCAGATTACGAGGGAAAAGCAACTCTATGCTAAGTTCGGTAAGTGCGAGTTACGGCTTAGAGAAGTGGCGTTCTTGGGTCATGTAGTGTGGTGAGGGATTCGTGTAGATCCTCGTAAGATTGAGGCGATTTTGGATTGGAAGCCGCCTAGGTCGGTGGTGAGATTCGGAGTTTTCTGGTTTGGCGGATACTACTAGAAGGTTTGTTGAGGGTTTCGTTAATAGCAGCGCCGATGACCAAGTTGTTAAGGAAGGAGGTTCCGTTTGTATGGATGAGAAAGCAAGCAGGAAAGCTTCGATAAGTTAAAGAAGATTTTGACCGAGGCTCGGTTTTGATTCAACTCGAGGGGTGGTAAGGAATACACAGTCTCATTGCGATGCATCACATACGGGATTGGGTTGTGTGTTGATGCGGGGAAGGTAAGGTTGTGGCTTACGCTTCTAGGCGGTGAGGCCACATGAGGTCAACTATCCGACGCACGATTTGGAGCTAGCGGGTGTAGTTTTCGCCTTTTAAAAATTTGGAGGCACTACTTGTATGGAGAGAGATCGATAGTCTACACTGGATCATAAGAGTGCAAGTATCTACCGACTCGGAAGGATTTGAATTTGAGGCAGCGTAGATGGGTTGAGTTCTTTGAAGGATTACGATCGTTCTATTGAGTATCATCAGGGCAAGGCTAACGTGGTGGCGACGCGTTGAGCCGTAAGGTTGTTTCGGACTTAAGAGCTTTGTTTGCCCATTTGAGCTTGTATGATGGCGGGAGTATTTCGGCGAGCTACGAGTTAAGCCTACTTGGGTTGAGCGGATCGGAGAAAAACAGTTAGAGGATGAGGTTACGAGTGCGCGAAGGTTACAAGTTGAGAATGGTGGTTTGGAGGGTTCTGACTTGTCCGGTGATGAGGTTCTGTGTTTTCAAGGTAAGGCTTGTATGCCTAAAGATGTTGAGTAGAGACAGAAGATTCTTCAGGGCGCACATAGCGATCCTTATGCTATGCATCTGGAGGTAGCAAGATGTATAAGGATCTTAGAGAGCGATTTTGGTGGCCACGGCTTGAAGAAAGAGGTGAGCGAGTTTGTGGGAAAGTGTCCGACTTGTCGTCAGTCAAGGTGAACATCGATTGCCGTCGGGTTTGCTTGACTGTGAAGATTCCGCAGATGGAAGTGGGAAAGGATAACCATGGATTTTGTCAGTGGGTTACCGCTTACGCCAAGCAAGAAGGATTCAGTTTGGGTAGTGGTGGATCGTCTGACTAAATCAGCTCACTTTATTTCGGTGAGGGTTGACTACTCACTTCAGAAGCTAGCGGTTGTATGTTTCGAGAGATAGTGAGGTTGCGCGGTGTGCGGTTTCGATAATCTCGGATAGGGATCCCGATTTACGTCTAGGTTACGGAAGGCATTGCATCAAGCATTGGGTACTCGTTTGGATTTCAGCACGGCTTTTCACCCGCAGTCTGACGGACAATCAGAAAGGGTTATTCAGATCTTAGAGGACATGCTGAGAGGTTGTGTCTTGGATTTCAGAGGTAGTTGGGAGGAGTTTCTACCGTTAGCCGAGTTTGCCTACAACAACGATTACCAAGCGAGCATCAAGATGGCTCCGTATGAGGCGTTGTATGGTAGGAAGTGTCGCTCACCTACTTGTTGGGACGGAGTTAGGTGAACGTCGGTTGTTGGGACCCGAGTTGGTAGCCGAGGCGAGGACAAGGTCAAAGTGATTCGAGCTCGATTAAAGGAAGCTTCGGACCGGCGAAGTCTTATGCCGATCTTAAGCGAAGAGATATAGAGTTTCTTTGTAGGGGATAAAAAGTTTTCTGAAGGTCTCGCCTTGGAAGAAGGTATTGAGGTTCGGGAAGAAAGGCAAGCTTAGTCCGAGGTTCATTGGGCCGTATAAGGTATTGAGGCGAGTTGGGGCGATGAGCGTATCGGCTTGAGTTGCCAGTGAGAGCTTAGTCGATTCACGACGTTTTCCATGTTTCGATGCTTGGAGGTATCGTTCGGATCCGTCGCATGTGGTAGCGATGCAAGAGATCGAGGTGAATCGGACTTATGCGTGGAAGAGGAAACTGTGCGCAGATTCTTGATCGGGATGTGAAGGTTCTGCGTAGGAAGTCTGTGCCTTTGGTTAAGGTACTTTGGCGGAATCATGGTATAGAAGAAGCGACATGGGAACCTGAGGATACGATGAAACAGCAATACCCGCAACTCTTTTGACCAGGTAATTTCGGGGCCGAAATTATTTTTAAGGGGGTAGAACTGTAATATCCCGGGTTAGGGGGCTATTTTGTTGTTGCATGTTATAGCATGTGTTTAGTGTCTTTGTGTGGTTATTTCGGTGTTTTAGGAGCTTAATTGTAGGCTAGGAGTGTGCCACGAGTGAATGGGAAAATTTTGGTTTTGGGTGTTAAGTGAAGGGAGCTGAGGAAGCGGGGGTTTAAGAGTTTTAATTGAGGTTTTGTTGCACAAATAAGGAGCTAGCTTAGAGGCAAAGCATGCGCCACATGGGGGAGCTTGATGTGGCGTCATCTTCAGGAGAGGGAGGTCCAGTGTTCGAGCTGCAGAGTTCTCCTTTTGACTTCTTTTGGGACGGCATGGAGGAGAGGTAGAAGGCTAGTGAAACTCTAACTTGGACCAAGTCTTCACATTCAAAAGGAGGGTGGAGAGCAATTGTAGGAGGAGACTTGGTCTTGATGTTTGAATGTGTGGATGTGAGTGAATTGGGGATGTGGCGAATTTGTGGGTGTTGAAGTGGGAGTGTGGACGGTTTGGCATGGGGTTTGGGTAGTGCCGAATGTGCCTTGGCATTTTGGGTGTTTTTCGGCAATGAAACAATTGGTAAGGCCACACTTTCTTTTTTCCATTTTTGTCAAAACAAGCCGAAATTCTAAGGAGTTTCTCTCATTTTCTCTTTGGAGCCAAAAGTGCAAGCACCTAGTTGTCGAAATTGATTTGTTTCTCTCAACTTTCTTGGTAGCCGATTGTGCCTTGTTTTCTTTCTTTCTCTCTTCATTTCTTCCTTTGGCAAACTGAAACTACTTCTATTTCACTCACTTTTCTCTTTCTCAAATTGCCATTGCCGAAACTACATTCTTCTCACACTTCTTTTCTTTCTCCTCCACTCAAGCCGAACATTAAAGGTGATAAACACTTAAAACCGATTCTTTTTTTTTCTCTCTTTGCAAGCCTTGGCCGAATCTCTTGTGGTTCCCTCCTAGAAGTCCTAGTTGGCCGAATATTGGGTGTTGGTAAGTGCAAGGCCGAATGGCCATATCTCCTTCTTTTGGGTTCTTTGTTGGTTATGGTTTGGTTAAGGGCCGATTATGGTCAGTTGGGAAGGGTGTTAACCTTTTGGATTATCATTTTGTGATAGGGTCTTGGATATCGTAAAGTAGCCAGGAAGAGCCTTCGACTCTTTGAACCGATTGGTAAGTGTGGTAAGGGTTGGTGCTTGTTGTTAGTCCAATTATTAGTTTTCGTTTAGATAAAGGTGATTGGTGATTAACTATTTGTTTATTAGAGTGCCGATTGTTGGAAGAAGAATCATTGCTTGATTCGGATTTGGTAAGGAATCAAATCAAGAGTAAGGGGCTTGATAATCAAGGGACTCGAGTGATTCGTGGGGATCTTTAGACTCGGTTTTACCGGTGTGTAACTAACACACTCTCTACTTAGTAACGTTGTTAATAAACTTGATTGCTTAATAAGATTGAAAGCAGTGAGAAGGATAATTGGATACCCAAAAGGGGTATGTGTACGATTCGGGTAAGTCTTTTCTATGATGAGTATTAATGATAACACATGATATCATGATTTATGTTATGCATGTTATGAGTTGTAATGCTTGATATGTTGGCATGATATGCATGGCTTGTATGAGATGCATAATCCCATGAGTATGATATGTGTGGGTGATACGAGAGGAGGGAGCGGTGGTATATTGTCTTGACGAGCACCAGTGCTTTGGTAGCACACTTTGTGACTTTGGGTCACGGAGGTTTGGCACCTCCAGAGGTTTGGTACCTCGTCTCGTCCCAGTGGCTCGGTACCACGATGGGTTGGCCCCACGGATGATTATCTGGGATTAGCGCCGGTGATTTGGTATCACACGATGGGTTGGCCCCATCACCAGATTTGTGACTACGGTCACGGTGCTTTGGTAGCACATTGTGTCTTTGGGACACAGAGGTTTGGCACCTCATTGCGACTTGTCCCCGTGGTTTGACCACCAGTGGGTTGGCCCCACTTGAGTTATGGGATCGTCTGCTAGTGATTTGGTATCACCACGATGGGTTGGCCCCATCATCGCCGGATTTGTGACTACGGTCACAGTGCTTTGGTAGCACATCGTGTCTTTGGGACACCGGTGGTTTGGTACCACAATGACGGATATTGTGTCTTTGGGACACCAGTGTTTTAGTAACACATTGTGACTATATGTCACCAGTGGTTTAGCACCACCAGTGGTTTGGTACCCACGGGGTAGAAAAGGCGATATGGATGGTTAGGATCGGGTTGCATTAATTATGTTGCTATGTATGATGTGTGTTAGTATGTTGTTTCTTGGGAGGCGGGATTTGCACTTTGGGTCACTCGACTCACCCTCTCCTTTGACATTTCAGGTGACTCGTGAAGCGCGGACATGGGCCGGGATGGACTCGGGGTGCACATGCCATGCTTTAATAAAGTTTTACTCGGACTCTACTATTTGGGTACTTTAGTTTATTTACTTTTAATTGGGTTTTATTTTGGATTTGTAAAGGCCTTTAAAGTTATGTTTTATGTTGTTGATGTTTTAAGTTGATTTTGACATGCCTTAAACAAAGTAACTTGGAATAAATTTTACTAAAACTTGGAAAGATAATGATTTCAAAACTATAACGCTTTGGTTTTTTTTTTTACTATACCATCGGGTATCACACTAAGTCTTTTTGATAAACAAAAACAACTGGTTTCCAAATTCAAACTTGTAGTTCCCTAAGTTTAAAAGTGTTTTATGTGTCACTAAGAAACTAATGAGGTTTTAGTGGTTAAACTCGTTTAAACTACAAATTTCAGCTAAGTTTTCAAAATCTCAGGGTTTCAAATACATCAATTTGTTTTTCCAACAAGACCACTCAAATTTGTTTCAAAAACCTGTGTTTTCACCGATTTTAAGCGATAAATCTGATCTCCCAAAAGCATTTTCCCGTAACATACAGTTCGGACGTGGTGTCTTGTCCGGGTTTGGGGTGTTACACCTGTGACATGCCAGATTCGGTCGTAAAGTTTTGACCGGGTTTGGGGTGTTACAGGAAGTTCATACAAGAATTATGAAATGCATATAAGTTCGACATATAAATGTGTATGAGACAACTTTATAGTACCGTTATTCAGGCCGTGGGCCTAGCAAGCCTTGTGCTGGTGAACTTAATCGGGCTTTGTGCCTAGCAGGCTTATTGCCGGTGAATAAATATCAGACCGTGGGTCTAGCAGGCTTCGTGTCGGTTGATAATATCAGGCTTTATGCCGGTGATTTATTATAAGTGTATGCTTCAATATATTTTTAACGATGTGGAATTTATATACGGCAAATGAGCTCAACGTTCAGGTATGTGTAAATCTAATGGTTGTGAGAGATAAGGTAAATTAGTAAATTGCTATTTGATACTAGTTATATGTGATACAATTGAGGAATATATGTAAATTTTAGTAAGTGTATTCAGCCTTATAAATGAATAGTATGACATTATGGAATTGATTTTAGATATTAGCATATATGAGTCTTTTATATTATACCAAATTAGTAAATGCATATGTGATGTATATTGAGCAAGAAAGTTGACAAAATGCTATTGTATGTGTGAAAATAAGGTAAGTCAGTTGTTGAATTGATTATATAAATGCTAAAGTTACAAATGTGGAAAATGTGAATGTATATGTGATTGTGTATATGCGGCCAAATGGGGTATATGTGATTTTAATAGTGAGATTTATATAATTTCATGTGTATTTGTATAATTAGCCATATGATACACGATTGAAAGATTTAAATGATAACCTTGTATTTGAGAACATGTATATTCGGTTTTGTTAACTTTATGTTAATATATAATAGTTGGTATATATATATTTGCTTATGACTTTCTAAGCTTAAATAGCTTACTCCGTGTGTATTCTTGTTTACTTATGTTCATAGATTTGGATATACGTTATGAGCTCAGGGATCGTCAGCAAGACTACTCACACTATCGACAGTTTTTTCGGTATTTTACTAAGTGATTTTGGTTTATGGCATGTATAGCATAGATGAAGTATTTGAGATTGATTTTTGGGACTTGTATATATGTATAGCCATGCGAAAATGGCTTAATCATTATGATTAGATTCGGTTAAATGAGTTCATGTTTAAGTGTTTAATGTGTTTGGTTTTATCATTTCGACCATGGCTTATTTATATGCGGTATATGGTTGCTATGTTTAGTTAAATATTGCGGTAGAGGTTTTGATATATATATATAAATATAATATGTATGGTATGTTTGGATTTGGTATTTAAGTGAGTTTGGTTAGGTCTTATAAAATGAACTATGTATATAAAGGTTAGAAGATATTTATATGTCTAAATGTGTATGGATTGGATGATTATAAGTCCGAATGTGTATAGGTTATATTGATTAGGTTTGAATTGGCAATGTATGTATATATATCATGCTTGAATGATTGGCTAAATAGGTACGGTTGGTAATAGATAAATAATGAATATGCCATATGATTGTTTTGGTTAATAAGTAAAGTTAATATGCTAATAAGGCTAAGGATATAATAATAAATGATAAGCGTGACATTCGGTTTATAACACATATTCATTATCCGATTGTAGATTAACTTAGTTTGTGGTGTGAATGAAAAATTTTGGTACAATTTAATATATATAAATTGACATGCGAATAATATGTGATTTTAGCTGTTATTTGTGCTCAAATTGGATTATGTTAACAAGGTCATATGCGCATGTATTGAATTAACATGATTGGAAATCAGCTCATGTAAAAAAATTGTTTTGATTTATGTACGATATATGTCTTATAATGATTTATGTTGGGATATGTTTTAAATGTATAAATGTCGTGAGATGCTAAGAATATTATTAATGGAATGAGTGACTAAACATGTAGTTTATTTGATTAATGATATGTATTAAAATGATTAAATATAAGATGAGTTTGATATTTGTTAATAAATGAAATTGAAATAATGAATGTCCTATTGTTTGGTAAGTATAAGATGATAGATATGTTTGAATTTATAAAGATTAGTATGGTTTGATTTAAATAGAAAATGTGCAATCTCATTCTGTTTGGATGATTTAATACATAAACGCTAGCTTTAATTTGAATATTAAGTATGTGTCTTTGATCTGAATGTAAAGTATTTGAATATAATATGTTATGTATTGATTATTTTTACTCTTGAATGTACATGATATGTTTACAAAAAAAAAATGCCTGTTCTGAGTGATGTCTTATTCGATAATGCCTTGTAACCCTAATCCGGAGATGGATACGGGCTAGGGGTGTTACATTTGATTGGTATCAGAGCTATGGTTTAGTCGGTTCTAGGACTACCATAGCGTATGTGTGTCTAGCTATACATGCCATATTAAATCTGCGATAGTGTGATATCTCCCGACTCTAACGAAGAACTTTTTGATGAGATATATAAGATTTCCAACTGAGCTAATTCAGATGGTACAGAAGTAAATATTCAAATAATTCAGCGAAGATGTGTTGATAATGAGTTGAGAGTCATAAAGGTAAGAATCAAATTGTGTGACATGTTGTTATTGATAAATGTGGTAATTATATGAGCATATGAGATATGATATTTGAGTTATGATTGCTATCTGAGATGCTCTTATTCTAAAATGGTGATTTGAGTTGGAATATGAACAATGTGTTAATAATAAAAGGTGATTAAAAGAAAAGGTATATTAAATGATTTGAGAATGTGAAATTAGTAATGAACTGACTATTAGTGATAGTATGTATTATGTGCAATTATGTGAGAGTTAAATTTGAGGCTCTACTACCCTCACCCCCTTGTCAGAAAAATGTTACAATTTTATTATAAGAGTTGGAATGAATAAGCTCACTAATGTGAAGTTTTAGAAAATCCGTGTTTGAAAGATTAGTAATGTGGTCAGAAAAGAGAATGAATCAGCAAATGAAGACAGTACTAAAAGAGATATTGGGCAGTTCTGAAGACTATTCAGATTTTGCAAAGTCACTGTTAAAGAAGAAGTTAACTCTGATTAAATGACTTATTCAGGTATGTTATCTAAATAAAGTATTAACTAAAAGCTTTCCTGAATTGATTTCTGTTAGTGATGGGATAATATGAAAATTGCTGATGGTAGAATTAGACAGTGGATTGATGTTTGAATTGTATTGATGGTTGAATGCAATGGTTATAGTCGGGCAGTTATTATGATTCCATTTGGACATTCTACGTGTACATTTATCCTCAGAAGTATATGTGACTGTTTGATGTCAAAAAGAAAGTTTTATTGTATAAGAACATTAGTTAAACATATTAATAGACGAAAGTATCGTTGATCTATTTGGGTTATATTCGACATTGTTATGTCTTCCTTTGATAATTTATTTTATGGTGTGGATATGAAAGTCGACGGTAAAATCTGTATGAGGCTAATATTTTGTTTCTATTGGTTATTGCTCTGTTGAATATAATTGAAGATTATATTACTTCTGTTACTGTGGATTTCAGTATTTATGAGTGGCATTGTTCTTTCTGGACATTTCTGGGATATCATTGGAACTAATATCATTCTATATGATTTGTAAATTTTCAGATATCCTGTGTAACTTTAAATGTTGAAATTTTGCTATTGCGGTATTTTTATGATTCCATGTGATTATCTACAAGATATATCTATTTGACAGAGATGACTATGTCTATTATGATTATAATTTCTGGCTTGAAAAGTGAGAGTACAGTGGTACCGTTCTCAGAGTTATAGAAGATGTGTTTCTATAATGGTTGCTATTTAAATCATATTTGATTCCTTTTTATGTTCAAATGCTTCATTAACAGCTGAGATAATATTCATTATAGGATTGAGACATTGTTCCTAGTAAGGCTAAATGATTTCTATTTGGATAAAGTGATTTTAGTATAATTTAGAGTTTCGATGATTAATATATGAGACAGCTTTATTATAAACTCTTTTCTAGTTCTCGTGAAAGTTCGACAGTGATAAAAGTGAAAATGATAGAAGATCAAGACTAATTTGTGTAAAGATATGTCTGGGGTTATCCTTCTAATGAGAAGAAAGATTTCTTTGAAAAGACCGATTCAGTAGTTAATATGATTAGAATTATTTGATTGAAAAGTTAATTAGGATGTATGTGTTTGAATCTATCTATGAATTGGAAACAAACTTTGAATGTACATGTATGAATTGAAGGATAGTTTGAAAGAAGAATTTGTATTCTTAAAGACTCTGATGTATGTTTTCCGAACGAGGTACGGATACTATGAGTTTCTGGTTATGCCTTTCGGACTTACTAATGCACCTACTATTTTCATGGATTTGATGAATCGAATCTTCAGATAGTATCTTGATCGGTTTGTGGTATTATTTATAAATGACATTTTGATCTATTCCCGTGATGAAATCGAGCATGCCGAACATCTGCGATTTGTGTTACAGACTTTGCGAGATAAACAATTGTATGCGAAATTCAGTAAATGTGAGTTCTGGTTACGCGAAGTCCGTTTTCTAGGTTATGTTGTATCCGCATCGGGTATTCGGGTTGACCCGAGTAAAATTTCAGCTATATTTGATTGGAAACCTCCGAAAAATGTCTCTGAAGTTCAAAGTTTTCTGGGACTTGCTGGTTACTATAGACGATTTGTGAAAGGTTTTTCTATGATAGATACACTGTTGACAAAGCTATTACAGAAAGATGTTAAGTTCGAGTGGTCGGAAAAGTGTCAGAAAAGTTTTGATCAGTTGAAAGCTCTTTTGACCGAAGCTCCAGTGTTAGTTTAGCTTGAATCGGGTAAAGAATTTGTTATTTATAGTGATGCATCTTTGAATGGTTTGGGTCGTGTTTTGATGCAGGAAGGCAAAGTTATAGCTTATGTCTCGAGACAGCTGAAGCCACACGAAAAGAACTATCCGACACATGATTTGGAGTTAGCAGCTATTGTGTTCGCATTAAAGATTTGGCATCACTATCTGTTCGGTGAGAAATGTCATGTTTGTTCTGATCATAAAAGTCTGAAGTATTTAATGATTCTGAAATATCTGAGTTTGAGCCAACGTTGATGATTAGAGTTGTTAAAAGACCACGAGCTACTGATTGAATATCATCCGGGAAAGGCTAATGTTGTTGCTGATGCTTTGAGTAGAAAATCATTATTTACTTTGTGTCCAATGAATGCGTATATGGTGATCTCTGATGATGGCTAGATAATAGCCGAATTAAAAGCAAGACTGTTATTTGTTCAACAAATTTGTGATACTCAGAAAGTTGATAATGAATTGTTAGCAAAACGAGCTCAGTGTGAAACGATTATTAAATCTGAATTCTGAGTTGATAAAAATAATTGTTTGAGGTTCAGAAACCGAGTATGTGTTCAGAAAAATTCAGAGTTAATTTAGATGTTTTTGAATGAAGCTTACAACAGTCGGTTATCTGTTCATCCGGGTAATATGAATATGTATAATGATTTGAAACAGTTCTATTGGTGGTCTGGTATAAAACGAGACATATCTGGCTTTGTTTCGAAATGCTTAGTCTGTTAGTAAGTAAAAGCCAAGCATCAGGTACCTTTTGGGTTACTTCAGCCGATTATGATACCCGGGTGGAAATGGGATAGGGTCACGATAGATTTTTTATCTAATTTACCATTGACACTGAGCAAGAAAGATGTAATTTGGGTTATTGTGGATAGTATGATTAAATCTGGTTTACCTTTGATTGAATTTGCTCATAATAGTAGCTTTAAATTCAGTATCAAAATGGCACCCTACGAGGCTTTGTACAGTCGTAAATGTCGTACACCATTGTATTGGACCGAGCTCAGTGAAAGTAAGATACACTGGGCTGACTTGATCAAACACACAGAACAAAAAGTGATAGTGATTCGTGATAGCTTGAAAGTTGCATCAGATCATCAAAAGTCATATGCATATTTGAAATGTAAAGATAATTAATTTCCGATCGAAGATCAAGTGTTTCTAGAAGTTTCACCATAGAAGAAAGTACTCTGATTCGGTCGTAAAGGCAAGTTGAGTCCGAGATTCATTGGGCCGTATAAGATCAAAGAGCGTTATCCAAATCTATTCACTGGTAAGATTTCCGGGGACTAAAATCCCTAAGGGGGGAGAGTTGTAACAGCCCAATTTTGACCCTAATCAGAATAGTGGTTTTGGGACCATAAATCTGAGTCTGAAAAATATTTTAAAATTAATTTCAGTATTTATTATGTGTGAATTTGCTTGTGTTAAATTTTCGTGTTTTAATTTTGTCATTTGAGTGTCTAATTTAATAAAAGGACTTAATCGCGTAAAACGAAAACTTAATGGTTAGTTGTGAAAGTACCTAATTATTATTGTCTTTTTAATATGGAGGATTTGCATTGTAATTAGTCCCTTTTATATATAGTGGACGGCATGTGTGATTATAAATGACTTTATTATATGTATTTATATATTATAAAAGTTATAATTATTAATTATATATTATATTAATATATAATAATGCAGAAAATAAAAGAGAAAGTCATTCATTCTTTTATGTTTTGTGACCGAAACAAAGAAAATAAGAAAGAAAGAAAACCATATTAGGTTCGGCCTTGATGTTCTTTGATTAAGGTAAGAGTTTTGTTCGGTTTTTGATAATTTTTACGTTTTTAATATCGTTGCTTTGAGTACTTTCCGACCCATGTCTTAATTTTTTATTTTGATGATGATTTTGTGTTTTGCCATTGATGATACCTTGTGGTTTTTGTTGTTTGATGATGAAATAAGAAATATATGTGTTCGATTAACAAGTTTTGTCTTTGAATTTTTGATGAATTTGAATAATTTGGACTAAATTGCAAAAATAAATTTTGGAGTGATTAAAATGTGGAATAAATGAAATGTATGGACTTTTATGAACATAGGTAATATTCGGCCAAGCATGGGTAATGTGAAATTTTGTGTATTTTGTGTTTTGTGCAAAAAGGACTAAATTGTAAAAAGTGTGAAATGTTAGGGGCAAAATTGTAAATTTCCCATTTATGTGTTTTTAGACTAAATTGAATAGAATGGTGTTTAAATAAGCTTAATTTTAATATGTTTAGATCAAGAACCAAATAAATCAGATCTGGACCGGGGAAAAATGAAAGTAGTCGATTAGTCGATTTTACCGACCGATGACGTCCGAGGTAAGTCCTTAAGCAATAAAACATTGTAAATTATGTACGTAACTTAGTATATGCTGATTTGGTAATTTTGTAACTATAATGTTGAGTAGCCAAATGTGATTATACCTAGAATTTGATATGATCAAGTTTAGTTCAGTTGAGATATGATGTTTGGAAGTTCATACAAGAATTATGAAATGCATATAAGTTCGACATATAAATGTGTGTGAGACAACTTTATAGTACCGTTATTCAGGCCGTGGGCCTAGCAAGCCTTGTGCTGGTGAACTTAATCGGGCTTCGTGCCTAGCAGGCTTATTACCGGTGAATAAATATCAGACCGTGGGTCTAGCAGGCTTCGTGCCGGTTGATAATATCAGGCTTTATGCCAGTGATTTATTATAAGTGTATGCTTCAATAGATTTTTAATGATGTGGAATTTATATATGGCAAATGAGCTCAACGTTCAGGTATGTGTAAATCTAATGGTTGTGAGAGATAAGGTAAATTAGTAAATTGCTATTTGATACTAGTTATATGTGATACAATTGAGGAATATATGTAAATTTTAGTAAGTGTATTCGGCCTTATAAATGAATAGTATGACATTATGGAATTGATTTTAGATATTAGTATAGATGAGTCTTTTATATTCGGCCAAATTAGTAAATGCATATGTGATGTATATTGAGCAAGAAAGTTGACAAAATGCTCTTGTATGTGTGAAAATAAGGTAAGTCAGTTGTTGAATTGATTATATAAATGCTAAAGTTACAAATGTGGAAAATGTGAATGTATATGTGATTGTGTATATGCGGCCAAATGAGGTATATGTGATTTTAATAGTGAGATTTATATAATTTCATGTGTATTTGTATAATTAGCCATATGATACGCGATTGAAAGATTTAAATGATAACCTTGTATTTGAGAACATGTATATTCGGTTTTGTTAACTTTGTGTTAATATATAATAGTTGGTATATATATATTTGCTTATGACTTACTAAGCTTAAATAGCTTACTCCGTGTGTATTCTTGTTTACTTCTGTTCATAGATTTGGATATACGTTATGAGCTCGGGGATCGTCAACAAGACTACTCACACTATCGATAGTTTCTTCGGTATTTTACTAAGTGATTTTGGTTTATGGCATTTATAGCATAGATGAAGTATTTGAGTTTGATTTTTGGGACTTGTATATATGTATAGCCATGCAAAAATGGCTTAATCATTATGATTAGATTCGGTTAAATGAGTTCATGTTTAAGTGTTTAATGTGTTTGGTTTTATCATTTCGACCATGGCTTATTTATATGCGGTACATGGTTGCTATGTTTAGTTAAATATTGCGGTAGAGGTTTTGATATATATATAAATATAATATGTATGGTATGTTTGGATTTGGTATTTAAGTGAGTTTGGTTAGGTCTTATAAAATGAACTATGTATATAAAGGTTAGAAGATATTTATATGTCCAAATGTGTATGGATTGGATGATTTTAAGTCCGAATGTGTATAGGTTATATTGATTAGGTTTGAATTGGCAATGTATGTATATATATCATTCTTGAATGATTGGCTAAATAGGTACGGTTGGTAATAGATAAATAATGAATATGCCATATGATTGTTTTGGTTAATAAGTAAAGTGAATATGCTAATAAGGCTAAGGATATAATAATAAATGATAAGCATGACATTTGGTTTATAACACATATTAATTATCCGATTGTAGATTAACTTAGTTTGTGGTATGAATGAAAAATTTTGGTACAATTTAATATATATAAATTGACATGCGAATAATATGTGATTTTAGCTGTTATTTGTGTTCAAATTGGATTATGTTAATAAGGTCATATGCGCATGTATTGAATTAACATGATTGGAAATCAGCTCATGTAAAAAAAATTGTTTTGATTTATGTACGATATATGTCTTATAATGATATATGTTGGGATATGTTTTAAATGTATAAATGTCGTGAGATGCTAAGAATATTATTAATGGAATGAGTGACTAAACATGTAGTTTATTTGATTAATGATATGTATTAAAATGATTAAGTATAAGATGAGTTTGATATTTGTTAATAAATGAAATTGAAATAATGAATGCCCTATTGTTTGGTAAGTATAAGATGATAGATATGTTTGAATTTATAAAGATTAGTATGGTTTGATTTAAATAGAAAATGTGCAATCTCATTCTGTTTGGATGATTTAATACATAAACGCTAGCTTTAATTTGAATGTTAAGTATGTGTCTTTGATCTGAATGTAAAGTATGTGAATATAATATGTTATGTATTGATTATTTTTACTCTTGAATGTACATGATATGTTTACAAAAAAAAATGCCTATTCTGAGTGATGTCTTATTCGGTAATGCCTCGTAACCCTAATCCGGCAACGGATACGGGCTAGGGGTGTTACACTCGTATTATAAAACAAGTTTTCATTGGTTAGTACTATTTATAACCTTTTTCAAGAAAACATAAAATCAAGTCTGATTTTCAAAATGGAATCAAAACTCGAAATTTTTAAACGATCACGAAGTTTCTTTAACAACCTTTCCACGTGACATGCCAGATCCGGTCGTAACGTCTAGGCTGGGTTTGGGGTGTTACATTTTTTAGTATCAGAGCCCAAGTTGCAAAACTCGGCTGTGGAATGGGTTCAAAAACATTTTCCAAAATTGGTTTGAAATATGGTTTAGAAAAATATGTCTTTTTGCAAGTATGGCACCCGAGTCTCTGGCACCAAATTGTACCGTAAGTCTTCTGATTCTGTTTGATTTTATGAAAGGATTTTTATTGTGTTGTGATTGCTAGTTATAAGAGATAAAATTTTAGAGATCGGGACCTTTAGAAATACGAATTGTGAAAACTACTTCTAAATCTGTCTTCATAAGATATCCGTTAATAAATAGTGGAATGATATACTAATTCATAAAATTTCTAATCAGACTAAGTCGATTCAGTAAACATGAGCGCTAGAGGACGTGGACGTGGTACACGCGGCCGTGGTAGAGGCCGGGGTGCTGAGGCTGGATCCTCAGAATCAGGACATGAGCCGGAAGGCGAAGTGCCAGCATCGCCAATAGTGGAAGCAGGTCTCAAGATCGGCGGAGGGGCGATGCTTTGTCTCAAAGCAATTTGCGTGTTCGGAATGGGTTCTTTGGAGCAAGCACTTGATCGGTAGCCAGGAAATCTATCCCTGGCGACTTTGGGCAAATGAAATTTGAGATGTTTAGGGGCATATCGGTGTGGCCCCAAGCGTGGGTGAATCTTGGTGGAAGCGGTTGAGCGAAAGTTATGGGCGACACGGATTGCACCGAGAGGAGAATTTGAAAGGAGCAAAGTGTCCCTTCGCGGGATGAGGCGTACCAATGGTGGCTTACGGTGAGGAAGGTACTCCAGTGGACCGTATATTACACAGGACTTTTTAAGATGGCGTTCGGGGAAAGTATGTTGGGCGAGTTTTGTGGACGCCCAAAGGGAGGCATTTTTGAACTTGGTCTAGGTGAATAAGTTCGTGTCTGAATATGAGGCGGAGTTTCTACGCCTAAGCCGTTACGCCCGGGGTAACGTCGCAACTGATTATGAATGTTGTGTTCGGTTCGAGGATGGTCTGCGGGATGAGCTGCGAGTACTGATAGCTCCGCAGTGAGAAAGAGATTTTGCTATACTGGTTGAGAAGGCAAAAATAGCCGAAGAAGTGAAGCGTTCTGAGAGGTAGAACCGGGATAAAGACAGGGGCAAGAATAAGAGAAGCTTTGGGATGTCAGGGTCTACTGGGGGTTTCCAGAAGAGGCCTAGGTTTGATGGGCCAGGACGAGTTGCGATGCCTGTTGCTGTTGGTCAGTCCCGACCGTGTGCTCGGTGTGGAAAAATACATTCGGGGGAGTGTTGGAGAAGAACTGGAGGATGCTTCAAGTGTGGATCTAGGGATCATCTGATAAAGGACTGTCCAAAAGAGTTGGCTAGGAGTGCGACGGTAGGTCGGGGTTTTGCACGACCGAGAAAGAGGTGGTCGGCAGACCACCGAGAGGTCGTGGTCCCGCCGAGGAGGAAATGGTTTTGGTCGAGGCGTGGAGCACCGGGCAGAGGTGCTTTGTAATCTGAGATGCAAGACGGCTTGGATTGGTTTATGCGACTAGACGTCGAGAGGATGGCGACGCACCGGACGTCATAACCGGTACGTTCCTTATATTTGATGTACCCTTTACAGCTTTGATAGATATTTGGTCTACACATTCATATATTGCCCGTACTGTGTCTGGGACTCTAGGTATTAGATCTGAAATTGCCGCTAGAGAAATATCTGTAGTTAGCCCTCTAGGACAATATGTGGTAGTGAACAAGTTGTTTAGGAATGTGCCTTTAGAAGTTCAAGGAGTAGTATTTCTGGCAGACTTGATGGAACTACCGTTCGGTGAGTTCGATCTGATCTTAGGCATGGATTGGCTAGTTAAGCACCGTGCAAATTTGGATTGTGCTGCTAAGCAGATGATATTGAAGACTTCTGAGGATAAGGAGGTGCTGGTGATAGGAGAAAGAAGGAATTACATGTCCAATGTGGTGTCGGCATTAAAGGCGAAAAGGATGGTGCAGAAAAGGTGTGGGGCGTTTTTAGCTTTCATCAGTGCTTTGGAGGCCAAGGAATTGACTGTTAGGGATGTCAGAACCGTAAAGGAGTTTCCAGACGTTTTTCCTGAAGAGCTTTCGGGATTACCTCCAGATTGAGAGGTTGAATTTGGCATCGATCTGTTGCCAGGAACGGCTCTGGTGTCCATCGCCCCTTATAGGATGGCGTCGAAAGAGCTGGTGGAACTTAAAGCTCAGATTCAAGAACTATTGGACCGTGGATTTATCTGACCAAGTGTGTCACTGTGGGGAGCACCAGTATTGTTTGTCAAGAAAAAGGATGGGTCAATGCGTATGTGCATTGACTATAGGCAATTAAACAAGTTGACTATTAAGAACAAATACCCGCTACCAAGAATTGACGATTTGTTTGATCAGCTGCGAGGAGCTTCGGTTTTCTCGAAGATAGATTTGAGATCTGGGTATCATCAGCTAAAGGTCAAGGAGGCGGATATTCATAAGACTGCTTTTTGGACTCGATATGGGCACTACGAGTTTTTAGTGATGCCGTTTGGGTTAACGAATGCACCAGCTGCATTTATGGATATGATGAACCGGGTATTCCAACCCTACCTTGATCGGTTTGTCGTGGTATTCATAGATGATGTCTTGGTATATTCGAGGACTGAGGAGGAGCATGATTCGCATCTTCGGACAGTTCTACAGATTTTGAGAGAGAAGCAACTGTATGCCAAATTCAGCAAGTGTGAATTTTGGTTGAAAGAAGTGACCTTTTTGGGGCACGTTGTCTCTGCTGAGGGGATTAGGGTTGATCCCCAAAAGATCAGGATGTATTGGATTGGAAACCACCGAAGTCGAGTGTCTAGAAATTTGAAGTTTTCTGGGTTTGGTTGGGTACTACTGAGAAGGTTTTGAGGGTTTCGTTGATTCTTTGCACCTTTAACCAAGTTGCTACGAAAAAGAGTACCGTTTGTTTTAGTAGATAAGCAACAGGATAGTTTTGAGAAGTTAAAGAAGATTTTGACTGAGGCGCCGGTATTGATTCAGCCTGAGGCTGGGAAGGAATTTGTCGTCTATTGCGATGCATCGCACACAGGTTTGGGTTGTGTGTTAATGCAAGAAGGGAAAGTGGTAGCGTATGCATCTCGACAATTAAGGCCACATGAAGTGAAATTATCCTACTCATGACCTGGAGCTAGCTGCAGTAGTGTTCGCCCTAAAGATATGGAGACATTACCTGTATGGGGAAAAGTCAGTTATCTATACGGATCACAAGAGTCTGAAATATCTCCTTACTCAGAAGGAGTTGAATTTAAGGTAGTGGAGATGGATTGAATTGTTGAAAGACTATGACTGCTCAATTGAGTATCACCCGGGTAAAGCTAACGTAGTGGCAGATGCGTTGAGTCGTAAGGTGATAACAGATTTGAGGGTAATGTTTGCTCATCTCAGTCTGTATGAAGATGGTAGCTTGTTAGCCGAACTTCAAGTGAAGCCGACTTGGGTAAGTCGGATTAAAGAGAAACAATTATTAGACGAATTGTTAAGTTCTCGACTTCAGCAAGTGGAAGATGGTGAAACAGGGGAGTTTGGTCTGAATAGTGAAGGGGTATTATGCTTTCGTGGAAAATTTTGTATACCGAAGGACTCCGAGTTGAGACAGATGATTTTACGGGAGGCACATAGTAGCCCTTACGCTATGCATCCCAGTGGAAGTAAGATTTACCGAGATCTGCGGGAACAGTACTGGTGGCCAGGGTTGAAGCATGAAGTTACCGATTTTGTGAGTAAGTGTTTGACATGCCAGCAGGTGAAGGCAGAACATCAGTTGCCTTTGGGGTTGCTGCAACCAATGAAGATTCCACTTTGGAAGTGGGAGAGGATAACGATGGATTTTGTTAGTGGGCTTGTAACATCCTGAATTTTTGGGCCTATGCATTTAATGGGTGAATATGTGTAATGAGATAATTTGAGCATTAGGGGTCCAAATTGGGCTCAAGATTTGGCTGAAGCCTTAGTTAAATTTTTGTTTGGGCACTATAGGGTTTAAAAGGTGGTATCTGAGTTTAAAATATCAAAATGGGCTTGTGGCCCAATGGTCAGTGGCGCCACTTAGGGAGCAAGGAGGTGACACCACACAAGGGAGTAAGGGGCCCAAATTTAAGTTACATGGAGCCCAACTCTTTTAATTTAAGTTAGCTAAATTTCGGCATTAGGGTTAGGTAGAGTGGACGACAACAAGGCTCAAAAATAGGAGGATTTATGTGAATGGGATAATGTAGATAATATAGTTGATAATATGGAAGAAAAAAAAAGAGAAAAGATAAGAGCTATCTACAAGGCTAGGAGTTGGCCGAAATTCCATCACCTAGAGAAGTGAAGAAATCAGTTTCTTTATGGCAAAGGGGGTGTCGAAATTTCTATAAATAGGGAGGGTTCTCTTCTTTATTTTTCGGCATTTAGGGTTTCCACCTTTTCTTTCTGTTCTTTCTTCTAAAAGCCGAAAGCCGAAAACTCCATTGTTCCTTTCTCTTCTTTCTTCTAAAAGCCGAAAACTCCATTATTCTCTTCTTTCTTCTAAAAGCTGAAAACTCCATTATTCTCTTCTCTTCTTTCTTCTAAAAAGCCGAAAGCCAAAAAATCTATTATTCTTTTCTCTTCTTTCTTCTAAAAGCCGAATCTCTATAGATTTCTTCGAATCATCTTCTCTTCCTGATTTTTCGCAAAAAGTCGGAATCCTCTGGGAGTAGCCGAATCTTCTCTAGTAAGATCCCTTAGATCTAAAACCCAGAAACACTAGTTCCTGAATCTCATATCACTTTTTGGGATTTCAAGGCAGATAGCGGTGGTGTTGGCTACGGATAGCATCGACTTAGAGGGTCTCGTTCTAATAGTAATCAGGTGTGTAGATATCTAACACACTAAATAATCTGTACTAAATATATGCTATGGGCTAAAAGCCGGAAAAAGGCTGTATAGTAATCTGTACTAAATATATGTTATGGGCTAAAAAAAAAAACTATTTGTATAGGCAAGTGGGATTACCCAAAAAGGGTAGGCAAGGGATGCAGTACGTAATCATAGAAACTTCTCTATGTGTATCGATGTATGTGATAGACTGTGAACTTTTAGGTAGTATATTGTTTTGATTCTACATGTATGTATGCATGGGATGGGATTGATATGATGAAGGGGAAGAAGGTCGCATAGCGATCGGTGGCTTTGCCACATAGGTCACATAGTGATCGGTCTTTATGATGACGACTCAAATTTGTCGAAATGCTACGATGTATTATTAAGGTCGCATGGCGATCGGTGGCTTTGCCACATAGGTCACACTGATGATCGGTCTTTAAGACAGAGGCGACACAATTTATCGTTATGGTGTGTAGCGGTTGGAGGGTTGATTGTAGAAATCCCAAGGTGTGATGGTTGGTACGGGTTGGTGTGTAGAGGATGGATTTCTAGGTGGGATGGGCCATGATGCATATATAGTTACCCTTGTATACGGGCCAAGGCCATAATGTGTTTGTGGGCCAAGCCTTTGATGTGTTTTCGGGATTTACACCTTTGAGTCTTGGTGACTCACCCTATTATTTTTCCCTAACTTTGCAAATGAGCAGTAGATCGTGGACATGGGAGCAAAGGCGGACTCGAGGGCCATCAAGTTTTTATTCCTATAGATTATTTTGGTTTTTTCTTAAGTTTTTAATTTTGGAAACATTTATGTAATAAGGCCCCATAGTTTATACTCACTACTTAGTTTTTAATATTTGCAACTTATGGAACTTTGTCAAAGGTTTTATTATTTAAAATAATAATAATACAAGGTTTTCTTTTTAAAAGTCACTTGTTTATTCGAATTTTGCCTAATAACTTATGATTTAGTAAAACCAACTTAGCAAAAGTTTTCAACGTACAACCCGTAGCATACTAGATCTGGTCGAAACTTATGGGCCGGGTTTGGGGTGTTACATTTTAGTATCGAGCCCAGTTCAAAACTCGGGGTGTGAAATGGGTCTAATCTTTTTTTAAAGTTGATAAGAATTTGGAAAAGTTTGGGTTGAGAAATGGCCTTCGAGTCTACCGGCACCCGATCCACGCAGGTAAGTATTCTAAACTTTTGGATGTGATATGTATGTGTGCTTGATAGACGTAGACTAGTATGTTAGGCATTGATGGACTATAGGCTTAGTTAAAACAACTCTTTAAATTCATAAGACTTAATCTATCCAAACAAACACGTGAACAGTCGATGGGTTAGGGTGTGGCAACAGGCATACGCATGTCTAGGATTGGATTGAGGGAGAGCTTGGTACTTAAGCGATCCTAATGACTCACCTCCTCTTCATTTGGAATCCTACAGTGCGCAGCGATGTTCTGCTCACCTTAGCCACGAGGATTTGTTGACGGGCCAAAATCTATAATTAAAACCCGAAAGGGACCAGCCACCCTATTTCGCAACCAAAATACCCCCAAGTTTTGTAAAATTTCCAAAGTACACTTGATTTGTGAAAATTTCCAAACAACCGTGATTTTATAAAATACCCATGTTTTGCAAATTTACCCGAAAACCCCTAGATTTACAAATGTGACCCGGTTTGAAAAATTAAAATTTCCAAAATACCCTTGCTAAAAAAATGAAAACAACAACACCACCAAGATACCCTATTTTGAGAAAATCACCAAGACACTTTATTTTGGAAAATACTATGTAGGGCAAAACTACGGAAATACCCCTGGGTAGAGGAATGACGGAAAAAATAACCTTATGCGATGAATGTGTGTGTATGGATGCTACTTGTGTGATTGATGTATGCGGGTTGATGTATGTGGTTTCTAGAATTAGGAGATAAACTTGAGACTGAAACTGTAGATAGGTTCAAATTCGAAAGAACCACTCTTAAAACTACTTTCCATAAGATTGTTCGTGGTTAATCAGTGAAAGAAATTAATAGTTCATAAAATTTCTAATTCAGATACTACGAGAATCGACGATGAACGCTAGGAGAGGAAGAAGAGGCTTGGGCTGAGGCCGTGGAAGTATTAGGACTGATGTGCTGACTCAGCTAGTTATGGAGGTACTGAAGGAGGTTAAAGAAATGGGTGAAACATTTCGGGTTGGGTGCGTGGACTGTAAGAAAAAAAGAGATCATAGTTTTCTAGGGTTGCAGTCTCGTTCTGTGAAGCATGTTAAGGTACGTCCAAACTTTCGGGTTTGCGAATATTGCAGAAGGCGTCATCCGGGTGTGTAACACCCCAAACCCGGCCCATTCGTTACGACCGAATTTGAAATGCCACTGCGAAAAAACGTTTGAAGACTGATTTCACTTTTGGGAAAAACATTAAAAATTTTGTCATTTGAAAACCATGTCCAATTAAAAATTCTAAATAATATAAGCTTGATAAAAAATATCCAAATTAAAACTTTATTATAAGCTTTTAAAATATAAGTTGCCAAAATTAAAAGCACTTCCAAATAATAATTTAATGGTCGTCTAGCTTAAACATAATAAAAATGTTCAATCACTTTAATGGGCCTTATTACAATAAACACTTAATCAAAATACTGAAAATATAACTACTTAATTAATTAAAATATCTTTCTCGCATGGAAATCGCTTCGCATGGCCACCTTTGTATCCACTCCAACCCGGTCCAAAAATCACGATCACCTGCGATGTTTAATAAAAATTGGGTGAGTCATACGGACTTCAGTGTGTAATTAGTCCATCGAATTCCACCCACATGTTAACCACATATTAACTCATATATCGGATATCAATTATCAAATTCACATGTTATCACATTCGGGCTTGGCCCATATTCATATCACATTCATCTAATAGGGTAGTTAACCACATAATTTCCACATACCGGGCTTAGCCCATTTCCACATCGATCCACATTCATATACCGGGCTTTGCCCATTTCCACATTAATCCACATATCATATTGGGCTTGGCCCATTTCCACATATGTTCACATACGAAATCATGCAATTATGAAGCCCAACCCAAACCTAGGGTCCATCCGCTACACACCCCCTTATCCGACCTACCACACACCGGGGATTATCAAATCACCCTCTCCTTTTCACTCCAAAGGTAATCATCTTTGCCGTCCACGTGCAATTAAGCACAATAGTCCACAATGCGACCTCAGTCAGCGCCAATCCATGATGTAGCCGTAGCTAACACCAAAACCATGATGGGACACACAGTCACTCATCAACCACGATATGGCACATAGCCGATATCAACCACGATGAGGCACATAGCCACTCATCAAGCCACGGGAACTAAATCGCAATTAATCCACAACGTGACCTCAGTCAGCGCCAATCCACAATGTAGCCGTAGCTAACACCAAAACCACGATGGGACACATAGTCACTCATCAACCACGATATGGCACATAGCCGATATCAACCACGATGAGGCACATAGCCACTCATCAAGCCACGCAAACTAAATCGCAATTAATCCACAACGTGACCTCAGTCAACGTCAATCCACGATGTAGCTCAAGGCTAACATCAAACCACGTACTCGAAGTACACCCGTACCTTCTTTCATATCCCAACCCATGCGCATGCCACATAAAATAATGATACAATGTAATGATGCATGAGCATGTTCATCAAGCATATTATCACATATTCATATTAATAATCACATATCATTAGGTTTGGTACTTACCGGATTATCGACATACCCCTTGAGGGTATCCTTATCACAATTTCCACTGCACTAGTTAGCACATTCATAACACATACACATTTCACATACATATCATATACCCAGAAAATGGTGGGTTAATCACACACCTGATCACTTGGAGAACTATGCTTTCGATACTGATGCTATCACTAGGCGATACTACGGCTATTTTCCTACTTTCTTGTTCTAACGCTGGTCCACACCCCGGTGGCCAATCCCTAACTGTCGAGACAGATCTCTTCTTAAACTTCGGGATAGGGACCTTCCCTTTCCCTTCTTGAATGGTATTCGCCTCCATCAACACACTTAATCAGAACAATCGATTTAATCATCAATATACGAATTCTTAACCAAATATCCACAACTTATCATACTTACCGAAAGGGCCTTGAAATCCCGAAAAGCTTGATCTAATGCTTAGATCCTTAATCCCTACATTTGATTAATCACCTACTACTTTAATAAAAAGCCATTCGGCCATAAATCCAAATCCTAGTAGGATTAGTATACTTAAACTTACCTTGTTGCCGTTTGACTTAAGAATCAAGTCTTGAAATCTCTGCTATACTCTTCATTGAATCAATTAACTTGGTTAGTTTTCGGCTTTTGAATAATTAATGAACACATATATTTACCAAACATTGCCTTGGCCGAGTACTATAGACACTTACCTTGTGGATTTTAAATCCCGAAACTCACCGAATAACTAGGGAACACGTGGCCTATGGTGTACCTTCGGGAAAAGAACTTCTCCTTCCTTGTAGTCGACACTTAGTAAATCCCGAAAGATCTCTTTAAAGTTTCAGCAACAAGATATTAATGGGGTTAGTCCTAGATTTGGCAAATCTTAAGAAAAAGGATGAAACCGAATGAGATCTTACCCTTACTTGAAGAAATCGATTGCACCTTCACTTCAACCTTGAGGAGATTCGGCTATGGCTAGATGATGATCTCACAACTTTCGGCTTTTGGAGGGATTTAGAAAGAAAAAGAGAAGGAAGAATAAAGATGGAGGATTCGGCTAGATCACAAGGTATTTCGGCTTGGCAAAAATAAAAGAAGAAGAAGATTTGGTGAAGAGAATTCGGCAGAGGATTTCAAAGAACAGATAATAATGCAGAATGGCCTCTCTTTTCCTTTTATAGCCGAAATTATCATCTAAGGAGTCCCTTACTTGGCCACCACTCTTCTATTTTAATAGCTTTATCTCTTTAATTATCACTTAAAATAAAAGATAATTTAGCAACTATCCTTACTTAACCGAAATTATTAAACTCAAAGTCCCTTACTTGGCCATCACTTCTCCCTTATTTTCCTCTTTATCTCTTTATTCAAATTAAAAGAATTTAATCCAACAATTATCTCTTGAAAATAATGATAAATAAATCCCTTATTTATCCACTATTTATAAAATAATAAAAGCTCCTAATTTATAGCCATGTGCCGTCCACCTCTCTGCTCCTTGTAGCAAAATAAAATTTCTTTTATTTGCTTCCCATGTGACTCGAACTTAGGCCCATTCCTCTTGCATATGGAGCCATTTCCATAGGCCCTAAGTGGCATCTTCAGACCACTTTTCCAAGCCTGTTTGTGTGTCAAATTTCACAAACTTTTTCTTTTAAGGCCACCTTGCCTTAATTTCCCCTTTTAAACCTTAAAACTCGTCATTTCTAGGTCATTTCTAAGTTTCCAAAAATGTTCACTTTCCATTTTCCTTACATTTCCTAGTTTTCAAAAATGTTCACCTTCCATTTTTAAACTTAACATTTCCATACATTTTCAGGTTTCCAAAAATGTTCATTTCTAACTTATTTTCACTCATTTCTGGGTTTCCAAAAATATTCAAAATTTATTCATAATACTTAAAACATGTCACTTCATACAATTAAACCGAAAATGCCTAACTCCCTATAGAGAATTCGGCTACTAGCTTTTCTACACATCTAATCCCAAATTATTCTCCTATTATCTCTTATCTTCCCATTTAAAATAAATAAACTAAAGTCACCATTATCTTCTATCTATACTAAATAAAATAAATCCCCACTTATTCAAAATAAATTAAATAACCCCCATTCATCCACTATCTCAATATTTAAAACAAATAAAACAAAATCCTCAATTATCTACCCACTTAAAATAAATAAAATAAATCCACACCTATCCCACTCTTTAGCCAAATTTTAAAATAAAAACAAGCCTTATCTCATCCATTTTAAAAGTCCAATGCCTTCCAACTCTCCTCCTTCTCTTGACTCAAATATGCAAAATAAAAGCCACCCATTTGCTGCTCCCAAGTTTCGAACATGAGACCTGCTAGAACCCCGACACGCTACTAGCCACCTTGCTGCTAGCTCCTTTGTGATATAAACTCCCCACAATCCCTTTTGAGGCCTCCTTAGCCTAGTTTCCTTTCTTGACGCAAAAACAAAGACTCCCATCTGCTTCCTTCGCAACTCGAACCAAGGCCCTTGCCCACTGCACATGGCGTCCTTCTCCAAGGCCCTAAGTGGCGCCTTGCAGCCACTTTACCAAGGCATTTCTTATGTCCAAAAACGCCTATATTTTTCCCTTAAGGCCTCTTTAGCCCCCATTCCCCTTTTTAACGCCAAAAATAAAAGTCTCCAATGCTTTCCACGTTGCTCGAACCGCCTCCCCCTTGGCGCTCCCTTTGACGCAACCTTCTCCCCTTGCACCCTTGCGCCTTCATGCCACTTTGCCACATGGTTCCTTGTGCCATGCTTCACACGGAATTTCTTTTAAAGCCTCATTTACCTACCTCCCCCTTTCTAACTTAAAAACCAATAATTTTCCAAAGCTTTCTCTTCCATCTCCTAAGGTTCTCCAAACCCCTTAAAACATATCCAAGCATACCCCAAAGCCTACTAACACCTGAATTATGCATCCAACGCATAACCCCTAATTTAGGATGTTACAGGGTGAATGTTGAAGGAAGTCAGGAACGTCTTTAAGATGCGGGTCTGAGGAGCATAAGGCTCGGGATTGTTCAATCACCATTAAGTCGGGTATGTTTTGTGCGGATGCTAAATTTTTGGGTATAGAAACTGTATGTGTGCAATGGTTATATATTATTAAATTAGAGTGCGCAGCGAAAGCATAGTGGTGAGACTTAGGTAGTACGATTAGTAGTTAGTTGGAAATTTCGAGGACGAAATTTCTCTAAGGGGGTAGAACTGTAACATCCTAAATTTTTGGGCCTATGCATTTAATGGGTGAATATGTGTAATGAGATAATTTGAGCATTAGAGGTCCAAATTGGGCTCAGGATTGGGCTGAAGCCTTAGTTAAATTTTTGTTTGGGCACTATAGGGTTTAAAAGGTGGTATCTCAGTTTAAAATATCAAAATGGGCTTGTGGCCCAGTGGTCAGTGGCACCACTTAGGGAGCAACGAGGTGACGTCACACAAGGGAGTAAGGGGCCCAAATTTAAGTTACATGGAGCCCAACTCTTTTAATTTAAGTTAGCTAAATTTCGGCATTAGGGTTAGGTAGAGTGGACGGCAACAAGGCTCAAAAATAGGAGGATTTATGTGAATGGGATAATGTAGATAATATAGTTGATAATATGGAAGAAAAAAAGAGGAGAAAAGATAGGAGCTATCTACAAGGCTAGGAGTTGGCTGAAATTCCATCACCTAGAGAAGTGAAGAAATCGGTTTCTTTATGGCAAAAGGGGGTGCCGAAATTTCTATAAATAGGGAGGGTTCTCTTCTTTATTTTTTGGCATTTAGGGTTTCCACCTTTTCTTTCTCTTCTTTCTTCTAAAAGTCGAAAGCCAAAAACTCCATTATTCCTTTCTCTTCTTTCTTCTAAAAGACGAAAACTCTATTATTCTCTTCTTTCTTTTAAAAGCCGAAAACTCCATTATTCTCTTCTCTTCTTTCTTCTAAAAAGCCGAAAGCTGAAAACTCTATTATTCTTTTCTCTTATTTCTTCTAAAAGCTGAATCTCTATAGATTTCTTCGAATCATCTTCTCTTCCTGATTTTTCGCAAAAAGCCGGAATCCTCTGGGAGTAGCCGAATCTTCTCTAGTAAGATCCCTTAGATCTAAAAGCTGGAAACACTAGTTCCTGAATCTCATATCACTTTTCGGGATTTCAAGGCAGATAGCGGTGGTGTTGGCTACGGATAGCATCGACTTAGAGGGTCTCGTTCTAATAGTAATCAGGTGTGTAGATCTCTAACACACTAATTAATCTGTACTAAATATATGTTATGGGCTAAAAGCCAGAAAAAGGCTGTATAGTAATCTGTACTAAATATATGTTATGGACTAAAATTCAGAAAATGGCTGTATAGACAGTCGGATTACCCAAAAAGGGTAGGCAAGGGATGCAGTGCACGTAATCATAGAAACTTCTCTATGTGTATCGATGTATGTGATAGATCGTGAACTATTAGGTAGTATATTGTTTTGATTCTACATGTATGTCCTGCATGGGATGGGATTGATATGATGAAGGGAAGAAGGTCGCATAGCAATCGGTGGCTTTGCCACATAGGTCACATAGTGATCGGTCTTTATGATGACGACTCAATTGTCGAAATGCTACGATGTATTATTAAGGTCGAATGGCGATCGGTGGCTTTGCCACATAGGACACCTGATGATCGGCCTTTAAGATAGGCAACTGTTGTCGATATGGTGTGTAGCGGTTGGAGGGTTGATTGTAGAAATCCCCAATGTGTGATGGTTGAGTGCGGGTTGGTGTGTAGAGGATGGATTTCTAAGTGGGATGGGCCATGATGCATATATAGTTACCCTTGTATACGGGCCAAGGACATAATGTGTTTGTGGGCCAAGCCTTTGATGTGTTTTCAGGATTTACACACTGAGTCTTGGTGACTCACCCTATTATTTTTCCCTAACTTTGCAGATGAGCAGTAGATCGTGGACATGGGAGCAAAGGCGAACTCGAGGGGCCATCAAGTTTTTATTCCTATAGATTATTTCAGTTTTCCTTAAGTTTTTAATTTTGGAAACATTTATGTAATAAGGCCCCATAGTTTATACTCACTACTTAGTTTTTAATATTTGTAACTTATGGAACTTTGTCAAAGGTTTTATTATTCAAAATAATAATAATACAAGGTTTTCTTTTCAAAAGTCACTTGTTTATTCGAATTTTACCTAATAACTTATGATTTACTAAAACCAACTTAGCAAAAGTTTTCAACGTACAACCCGTAGCATACCAAATCTGGTCAAAACTTATGGCCCAGGTTTGGGGTGTTACAGGGCTACCCCTGACGCCTACGAAGAAAGATTCGGTGTGGGTGATTGTCAATCGGTTGACGAAGTCCGCCCACTTCATACCAGTTCGTGTCGACTATTTGTTGCAGAAGTTGGCCAAGCTATATGTAGCAGAGATTATGAGGCTACATGGGGTACCAGTGTCTATCATATCAGACAGGGACCCTAGGTTTACATAACGATTCTGGAAGGCTTTGCATGAAGCCTTAGGTACAAGGCTAGATTTCAGCACAGCGTTTCATCCACAGACAGATGGTCAGTCGGAAAGGGTAATTCAGATTCTGGAGGACATGTTGAGGGGCTGTGTGCTTGATTTCAGAGATAGTTGGGAAGATTACTTACCGCTGGCTGAATTCGTGTACAACAATAGCTATCAATCCAGCATTCAGATGGCACCCTACGAGGCATTGTATGGTCATAGGTGTCGTACCCCTACCTGCTGGACAGAGTTGGGTGAACGTCAGTTGTTGGGTCCAAAATTGATCTCAGAGATCGAGGAAAAGGTTAAGTTGATTCGGGCTCGGTTGAAAGAAGCTTCCGATAGGCAGAAATCGTATGCAGACTTGATGTAACACACACAGTTTAGGGAAATTTTGTGCATATGGGGTATAAATCAAGTGTTAGTAGGTTTTGGGAGTGCTTGGGTGAGTTTTAGAGGTTTTAAGAATGTTTGGATGAAAGGGAAGGCTTTGGAAAATTTTGGATTTTTAAGTAATAAAGGGAGCTTGGCTTTGGGAGGCCTTAAAGGAATTAATTGGGAGAATAGGACACATGAGAGGCTTTGGCAAAGTGGCTTCATGCGCCGCTTAAGGGAAATTTGGAAGTAGCGCCTTTGAGGGTCTTGGGTTCGAATCAAAGAGGTTGCAGCTGGTTTTAATTTTTGGATCTTGGCGTTACAAGGTGGGAGGCCTTAAAAAGAAGTGGGGCGTGTTTTGACACAAGAAGCGGTGGTCCAAGTGGTGCTCGTGCGGCACTTAGGCGCTGGAGGAGTGATAAAGCGCGAGTTCGAGGGTGGAGCGACATTTTGGGCGTGATTTATTTTTATATGCGGTTAAGGGGCTGGAGTAAGAAGGGTTTAAGATTAAATGGTGAGGCTTTATGGCATAAAAATCAAAGTGGCCGAGTGGCACTGGGGCGTTGAAGGAGAGGTGTCTGGCGGTTCGAATCAAGGAGTTGCATTTTGGGGTTTGTTTTTATTCTTTTTGGGCGTGAGCTTGAGGGTGTTGGACGGCACATGGGAGACCCAATTAGATAAAGTTTAAGCTAAGGTTGTTTGGTTTTAAATTCATTGGTGGGTGGTTTTATTATTTTATTATTTTAGATAAGTATGGGATTATTTTAGTTAATTTGAGGGGGGGTGTTGAAGGGATAAAATAGAGTAAAATAAGGGATTTGTTTAATTCAAATTTGTGGCTTGTAGTGGTTCTAGGAGGTGGCCGGTTGTGGGAGTCTTCAAGAGAGGGGGTGTATGGCCGATTTTTGGAAGTATTAGGGAGGGAGAATGCCGTTTGTTCTTAGGCATTTTTGAGTGCTTTCGGCCAGCCTTTTGTTTGTGTACCAAAAGCCGAATTTCCATAGCAAACTCTCTCTCATTTTCTTTTATTATTGAAATCGAAACCCTGTATGGCCAAGTGCTGTCTTCAATCTCTTTTTTTCTCTTGTCCATTTATGCTAAATAGACATTTTTCCTTCTCCACTTATTATTCTTCCTTGTGCGAAACATACCTTGTCTATCTTTGCCGAAAATTGCTGGATTTCTCTTTACTTTTATTGGCGGCCGAATGCTCCCTTAGGTGCAAAAGCTTTCATTTTGGTTGCTTCTTGTTCTCTTTTATCATATAGCCGAACCTTCCCCCTTATTTCTGGATCCCCATTGCCGACTCTTTTCCTTGTGATTAAGTGTTGGCGAATCTGTTCTGTTCTTGGCCGATTGTTAAGTGGAGTGTGGGCTACTTTTGGCGTTTGGTTCAAGCTTTGGGGAAGATATATAGGTAAGGCCGAATGCTTTATGGTTAGGCCTCTGTTCTCTGTCGACATCTACAAGGGTAAGTGTTGGTTTTGATGTTTGGTTGGTGGTGTATTGATCGTTGTTAGGAATCGTTTTGGCATAGGTCATTCGGGATTCGAAGCAGTCAACAAAGCTTTTATCTGGACTTGATCGGTAAGTGGTGGTGAGATTTTTGTTCATGGGTTATTCGTTTAGTTTCGATTAAGTCTAAGGTTTCAAAGGATTAACCGTTCTCCTTTTTAGGGTGTGCCGATTGTCAGAGGAACCATTGTTGGTTCGGGTTTTGGTAGGAAACCAAACCATTTGCAAGGTAAGGGTTAAACGATAACCCCTTTGGTTTAAAATGGTTATAGCCGAATGGTATGAGTGCTAATGCTTGGTTGGCCGATTGTTTTAGGAGCAAGAGGATCAAGGGTCTTAGTTGGTTCTTGGTTGAGGCTTGCGGGTGTGTTCATACACACACTTTTCTATTAATAAATATGCTTATTATTGTGTGTTGTTTGGATCCATGAGAAGGTGGATTAAATACCATTAAGGTATGAGGCAAAGGGTCAAGTAAGTCCTGTTGTGATGCTTTTGGTAAGCATGTTGTATCTGCTATGAGTTGTCATGTTGATGCTTTTGGTAAGCATAGTATATTCAATATGTGTACTATAATACTTGTTTGTGATAAACAATATGTATGTTGCTAAACCAGTATGATGGTATATTATGATACATGTGCATGATTGATGTGGGTTGTATGCAGTGGAGGGGCAAAGTGATATTTTGTGTTGACGAGCACCGGTGTTTTGGTAACACAATTTTGTGACTTTGGGTCACAGAGGTTTGGCACCTCGCCTCGCCCCCGTGGTTTTGCACCACGGTGGGTTGGCCCCACAAGGCGGTATTGAGGATTGACGCCGGTGATTTGGTATCACACGATGGGTTGGCCCCATCACTCGATTATCGTGACTACGGTCACCGGTGGTTTGGTACCACATTTGTGTCTTTGGGACACCGAGAGGTTTGGCACCTCATTGCGACTCGTCCACGTGGTTAACACCACCGTGGGTTGGCCCCACTTTTGAGATACGGGATTGTCGCAAAGTGATTTGGTATCACACGATGGGTTGGCCCCATCATTGGATTTGTGACTTCGGTCACGGTGTTTTGGTAACACATTGTGACTATACGTCACCGGTGGTTTGGCACCACCAAGTGGTTTGGTACCACACGGGGTAGAAAAGGTGTATGGACGGTTAGGATTGGGTGCATATGATTGGGATGCATGATGATCATGATTATGGTTGTATGTGATATTTTGCTAATCCGGGAAAAAGGGTAGCACATCTTGAGTGCGGGTGACTCACCTTTTCCTTAACCATTTCGGAGTAGTGCATAAAAAGTCGACCGGATCGGAGAGGACAAGGTGGCCCATGCAGAAGATGATGTTCAATTATTTCATGCTTGATTTTGATATAAGTACTTTATTTGAATTGTTGGGTTGTAATAAAGGCCATTTTATGTTTTTGGTATTACTTTAACTATGGTTTATTTAACTTAAATTGCTACGTGAAAATGATTTATGGTTTGCAACCTATTTATTCAAATTGGATATTATAAACTAAAGTTTTAAAAATGAATGAGTTTAATAGCAAAGTTTTATTCCAAAGATATGTTTTCCAAAATTCAAAGCAAACTACGATGTTTTATTTTAAATTAAGAAGATTTTCAACCGTCTTTTCAAAGTGACATAACCAGATTTGATTCGTAGTGAATGGGCGGGTTTGGGGATGTTACTGATTTGGTATCGAGCCAAGTTCAAAACTCGGCTTTGAGGTTTTGGGTCCAAACTTGCTTTTTAAAATGGGTTTTTGAAATGTGGGCTTTTATAAAAAGGTTTTCGAGTTATTCTAGCATGGCTTTGTACCTCGGCCCGAAGTCCACTGTAAGTAAGTACTTGGACTTTCTTGAAGTGATTTGTTTGTATGAATTGATTTGGGCTTAGTTTGGGCTCGTAGAATAGAATACTAGGATCTGTTGGACCCTAGGATTAAACTACTCAAACAATGGCATAAGACTTAAAGCTCAGTAAACAAACCCGTGAAATAAGTCACGAGTTAAGGTGTGGCAACTGTGTGTGCGCATGTCTAGGAGTGGTATTCAAGTGGGAGCTTGGTATTTAAGCGGTCAGTGTGACTCACCTCCTCTCCACTTGAATCCTACAGTGCGTAGCTTCGGTTCACCTTAACCAAGAGGACTTGTTCATAGGCTAAACCAATTATTAAAACCCGAAAGGGAATTAGTCTTCTTTGTTTTTAAAATCCTCTGTTTTAAAATTTTTCAAATTTACCCCTTTGGTTTGTAAAACTCTAAATCAGATTTTGAAGGACGTTTTTTTATTTACCAAAATTACTAAAAAGCCCCTAGTGGCAAAATTACAAAAAATACCCTTGTGTTATAAAATTTCCGTACTACCCCCAACTGCTGATAAAATGATTTTTACTTTACAAAATACCAAAATCTTGCGGTTTCGAAATATTCAGATACCATGGTTTGTGAAAATTTACGAAAATACCCCTGGTTGATAAAATTACCAAAATGCCCTTGGTTTCTAAATTTTCAGATTTCTCTCGACTTTTACTAAAACATTCTTATTTTGGTCAAAGATCAGAAAACCCTATTTTATGAAATACTGATGATATTCGATTTTGAGAATTTACTGAAAATGCCCCTGATTTTCAAAATTGCAAAAATAACCCTGATTTCCGAAATTTTTGTGATACCCCTGGTTGGAAAAACAAAATTTTCAAAATGACCCTTAGATTTTGTAAATTTTGAAATACCTCTAAGTTGGAAAATTATTTTCAAAAGTGACCCTGAGTTGTTACCGAAATACCCCTTTAGGAAAAATGACGGAATTACCCCTGAGTAGGGAAGGAAACTTTGATTGATCGAAAGAACTACTCTTGAAAACTTCTTTGCATAAAATTGCTCGTGGTTAAACAGTGGAACCCAATTTCTAATGCATAAAACTTTTAATCAGATTAAATCGAGGCACTAGATATGAGTTCTAGGGGGCGTGGTCGTACTTCTCGTGGACGTGGTAGAGCGAGTTTTGGTATTTGTTTGTTTTGTTGCTCGTAAAGTATGTTAGCTCTTGGAGATCAGAGCGCAATGATAGCGTAGTGGAGAGAATTGGACCGTTAGTTTAGACAAGTAATTTCGAGGACGAAATTATTTTAAGGAGGGTAGAATTGTAACACCCCGGTTTAGGGGTGTGCATATGGGGTATAAATCAAGTGTTAGTAGGTTTTGGGAGTGCTTGGGTGAGTTTTAGAGGTTTTAAGAATGTTTGGATGAAAGGGAAGGCTTTGGAAAATTTTGGATTTTTAAGTAATAAAGGGAGCTTGGCTTTGGGAGGCCTTAAAGGAATTAATTGGGAGAATAGGACACATGAGAGGCTTTGGCAAAGTGGCTTCATGCGCCGCTTAGAAATTTGGAAGTAGCGCCTTTGAGGGTCTTGGGTTCGAATCAAAGAGGCAAAGAGTGGTTTTAATTTTTGGATCTTGGCGTTACAAGGTGGGAGGCCTTAAAAAAAGAAGTGGGGCGTGTTTTGACACAAGAAGCACTGGTCCAAGTGGTGCTCGTGCGGCACTTTAGCGCTGGAGGAGTGATAAGGCGCTGGTTCGAGGGCTGGAGCAACATTTTGGGCGTGATTTATTTTTATATGCGGTTAAGGGGTTGGAGTAAGAAGGGTTTAAGATTAAATGGTGAGGCTTTATGGCATAAAATCAAAGTGGCCGAGTGGCTGGGGCGTTGAAGGAGAGGTGTGCAAATGTTCGAATCAAGGAGTTGCATTTTGGGGTTTGTTTTTATTCTTTTTGGCAAAGCAGAGCTTGAGGGTGTTGGACGGTACATGGGAGACCCAATTAGATAAAGTTTAAGCTAAGGTTGTTTGGTTTTTAAATTCGACTGGTGGGTGGTTTTTATTATTTTATTATTTTAGATAAGTATGGGATTATTTTAGTTAATTTGAGGGGGGGTGTTGAAGGGATAAAATAGAGTAAAATAAGGGATTTGTTTAATTCAAATTTGTGGCTTGTAGTGGTTCTAGGAGGTGGCCGGTTGTGGGAGTCTTCAAGAGAGGGGGATGTATGGCCGATTTTTGGAAGTATTAGGGAGGGAGAATGCCGTTTGTTCTTAGGCATTTTTGAGTGCTTTCGGCCAGCCTTTTGTTTGTGTACCAAAAGCCGAATTTCCATAGCAAACTCTCTCTCATTTTCTTTTATTATTGAAACCGAAACCCTGTATGGCCAAGTGCTGTCTTCAATCTCTTTTTTCTCTTGTCCATTTATGCTAAATAGACATTTTTCCTTCTCCACTTATTATTCTTCCTTGTGCCGAAACATACCTTGTCTATCTTTGCCGAAAATTGCTGGATTTCTCTTTACTTTTTATTGGCAGCCGAATGCTCCCTTAGGTGCAAAAGCTTTCATTTTGGTTGCTTCTTGTTCTCTTTTATCATATAGCCGAACCTTCCCCCTTATTTCTGATCCCCATTGCCGACTCTTTTCCTTGTGACTAAGTGTTGGCCGAATCTGTTCTGTTCTTGGCCGATTGTTAAGTGGAGTGTGGGCTACTTTTGGCGTTTGGTTCAAGCTTTGGGGAAGATATATAGGTAAGGCCGAATGCTTTATGGTTAGGCCTCTGTTCTCTGTCGACATCTACAAGGGGTAAGTGTTGGTTTTGATGTTTGGTTGGTGGTGTATTGATCGTTGTTAGGAATCGTTTTGGCATAGGTCATTCGGGATTCGAAGCAGTCAACAAAGCTTTTATCTGGACTTGATCGGTAAGTGGTGGTGAGATTTTTGTTCATGGGTTATTCGTTTAGTTTTGATTAAGTCTAAGGTTTCAAAGGATTAACCGTTCTCCTTTTTAGGGTGTGCCGATTGTCAGAGGAACCATTGTTGGTTCGGGTTTTGGTAGGAAACCAAACCATTTGCAAGGTAAGGGTTAAACGATAACCCCTTTGGTTTAAAATGGTTATAGCCGAATGGTATGAGTGCTAATGCTTGGTTGGCCGATTGTTTTAGGAGCAAGAGGATCAAGGGTCTTAGTTGGTTCTTCGGTTGAGGCTTGCAGGTGTGTTCATACACACACTTTTCTATTAATAAATATGCTTATTATTGTGTGTTGTTTGGATCCATGAGAAGGTGGATTAAATACCATTAAGGTATGAGGCAAAGGGTCAAGTAAGTCCCTGTTGTGATGCTTTTGGTAAGCATGCTGTATCTGCTATGAGTTGTCATGTTGATGCTTTTGGTAAGCATAGTATATTCAATATGTGTACTATAATACTTGTTTGTGATAAACAATATGTATGTTGCTAAACCAGTATGATGGTATATTATGATACATGTGCATGATTGATGTGGGTTGTACGAGTGGAGGGGGCAGTGATATTTTGTGCTGACGAGCACCAGTGTTTTGGTAACACAATTTTGTGACTTTGGGTCACCAGAGGTTTGGCACCTCGTCTGCCTCGCCCCCGTGGTTTTGCACCACGTTGGGTTGGCCCCACAAGGCGGTATTGAGGATTGACGCCGGTGATTTGGTATCACACGCGATGGGTTGGCCCCATCACTCGATTATCGTGACTACGGTCACCAGTGGTTTGGTACCACATTTGTGTCTTTGGGACACCAGAGGTTTGGCACCTCATTGCGACTCGCCCCCGTGGTTAACACCACCGTGGGTTGGCCCCACTTTTGAGATACGGGATTGTCGCCAAAGTGATTTGGTATCACACGATGGGTTGGCCCCATCATTAGATTTGTGACTTCGGTCACCGGTGTTTTGGTAACACATTGTGACTATACGTCACCGGTGGTTTGGCACCACCGGTGGTTTGGTACCACACGGGGTAGAAAAGGTGTATGGGACGGTTAGGATTGGGTGCATATGATTGGGATGCATGATGATCATGATTATGGTTGTATGTGATATTTTGCTAATCCAGGAAAAAGGGTAGCACACCGAGTCCGGGTGACTCACCTTTTCCTTAACCATTTCGGGTAGTGCATAAAGTCGACCAGGGATCGGAGAGGACAAGGTGGCCCATGCCAAGATGATGTTCAATTATTTCATGCTTGATTTTGATATAAGTACTTTATTTGAATTGTTGGGTTGTAATAAAGGCCATTTTATGTTTTTGGTATTACTTTAACTATGGTTTATTTAACTTAAATTGCTACGTGAAAATGATTTATGGTTTGCAACCTATTTATTCAAATTGGATATTATAAACTAAAGTTTTAAAAATGAATGAGTTTAATAGCAAAGTTTTATTCCAAAGATATGTTTTCCAAAATTCAGCAAACTACGATGTTTTATTTTAAATTAAGAAGATTTTCAACCGTCTTTTCCCAGTGACATAACCAGATTCGGTCGTAGTGAATGGGCCGGGTTTGGGGATGTTACACCTGAAACGTAAGGAAATAGAATTTTTAGTGGGGGATCACGTCTTCTTAAAAGTCTCACCCTGGAAGAAGGTTCTAAGATTTGGACAGAAGGGCAAGTTGAGCCCCAGATTCATCGGGCCTTACCGAGTGTTGAAACGTGTAGGACCAGTGGCTTATCAGCTTGAGTTACCTCAGGAGTTGAGCCAGATACATAATGTATTCCATGTTTTGATGTTAAGGCGCTATCATTCGGATCCATCTCACGTAGTGCCGGTGGAAGAAATTGAAGTAAGACCCGATCTGTCTTTCGAAGAGGATCCAGTGTAGATCTTGGATCAGGATGTTAAGGTGTTGAGAAGGAAATTGGTTCCATTGGTTAAAGTGTTATGGCGTAATCACGGTTCAGAGGAAGCCACGTGGGAGCCGAAAGATGTGATGCGACACCAATACCCTCACCTCTTTTAATCAGGTAAATTTTGAGGCCTAAATTTCTTTAAGGGGGATAGAACTGTAATATCCTAGAATTAGGGGTTCTGCATTTTGTGCTATTCTATGTGTTTGGCTCGTTCAGCTTGTTATTTAGGTGTGGTTGGGAGTCCTGGGGAGGCTCGGGTTCGAGTCAGAGCTTTGGAAAATTTTGTTTTTAGGGCACTTAAGAGGGAGAGCTAGTGGAAGCAGGCCTTAAGGATATTTATTTGTGTTTGATGTCAAAAAGTGGGCATGAGGTGGAGTGGAGGTGGCGCCTTTGGTAGAGCAAGGGGAAGGAGTTCGAATCCCATCTTGCATTGTGGAGCTTTAATTTTTGTGCTCAAGGAGGGGAAGAGGTGGCATTCGGCTGGGACTCTACCTAGGTGGTTGTTGAATGGGTCAAAGGTTTTCAAATGAACGGAGGAGAGGAGCATGGGGAGTTTGAATTGGTCAATCAATTCGAAATGGGAGATAGAGAGTGAATGGAGGAGAAAAACCAGGGATTTGGAGAGGGTGGATGAGAGTTGGCCGAATGTGGGAGTTGTGGGGGGAGAATTTCGGCTATTTGATGTAGTTGGCTAGGGAATTTCGACATTTTGGTGTGTGATAGCAAAACCGAACCATTTAGTGGAATGTACCGAATTTTATAGTTTTCTTTAGCTTTTCTATTTGACGAGGTGGTGTTTTACTCTTAAGGCATTTCGGGTTTGTTACTCATTTTTGGTGCTTGTGCTGAATCTCTCAAACTTTCCTCTCCATCTTTTCTTTTCATTTGTGTGATAGCCAAATTTCAACTCTTCTCCTACTTCTTTTGTTTCTTTCTTTCCTTCTTAGCACCTCTATTTCTTTCTTCTCTTGACCGAACCGTTTTCTTCCACACCCTTCCATTTTCTTTGACTCCCTATACCTTAGCCGAATCACTCTTCTTCTACACCCTTTTCTCCATAGCTGAACCTCAGCTTGCCCACTTGCTTTTCTTTTTGTTTTGTTTCTTCTTGTTCTATTCTTCTAGCCGAAACTTGCTTCTCATCATTCTCTCTTTTTACATCTTCTTCTATACCATTCACCATTAGCCGATCATTTGGTGGATTGAAGCTTGAGGGTTCGTTGGTTGCCAAATCATATCTTTCCCTTCGATTCATCATTGGTGTTAAGTGCCGAATCTCCTATTTGGGTTTCTTTCGAATATTAGACCGAACCTCTGTCTCTCTCTCAACTCATCTCTGATTCGAGGATGAATCGCTGGTTGTGCGGTTCCTCATTTATTAAGGTAAGGAGTTCTCTTTTATTCGATTTCATTCCTCTTTCTCCTTTCGTTTTACTCTGCCATAACCAAGCCTCCTTGTTAGATAATCACAAATCCTCATTGTATTACGATCTCTGATCGAGATTTTCTTCTTGGAAGCGAGTGCTAGCCAATCTAAGGGGGTAGTGTTAAAGGAGCCTAAGGGGAGTGGACTCGTAGTCTCTGCTCCCAAGTTCAAACGACGTACGGTGTCGGCAGTTCGAGACTTTCCACCGGGTTGTGGTAGAGAGCCGACATCCGTTTGGGATAGGCAGATAGTGGTTATTCCCGCTAGTGAGAGTAGCGACGATCAGGAGTGTTTAGTCCTTCGCGTATTCAGGTGTGTAATTCTCACACCTTCTCTTGTGGTTCAGTAATAATTATGTGTATGGTTAAAAAGCGAAATAATCAGAATGGTAGTTGAGATACCCTTGAGGGTAAGGTTGGAGATACCAGGTTGGTAACCTTTATGAATATGTCATTTAAATAACTTTGCGTAAATATATATATATGGTCCGATTATTCGATGTACACTGATATATGTTTGCATTCATTACATTATGATAATATTTGCATGGGATTGGGATATGATATTGATGAAAAGGGGCAGTGTATTTCGGTGGCTCTGCCACATATTTCGGTGATCCTGTCACATTATTTTGGTGGCTCTGCCACATATTTTGGTGACCCTGTCACATTATTTTGGTGACTTTGTCAGAATTTCGGCTTTGAGCGGCATGACTGTCAGCATGACTGCCAATGAGGTGTGTAGCGGATGGAGGGTTGATTGTAGAAATCCCCATAGGTGTGTTTGGTTGGATACGGAGTGGTGTGTAGCGGATGGAATACTAGGCTGGGCTGGGTTGCATTGCATTCATTATCTGATATGCCATGTTTTAGGGCTACGACCCAATTTGATCCGTATGGGCTTCGGCCAATTTGCTTAAGAGAGGGCTAAGGCCCAATTTGCTTCAGTGGGCTTAGGCCCAAATATGTTGTTCTTGAGGGGAATTGCACACTGAGTTCTCGTAACTCACCCCTCTGCTTAATTTTGCATGTAATTCCTAGCTTTGCGGATTTGGAGCCGAGGCGAACTCTGTGGTGGCCATGCATTGTTTCTTTAGTAAACTCTACTTTACATTACTTTAAATTTACTTTAACTTTGGAATTATGTTCTGTAATAAGGCCGCTATGATTTTAATTTGGTTTTTATTTTAATGCATTTATTATCCACTATGAATTGACTAATATGGGGGGTTTTCCTAAAAACTTAAATAACCGTTTTCCAAAATACTAAAGAATGGATCACCAACTATTGACAATTAAATTCGGGATTTTCTTAAAACTACAATACTTGTTTTCAAAAATGTCCCATCTTTGAAATCATTGGTTTTCGATTCTCGCATTATAAAACAAGTTTTCGTTGGTTAGTACTATTTATAACCTTTTTCAAGAAAACATAAAATCAAGTCTGATTTTCAAAATGGAATCAAAACTCAAAATTTTTAAACGATCACGAAGTTTCTTTAACAACCTTTCCATGTGACATGCTAGATCCGGTCGTAACGTCTAGGCCGGGTTTGGGGTGTTACACATGCTTTCAACACATTGGTGTAAGATTACACACCTGATCACGTAGAGTACTATACAATCACAAACATCGTTACCTTCACTAGAGCAAGCAACTGTGATTTGCCTAGAGAAACCAGATGCCGATGCCCTTCCACAACCAGGTGGAAAGTCCTGAACCGCCGACACCCTACACCGGTTAAACTTGGGAGCAGGGGCTACTAGACCATGTCCATTAGGCACTCTTCCTGATCCCCCCTCAAACTGGCTATCACCTGCCTCCATGAAGAACCCTTGATTAGCGAGCGCTAATCTCCTACCACTCCTCGAGTGGCCCTACCACCAAACCATATCAAACTTAAGAAAAAGGAAAGATTCGGCAATAGAGAAAAACTAGGAACGATTAACACCCCTTACCCACAGATTTGGCAAAGACAAATTCTTAAAACAAACAGGAGTTGAACACTCACGGCCCTCAGTGATGATAATAAACTAGAAAGGAGAGATTAGTTTCGGCTTAACCAAAAAGAGAACAAAAGATGAAGTACTTAGGGAAGAAAAGATTCGGCCTAGTCAAAAGAATCAAGATTAAAGTTTCGGCTTTAGAAGAGAGAAAAGAGAGAGAAGAAGAAAGTGTAATACCCCAAACCCGGCCCAAACATTACGACCGAATTTGGTATGTCACAGAGAAAACCATTTTGAAAATCCCTTTAGCCGATTTGAGTTTTGATGAAAACATCTTCATTTTCAGTTATCTTGCTAAAACCATACTTAGTTTGTTTTAAAAATATTTATTAAGTCAAGTTGTTACAGGTTTCAAATGTACCCAATGGCACTTTAAAACATTTTGCGTTTGATTTGAGAAAACATGTGTACCCATTTTAATGTTATTAACTAGTTTAAACAAAATATTCAAAACATGTAAAGATAATAAAAATAATCCTAAGAGGCCTTATTACCACTTGATTAAAACAAAACCAACAATAAAAATAAAATAACCAAAATCCAAGTTCATTAAATTCAAATCCCACTACATGGCCACCTCGAGTCCAACCGGCTCCTCATCCGCCATCTACGAGTCACCTGAAAAATGTTAAAGGAGAAGGTGAGTCACCAAGACTCAATGTGTAACCCTTCCCCAATTTAGTGAAACAACATACACAATTTATAACAAAATAACATGCACTAAATCATGCACCCAACCTAGCCATCCAAACACCTTTCTCTACCCCGTGTGGTACCAAACCACTGGTGGTGCCAAACCACCGGTGACGTATAGTCACAAAATCTGGTCATATTGTGGTGCAAAAACCTTTGGTGGTGCTAAACCACCGTGACCGTAGTCACAAATCAAATGATGGGGCCAACCCATCGTGTGATACCAAATCACCGGGCGTCAATCCCATAATGTAAATCGGGGCCAACCCATCGTGGTGTTAAGCCACTGGGACGAGACGCTATGAGGTGCCAAACCTCGGAGGTGCCAAACCTCCGTGACCGTAGTCACAATGTGGTACCAAACCACCGGTGTCCGTCGACACGAATATCATCGCCCCTCCTCTCATCAACCCACATCAATCAATTACATGCATATACGTAAATCATGCTAATAGATTTATTTAGCAACATACATAGAGTTTACCATTAGCTATAACCACATATACCAAATATGTCATGCTTCCCAAAAGCATCATAACAACAAGGACTTACCTGGATCCTTGCTCATACCTTTTATGGTATTAAATCCCATGTCTACACAAATCAGATTTAGCATACACAAAATACTTAGCACATTAATTAGCTATAAAGTGTGTATGTACACACCTGTTTCTACCGAAATTCCTAGATCTCGAGAAGCCGATCTACGATGCTAGATCTTGACCATACATTCGGCCAATCGTCAGTGTTAATACCAAAGGCCTATTCGGCCAAACCAAAATTCATACCAAGGGCTCTCTTGCGATCTTACCTTGAGCGGATTTGATTTCCAAACAAACCCTGAAGCCTTATTTGGCCCCAAAACCGACTGCTAGAGGGTTGTATCGAGTACATCAAAATCTCGGAGTACCTTATGAGAAATTGGTTTCTATTGAATTCGGCAGCACCCTTGGTTAGGGGGGAAAGATTCGGCTTAAGCACAACTGGAAGGGCTGGAATTTTAGTGAAGGAGGAGGGTGTATTTGGCTTAGAAGAACCAACAATGCTGGAAATTTCTGAACAATTTTGGCTAAGAGTTTAAGAGAGAATTCTAAGAAGACAATGAAGGAGAAAGAAGAAAAGAATTCTTTGGAAATTTTGGGCACTTCTATGTTGTAACAAAATCAAATATGGACAGCCCCAAGGAGTCCAATAATCGGCTAAAACACCCTCTTATTTTGGTGATAATTCCACTTAATTATCACCCAAAAAGAATAATATTTATATCTTACTTTTATCACCTCTTCAAATAATAAAATACTAATATTTATCTCCTATCCACCTCTTAAACAATTCAAAATAAAATAAACTACTACAACACCCTTCCAGCCGAATTTGAGAGTCCAAAATTGAACCAACACTCTCCCATTCATGCCAGCAGCATTGAAAAAAAAAGAAATAAAATAAAAAAAATACCCAAAGTCACATTACAGGGGTTCGAACCAATGACTGGGTGAAGGCAACAAAGAACAAAGACCTCCTTAACGCCCGGCCACTCTTCCCAATTGACTTTCATGTCATAAAACCCCATCATTTACTTTTAAAGCTTTCCTACTTAAGCCCATCACCGCATATATAAAAATAAAACGCATAATGCTGCTCCAGCCATTCGAACCTGCGCCCATCCTCACCTCCAACTCCTAAGTGGCGCATGGGAACCACTTTGCCAAGGCGCAGCTTTTGTGTCATAGACTCGCCCTTGACTTCTTTTAAGGTCTCCTTCCTTTTAACAGCAAAACCCAAAAAAATAAAACACCTTGTCGCCACCTTGATTCGAACCCAAGCCCTTACTAGCGCATTTTGGGCCTTTAAGTGGCGCATGGGAGCCACTTTACCACCGGACTTTCATGTCCATTAACCTTGCCATTTATTTTTTAAGGCATACCTAGCCCAGCTTTCTCTAGTTGACGCAAAAAGAAAAAATAAAAGCCTCGATGCACCCCACGTTACTCGAACCTCTTCCCTCCTGCGCAAGCCTCCAAAGCCCCTAAAGTAGCCTCCCAAGCCACTTTACTAAGCCCAAGTTCATGTCTATAAATTCCTGAAATTTTCTTTAAGGCCTCCTTAGCCCAATTTCCCCTTTTAACCTAAAAATTTCAAAAATTTCCAATGCACTCCCTTTTGATCCTAGAGTTTTAAAAACCCTTAAAACATCACCAACCACACTTAAAGCCTACTAACACTTGAGTTATGCTCCAAACACATAACCCCTAATTTAGGATGTTACAATTCTACCCTCCTTAAAAATAATTTCGTCCTCGAAATTACTTACTAACGAACATCCGTACATCCTAACTTACCACACTTACCTCACTGCGGCGCACTCTGATTTTATTAAAGCTTTCATTCCACCTTGACCACGTCCGCGACAACCACGTTCCCTCAAACTCATTTCTACACTGCGATTTAGTCTGATTAAAAAGTTTTATGCATCAGGATTTGTTCCACTTGGTTATTCGCGAAGAAATTTTATGAAAATTTTAATAGGGACTCTTTCGATCATTCAAAGTTTTAATTTCTCTATCCTAGTTCACACAGAGAAGAACATCCATTCCCTTTCATACTTATTCACTCTTCGGGCATTTCTGTCCGTTTCTATCCTAGGGGTATTTTCGTCATTTTCCTATAGGGGTATTTTTGTAATAAAACAGAGAAATTTTAAAACTTTAATAAATCAGGACACTTTGAAATTTCTAAAACGGAGGGTATTTTCAAATTTTGACAAATTGGAAGTACTGTTAGAATTTTAGAAACTGTGGGTATTTTAGTAATTTGTCAATCAGGTAATTTTGAAAATTTCCAAAAGTCAGGTATTGTTTTGAAATACAAAATTTTGGATACTTTTGCAAAGTAAAAGAATTTTATTGAAATTAGGTAACTGTAATTTTTTGGAACCAAGGGTATTTTCGTAAATTTGCCACTAGGGGCATTTTGGTAATTTTTGTAAGTCAAGAATATTTTGAAAATTTTCCAACATAAATTTTTTTTCTACTATTTAAAAGAGATATTTTAGTGATTTTAAAACTAAAGTTTTCCTTAAAACATGGCTAATCCCTTTCGGGTTTTATTTAGCGTGTTTAGCCTATGACCGAGTCCTCTTGGTTAGGGTGAACCGAAGCTACGCACCAGGTAGGAATCCCGCGAAGAGGAGGTGAGTCACGAGGACTGCTTAAGTACCAAGCTCTTCCGGATCCAGTCCTAGACATGCACACAAGGGTTACTACACCCTAACTCGGCGACTTGGTCGTAGGTTTGTTTAATTAAGCATTTAAAGTCTTATGTCTTTTGTTGGAGTGGGCTAGTCCTAAAGTTCAAACACCTATCATACTATCTACGTTCCATACCTACCCTTCTACAGATAATAATTCATAAAGAAGTCAGAAGTACTTACAGGAGGATTGGTGCAGGAGACTCACGCCATCTTTGTCTAAAACAAAACCATTTTCACAAGGCCTACTAAAACATTTTGGGCCTTGGGCCCCACAACCGAGTTTTGAACTGGCTCGATATTAATTTTGTAACACCCCAAACCCGGCCCAAACATTACGACCGAATTTGGTATGTCACAGAGAAAACCATTTTGAAAATCCCTTTAGCCGATTTGAGTTTTGATGAAAACATCTTCATTTTTAGTTATCTTGCTAAAACCATACTTAGTTTGTTTTAAAAATATTTATTAAGTCAAGTTGTTACAGGTTTCAAATGTACCCGATGGCACTTTAAAACATTTTGCGTTTGATTTGAGAAAACATGTGTACCCATTTTAATGTTATTAAATAGTCTAAACAAAATATTCAAAACATGTAAAGATAATAAAAATAATCCTAAGAGGCCTTATTACAACTTGATTAAAACAAAACCAACAATAAAAATAAAATAACTAAAATCCAAGTTCATTAAATTCAAATCCCACTACATGGCCACCTCGAGTCCAACCGGCTCCTCATCCGCCATCTACGAGTCACCTGAAAAATGTTAAAGGAGAAGGTGAGTCACCAAGACTCAATGTGTAACCCTTCCCCAATTTAGTGCAACAACATACACAATTTATAACAAAATAACATGCACTAAATCATGCACCCAACCTAGCCATCCAAACACCCTTTCTACCCGTGTGGTACCAAACCACCTGGTGGTGCCAAACCACCGTGACGATAGTCACAAAATCCGTCATATTGTGGTGCCAAACCACCGGTGGTGCTAAACCACGGTGACCGTAGTCACAAATCAAATGATGGGGCCAACCCATCGTGGTGATACCAAATCACCGGCGTCAATCCCATAATGTAAAGCGTGGGGCCAACCCACCGTGGTGCTAAGCCACTGGGACGAGACGCTATGAGGTGCCAAACCTCCGGAGGTGCCAAACCTCCGTGACCGTAGTCACAATGTGGTACCAAACCCGGTAAATAAAATCGACACGAATATCACTACCCCCTCCTCTCATCAACCCACATCAATCAATTGCATGCATATACAGAAATCATGCTAATAGATTTATTTAGCAACATAGATAGAGTTTACCATTAGCTATAACCACATATACCAAATATGTCATGCTTCCCAAAAGCATCATAACAACAAGGACTTACCTGGATCCTTGCTCATACCTTTTATGGTATTAAATCCCATGTCTACACAAATCAGATTTAGCATACACAAAATACTTAGCACATTAATTAGCTATAAAGTGTGTATGTACACACCTGTTTCTACCGAAATTCCTAGATCTCGAGAAGCCGATCTACGATGCTAGATCTTGACCCTACATTCGGCCAATTGTCAGTGTTAATACCAAAGGCCTATTCGGCCAAACCAAAATTCATACCAAGGGCTCTCTTGCGATCTTACCTTGAGCGGATTTGATTTCCAAACAAACCCCGAAGCCTTATTTGGCCCCAAAACCGACTGCTAGAGAGTTGTATCGAGTACATCAAAATCTCAGAGTACCTTATGAGAAATTGGTTTCTATTGAATTCGGCAGCACCCTTGGTTAGGGGGGAAAGATTCGGCTTAAGCACAACTAGAAGGGCTGGAATTTTAGTGAAGGAGGAGGGTGTATTTGGCTTAGAAGAACCAACAATGCTGGAAATTTCTGAACAATTTTGGCTAAGAGTTTAAGGGAGAATTCGACAGCACAATGAAGGGAGAAAGAAGAAAAGAATTTGCTGGAAATTTTGGGCACTTCTATGTCAGAACAAAATCAAATATGGACAGCCCCCAAGGAGTCCAATAATCGGCAAACACCCTCTTATTTTGGTGATAATTCCAGCTTAATTATCACCCAAAAAGAATAATATTTATCTCTTACTTTTATCACCTCTTCAAATAATAAAATACTAATATTTATCTCCTATCCACCTCTTAAACAATTCAAAATAAAATAAACTACTACAACACCCTTCCAGCCGAATTTGAGAGTCCAAAATTGAACCAACACTCTCTCATTCACGCCAGCAGCATTGAAAAAAAAAAGAAATAAAATAAAAAAAAATACCCAAAGTGCAGCCCCTGGGGTTCGAACTAGCGACCTGGTGAAGGCAACAGCAGCAGCCTCCCTTAACGCCCATGGCCACTCTTCCCAATTGACTTTCATGTCATAAAACCCCATCATTTACTTTTAAAGCCTTCCTACTTAAGCCCATCACCGCATATATAAAAATAAAACGCATAATGCTGCTCCAGCCATTCGAACCTGCGCCCATCCTCACCTCCAACTCCTACGTGGCGCATGGGAACCACTTTGCCAAGGCGCAGTTTTGTGTCATAGACTCGCCCCAGCTTCTTTTAAGGTCTCCTTCCTTTTAACGTCAAAACCCAAAAAAATAAAACACCTTGCTGCCACCTTGATTCGAACCCAAGCCCTTACTAGCGTTACTTCCAGGCCTTTAAGTGGCGCATGGGAGCCACTTTACCACCTGGACTTTCATGTCCATTAACCTTGCCATTTATTTTTTAAGGCATACCTAGCCAGTTTCTCTAGTTGACGCAAAAAGAAAAATAAAAGCCTCGATGCGCCCCACGTTACTCGAACCTCTTCCCTCCTCGCAAGAAGCCTCCAAGGCCCCTAAAGTAGCGTCCCAAGCCACTTTACTAAGCCCAAGTTCATGTCTATAAATTCCTGAAATTTTCTTTAAGGCCTCCTTAGCCCAATTTCCCCTTTTAACCTAAAAATTTCAAAAATTTCCAATGCACTCCCCTTTGATCCTAGAGTTTTAAAAACCCTTAAAACATCACCAACCACACTTAAAGCCTACTAACACTTGAGTTATGCTCCAAACACATAACCCCTAATTTAGGATGTTACAGAAAGTGAAAGAAAAGAAGCATTACCTTACTACCAGAGATGAGCCGAATGGGAAAGAAGAATTCGACAGCAATAATAGCACTACGGAATGATGATAAACGAGTAGGAGAAAATGGGAGAAAAGAGGCTTAATGGTGCAATAAACGGCCACCGCCAATGAATGGAGAATTGGTGAAACTAATACGAATTTGGCAAAGAATCAAACAAGGAAAAAGGCAATTGAATGAACTTGAATTGACACTCTAAAGAAAAGATGAAGAGATACCTAAAATGACACTTAGGAAAAAGACCCGAAATGAAAAGAAAAGAAAAAGAAAGCAACACAATGGCACACACAAAAAGTTTCGGTTTTGCTACCCACACCAAATGCCGAATCTGCTTCCCAAAACCAACCCCTAGCCGAAATTCTCATCCCCCACACACTCCCACATTCGGCCAACTCTACCACACTCCCCCATCCCTTGATTTTCTCTACCTTCTCCTCCTAATTTTGCTCCCCATCATCCATTTGAACCAATTGACCAAGTCTCCAACTCCCTTAATCGAATTTGATCCAAACTCAGCTACCTTCTCTCCCAAGGCATAAAATAAAAGCCTTCATTTGTGATCTGCGGGATTCGAACTCCTTCCCCCCTTGCTTACTCCTTGACGCCACAACCACCTTGCCACATGCTCACTTGTGTCTCCTAAATGCACCTAATTATACTTAAGCCCTATTACCAACAGCCCTATCCACTAAAGGGCCAAAAGCCAAAATTCTCCTATGGCCTAACTTGAACCCGGGACTTCATAGTACCCTCTAAACACTCCAAAATCACACACCTAATAGGTCCAACTTGCATTATTGTCGTTCTCTTGTTCTCAAAAATTTTAAAAGCTCCTACGCCCAAGGCCCAATGGGCCTAATTCTACTAGGCCCAATTTTGGGGCGTTACAACCGCCCTAGAGTAGGTCCAGCTAGCCGACGCGATCCGGGCCCTATTATCTGCTGACCCGTGGGGGCACTTCTTTGAGACTGTCGAGCCGACATACCTAGAGCTCACTTTGGAGCTCTGTTCCACATTCCACCTCCAGACGGTCATGATGAACTTTGACGACTCCGGCACAGTCCAATTCCGTCTCAAAGGCCTCGTACGTGAGCTGAGTGTGCCACAGTTCGGAGCCGCTTTGAGACTTTACACCGAGGAGTTCTTGGAGGACGACGACTTCGAGGACCTCAACCGCCACATCCACTACTCCCCTTCTGCTTGTTGGAGAGACTTAGTCCCTGCCTCGGCCACCTATGACCCCAGCCGCTCCAAAGCATCAGCTCTCGCCCCATCATTGAGGTACTTACACGCTATCCTAGCTCATACTTTGACGGGTAGGTGAGAGAGCACCGGCGTCATCAACACTCACGGCGCCTAATTTTTATAGTGCATGGTGAACGGGCACATCTTCAACTTAGCTTACTTCATCGCCCGTGCCATTCAGCATCAGATGGAGCGGCATAGGAGAGGAGTCATCTCCATGGGCCCATACATCACACGCCTGGCTCGATATTTTGGGCTCCTCAACACCGCAGCTCAATCCTCCTCGCTTACCCTTACCGGGCAGATGTCCCCGCAGGGCATTCAGACAATGCTTCACATGAGGATGATTGAGCACCGACATGGGTTTGATCCTCCCTAGTACCGGCTCTCGCAACCCACCGAGTAACACGACCCAGAGGACATTACTGATGATGTCCCCCTACAGCATGAGGCGCCACCGTCTTCACCACCACCACCGCACCAAACAGTTCATGCGGTAGCTTCACTGACTGACATCTCTGAGCGCCTCACTCGTTTCGAGCAATACTGTACTCAGCAATTTAATGACAATGCTCGACGATTCGAAGGCATCGAGGCGACGCTGCAACAGATTTGTCAGCATTTTCACATATCGCCGCCACACCCACCTCACGATTCATCTGGGGATGAGGACCTTTGAGTCCATTTATTTTCATTTTTCTTTTCATTTTCTTTATTTTATTTAAATTTTTAAACTATTAAACTATTTCCTTTTCTTATCTTTAAATTATATTAATTATGTTGATTTCTTTTTATCTTTGGCTGTTTATTATCGAGTAATCATAACGAAATCCATTTAATAAAACTCCCTAAAACTTTACTGATGACTCCGCAGTTTCAAAAGGTTCAAGGTGCTACTAAGGAACTGGAATATTCTCCCCCACCTTCACCTCAGCCTAGTTCATCATGCTTTTCATTGGCTCCATTGCTACAAGTTTCATTTTCAAGGATTTCATCCATGATTCAGGAAGTTTCACTCCTCTCCCTCTCTTATGATTTTCTTACTATATTATCTATCTTTGTACATTGAGGACAATGTACATCTTAAGTGTGGGGAGATCAATTATAGTATTATTAGAAAATCCCTGAATTATGTCTTGTTTTTAAGTAATTTTCTCATATTACTATTAGAATTAAACTTCTATTGATTTATGATTTTTGTTGATATGTTTTGGATTAAGTCATAGATAATTGTGCATTGATGGTTTAAACTTTAAGACATTAGAGAATCAAGCATGATAAGTCTATTTTCCGTAATTAAACATTTATTAGGTTGTTTCCCTAATCTTAAATATTAATTTGAAGTTTGAAATTTCCAAGGTTGACATCAAAAACCATAATTTTTGTGAGATTTTGAGCCTTTAAGAGCATAAATTTTTCTTTCTCACTTTATTGATTATGAGTGTGTCAACATTGATTTGTTATTCTAGAACTTGCTTCGATTATACATGTCGAGACCACATTTTTTATTTAATATACTGAGATGATAAAGGCACCTAGGATTTAACCCACTTATCCCAAAAAGCCTACCTCCATAATTAACCCCTAGTGAACCCCTTTGAATCCTAATAAATCGTTTCCTAATTTACCCTTAATATTAACCCAAAACTCACTCTTTTTGATTCATTAAGAATTTTCCTTATTGTATTAACTCCTTCTTGTCGAGATTTGATTTGAGCAGTTGCCAAACTATGTTCTTTATTTCAGTTATTAAATTCTTACTTATTCTTAAAAAAAAAGAAAAAGAAAGAAAGTTGGAAATTCAGTTATTATTAGTTCTATGTTATTTGAGCTTGAGCTATCAATTTCACATTTTGAGAAGAAGCTCGTGTTTATTGTAATTATTCAGTATTAGTTCATTTTTTTTAGTTATATAAATTGTCAATTCAATCTCAATCCTAACCCTCTAATTTAGCCTCTATCCACACCTTTAAACCCAAGCCCCATTACAACCCTTTTAAGACCTTTTGATTTGTGTATCATCTCATTTTATAGTGGTGGAGATTTGATTTTCATGTAAGCTTATGGGATTAACTTTTCATGTTTGACCTTTGAGTTCTTAATTTGAACCTTAAACACTTTTGAGTGATTTGAGTGAATCCTTAGTGAGGATGTCAATACTTGTCGATTTCGAATTAAAAGGTGATTATTTAAGTAAGGGGAAACACCTATGTTTTCGTGCAATAAAAATTTATGACTTAGAAAGTTTGAATCTTTAGGACTCTTTTAGTTAATTTCTCAATGTATGAATTATCTATGAATTATGATGAAATATTATTGATGAGGATTGTGAATTAAGGAAGTTAATTTTAAATGTGAGTTGAGGATTTTGCTTGAGGACAAGAAAAGGCTTAAGTGTGGGGATATTTGATAAACCATAATTTATACATATTTTTACCCCATGCTTGGCTTATTTTTGGATGAATTTTCATTAGATTTAATGAATTCGATGCTCCTAATCCTTTAATTTCATGTTTTATACTCAGGAGAGCTTAGGAGTCGAAAAGATCGAGAAACGGGCCAAAAAGGGACAAAATAGGCCTACATCAGAAATCACACGGCCTGGACTATCGTCCACGGGCAGATCACACGGCCATGTCTGGCGAGCAGAGTCGAGCACGGCCTAAGCTCTTGCGCATGGGCGTGTCACACGGGCGTGTCCCTGCCGAACCCAGGTTTAATCCTATTCTGAAAAGGTTACTTGTGGGACAAGAAAGGCGTTCCAAAGCCTATATAAACACCCTAGGGGGCAACTTAAAAATGGACGCCAAGTAGAAGGAAGAAAATACTCAAAGAAAGCCATCGGGACCAGCTCGGAAGAAGGATCTTCATCAAGATTGAAGATCTCCCATCAAGTTCTTTAGAAGTGTAACAACCCAAACCCAGCCCAAACATTACGACCGAATTTGATTTGTTACGGAGAAAAACCTTGTGAACACCATTTCGATACCTATTTAATTTTTATTGAAAACTTCTCGTTTTCGATTATCTTGCCAAAGCTACACTTAGATTTAATTTGGAAATTTAATTAAGTCCGATTATTATACCAGTTTCAAGTGTGCCCGATGGCACGATTAAACTTTTCCGTGTTAACTTAAGAAAACATGTGATTTTAGTTCAATTTAATAATACAGTTTAAAGCAAATATCCAACATCCAAAAAAAACACAAATAAAGTTTATGGAGGCCTTATTACAACCAAAGTAAAAAAAATAACCAAATTTAAAGTTCTATAAATTTAAATCCACTGCATGGCCACCTCGAGTCCAACCGGCTCCTCCACCGCCATCTACGAGTCACTGAAAAATGTTAAAGGAGAAGGTGAGTCACCAAGACTCGATGATGTAACCTTCCCCGTTTAAAAACAACATTTCATACACAACATATAACAGTTAATATGCAGAGTATCCTGTGCCCAACCTAGCCAACCAAACGCCTTTGTCTACCCCATGTGGTACCAAACCACTGGTGACCGTAGTCACAATGTGTTACCAAAACACTGGTGGTGCCAAACCTTTGGTGACATATAGTCACGATGTGCTACCAAAGCACTGGTGTCCGTGAGACACAAATCGGGTGATGGGGCCAACCCATCGTGTGATACCAAATCACCGCGGGCGATCCCATATCTCAAGTGGGGCCAACCCATCGTGGTGTTAACCACGTGGACAAGTCGCTATGAGGTGCCAAACCTCGGAGGTACCAAACCTCGGTGACATATAGTCACAGATGTGTTACCAAAACACGGTGCTCACAAGACACGAAACATCATCGCCCCTCCTCTCATGTAGCCCATAGCGGGTAAATGCGATTAACAACAGATCTCGTGCATTTATCACATGTATCAATGAGCCATGCTTCCCAAAAGCATTAAAGTGATCTCACATTAATGAGAGACTTACCGGGATCCTCACTTGTACCTGTTAAGGTACCAATCCGCATCTACATCAAGCGATTTACATACAAAATATATATATATATAACACAACATTAATCGCTATACGTGTGTATGTACACACTGTCACCCCGAATAATCTAAATCCCGAATGAAGAAGTCGGCCACCTTAGATCCACTAGCCCCTATATTCGGCCAAGATAGTGTTAGTGATATGGGCCATTCGGCCAAACCAAATAATCCTTTTAGGTTATTGCTTGAACCCGAATCCTTACCTACTCGCTTTGAATACTAGTCTCAGCGTCCGACTTGCGAATCTGGTTACAAACTTCACTTAGTCAATTAATAGCACTAATAACCATAGCCTTCGGCTTTTAAATACCAATATAAGCCTTACCTACACTTACCAAATTCGGTTGGTAGAAGATGGAGCCTTGATCGCCCGATTCCAAATATCTCAGAGTCCCTACAACATTTCGGTTTAGACAAAAGATAAGCCAACTATCAGTCTGTGCCGGACTCCTGTTTTCCCCATGCTTAAATCGACAGAATCATAAAGAGAATAACAAAACCATTCGGCTATGTCCCTTCTTACCTTCCTCAAACCGATTGAAAGCTAACTTTCGCAGGTCTTATACTTCCTTTAGTATTCGGCTAACCACGCTGCCAAGGAGGAGTGTGAGATTCGGCACTTCAAGGGGGGTGTATTCGGCTTATTGAAGGAAGGAAAATAATGGAGATGAGAGGGAATAGAAGTTTCGGCTAAAGGGGTTTGGGAGGCTGGAAGAAGAAAAAAAAAATAAAAGAAGAATGAAGAGGGCTTAAGAGATTTCGGCAAGTAGCAAAATGAAGAAAAAGAAGAGAATGGTGCTAGGTTGCTCCTTTTATAGACATTCGGCGCCCCTTCTAGTAGCATTGCCGTCCACACTACTCCACCAAGGAGTTTAAAATTCGGCCATTACCTTATTTTGCTCCAAGCCACCCATTCAATTTAATTCAAACTTAATTGAATTAATCCTCTTAATCCAATAATAATCCAACTAATATCTTCTTTATCCTCTTATTATCACCAATTTTAAGCAAATTAAAACCAATTTAAAGTGCTTAAATTATCCCTTAATAATAATAATAATAATCCCTTTATTATCCAAAATAAAAAGAATTAAAGGAGAGAAAAACTCTCCACATGTGCCGTCCATCCATGATGCAAAAAGAGGGATCCTTGTGACTCGAACCAAGGCTCTCCCTTCCTCTTGATGCTAGCTCTTAAGTGGGCTTCTTTTTGCCACTTTACCAAGGGCTTTTTAGTGTCAAATTATCCCCACTTATTCTTTTAACACCCTTCTGCTAAGGCTCCTTACCTTTTAAGTTAAAAACCGAAATTTCTATTAAACCGAGCCAACTTAAAGCCTTAAATTGAACTCTATTATTCCATAAATAATATCACAGTAGTTCTTACATAATAATGAAAATAATCAAATTCCAAATAACCCCATATTTGGGATGTTACAGTTCTACCCCCTTTAAAATAAATTTCGTCCTCGAAATTCCTTGATCAAAAGAGATGGGGGTATTGCTGCCGCATCACCTCCTCGGGCTCCCACGTAGCTTCTTCCACTCTGTGGTTCCGCCATAACACTTTCACTAAAGGCACTGCCTTCCTTCGTAGAACTTTCACATCTCGGTCTACAATCTGAACCGGTTCTTCCTCAAAAGATAAATCCGAGTTCACCTCAATCTCTGCTACTGGCACAACGTGCGAAGGATCTGACCGATACCGTCTCAGCATTGACACATGAAATACGTCATGAATCGACTCGATTCTGCGGCAGACTCTAGCCGATAAGCCACTTTGGTCCTACTCGCTTCACAACAGTATATGGCCCGATGAACCTTGGGCTTAACTTCCCTTTCCGTCCAAATCTCAACACCTTTTTCCAAGGCGACACTTTCAGAAAGACTTTGTCTCCCACAGCATACTCCACTTCCTTGCGTTTGAGATCGACATAAGACTTCTGCCTATCCGATGCTTCCTTGAGACGAGACCGAATCACCTTGACTTTGTCTTCCGTCTCGGTTACCAATTTTGGACACAGAACTTGTCTTTCTCCCAACTCCGTCCAACATGTAGGAGTACGACACTTTCGTCCATATAGGGCCTCGTATGGAGCCATTTGAATACTCGCTTGATAACCATTGTTATAAGCGAATTCCGCTAACGGTAGGTACTCCTCCCAACTACCACTAAAATCCAAGACATGACCTCTTAACATGTCTTCTAAAATCAGATCACCCTTTCCGATCGTCCGCCGATTGTGGATGGAAAGCCCGTCTTGAAATCTAACAGTGTACCCAAAGCTTGATGCAACGCTTTCCAAAACCTTGACGTGAATCGGGATCCCTATCCGAGATAATCGACATCGCACGCCATGCAACCTCACTATTTCTCCCACATACACTTCGCTAGCTTCGGAGTGAGTAATCCATTCTCACCGGCATGAAGTGAGTGATTTAGTCGGCGATCCACAATTACCCAAATCGCATCCTTCTTGGTGGGCGTAAGGGGTAGCCCACTAACAAAATCCATGGTGATCCTCTCCCATTTCCATTGAGGATCTTTATCGGTTGAAGTAGTCCCGATGGTAAGCGATGTTCAGCCTTAACCTGCGACACGTCGGACACTTCCCTACGAACTCCGTTATCTCACGCTTCAACCAGTGCCACGTAATCTGCTTTCCGCAAATCTCCATACATCTTGCTTCCCCGGGATGCATAGCGTATGGGCTGCTATGTGCATCTTGGAGAATTTTTCGCCTTAATCTCGTATCCTTTGGCATACATACTCGTCCTTGAAAACAAAGCACTCCTTCACTAGACAGGTGTGCCCTTCCAAACCACCATCACGAACTTGTACCCTCTTGGCGCTCAAGCCTTCATCCACTAATCGCTTTTCCTTAATCTCCTCAATCCAAGTCGGCTTTACTTGGAGTTCCGCCAAAAGACTCCCATCATCATACAGACTTAACCGAGCGAACATTGCTCTTAAGTCCGTCACCACCTTCCGGCTCAATGCGTCAGCTACCACATTAGCCTTACCCGGATGGTACTCGATTGAACAATCATAGTCCTTTAGTAGTTCAATCCATCGGCGCTGTCTCAGATTCAGATCCTTCTGAGTTAGAAGATACCTCAAGCTTTTATGATCCGTGTAGACCATCGACTTCTCTCCATACAGGTAATGTCTCCATATCTTCAGAGCGAAGACGACCGCGCTAACTCTAAGTCGTGAGTTGGGTAGTTAACCTCATGCGGTCTTAATTGACCGGGATGCATAGGCTACTACCTTCCCATCCTCGCATCAACACACATCCCAAACCGGTGTGAGATGCATCACAATAAACGTGAATAACTTTCTCGCTTCAGTGTACCAAAACCGAGCTTCCAGTCAAAATCTTCCTTAACTTATCAAAGCTTTCTTGCTTTGCTTCTCCGTCCATACAAATGGGACACCTTTCCTTAGCAACTTAGTTAACGTGATCTGCTATTAGAGAGAATCCTTCCACGAATCTCCGATAGTACCTCGCTAAACCCAGAAAACTTCGTATTTCACCCACCGTCCTAGGTGGTTTCCACTCCAATCTTTGCTTCAATCTTGCGAGGGTCTACCCTAATTCCTTGGTGACACTACATGACCTAAGAAAGCCACTTCCCTAAGCCAAAATTCACACTTCTTTGAATTTGGCATATAACTCGCTTCCCCCTCAATACTTGCGAGAACTATCCGCAAATGCTTGTCATGCTCCTCTTCGTCTTTGAATAAACCAATATGTCGTCTATGAACACCACGACGAACCGGTCCAAGTCTTCTTTGGAATACTCTATTCATCAAGTCCATAAATGCCGCGGTGCATTGGTCAACCGAATGGCATTACCAAGAACTCAAAATGCCCATACCGAGTTCGGAATGCCGTTTGTGAACATCACCTCCTTCACCCTTAATTGGTGATAACTCGACCTAAGGTCTATCTTCAAAACACCGAGGCACCCTTCGGTTGATCAAACAAGTCGTCAATCCGAGGCAGCGGATACTTGTTCTTGATCGTTAACTTGTTCAAGCGGCGGTAGTCGATGCACATCCGCATAGAACCATCCTTCTTCTTGACAAACAACACGGGTGCTCCCCACGGAGATATACTTGGTCGTATAAACCCTCTATCCAAGAGCTCCACGAATTTGAGCCTTTAGCTCCACCAATTCCTTTGGTGCCATTCGGTATGGTGCTATGGACACAAAGTGCCGTTCGGTAGCAAGTCTATACGAGATTCGACTTCTCGATCCGGAGGCAAACCCGGAAGTTCTTCCGGGAATACATCAAAGAAATTCCCCAACCGTTCGGACCTTTCCAACTACTAACCCCTTAACTTCCAAAGCACTGATTTGAACCAAATACGCCTCACAACCCTTCTTGACCATCCTTTCGGCCTTCAAGGCGGACACTACGTTGGATAGGTAATTCCTCCTATCTCCTATCATAACCACTTCATCACCTTCCGCCGTCTTAAGAACCATGCGCTGGCGCGTGATCCAACCTTCCTTGGTACTTAACCAACCAATCCATACCGAGGATCAAATCGAACTCCCAAGCGGTAGTTCCATTAGATCACTACAAATACTACCCCTTGAAGTTCTAGGGTACGCCTCTATAAAGTCTATCTACGACTACGGAGTGACCTAAGGGGCTAACTACGGTCATCTCCTAGAAGCGCTTTTGAGTTTAGGTCCATAGTTCCTACCACACTACTAGCAATATACGAGTGCGTCGAGCCCACATCAATCAATGCAACATAAGGAAAACCAAAAATTAGAAAGCGCATCGGTTATGACATCCGGTGCGTCACCTTCTTCGCGACACCTCGCTGCGTAAACTAAGCCCAGCCGCCTAGCCTCTGTGTTTGCTGAACCTGCGCCTTGAGTTCCACGACCTCGGTTAGGACCGTTGTTTCCTCTGCCATTACCACGACCCTCCGTGGTCCTACATTTCTATCCCGAGCAGTTACGCCTCTCCGTCGCTTCTTAGCTAGTTTCGGGGACAATCTCGATGCGATGCTCCAAAGACCCACACTCAAAACATCCTTTGTCACCGGTCCAACAACCTCCCAATGGGTCTTTCCACAGCGATTGCACCGAGTCGGCCTCTGGTTAGCGATCGTGGGCCTTCTTTGCTGATTGGGCCCACTTGGCCTAGCCTTTTCTCGAGCACTACCGCTTGATCCGGTGACCCAAAACTTCTCTTCCGATTGTTCCTACTATAGCTCGCCTCACGCCTCCTTGATCCCTTCGGCTACCTTAGCCTTCTCCACTAGGGATGAGAACTCACGAACCTTCTTTGTGGGGCAATCAAGAATCTTAAATCATCTCTGAGTCCGTCCTCAAAGCGGACACAGCGCTCATGTTCAGAGAGCCACGATGCCTCTCGCATATCTACTCGGCCTTAGAAATTCCGCCTCATATTCCGACACACGGACTTAGTTCCTTGCACTAATCCCGAGAAAAGCCTTTCTCTGTGGCGTCGGTGTAGGCGATGCCCACATACTTTTCTCGATAGGTGGTTACGAAATACTCCCAAGTCAAATCATCTATCAGAGCCCCATCTCGAACCGTAAGCCACCATCGATACGCTTCATCCTTTAGAAGCGACACACGCTCTTTCGACTTCTCTTCCTCGGTCAAAGTCAAGGTCATCCATGATTCTTTCATTGACTCTAGCAAGATTCCATTGCACTGGGTGCCACTCGACACACCTCGGAATACCTCCGCTCCGTTAGATCGAGTCGCCGGGGACAGATTTCGAGCTCCTACATTTCCACCCAGCCCCACCACCATCTCCAAGACTCGCAACATAGCTTGCGATACCGACTCGCCACCCGGCCTGCTCTCGGCTCCTCGGCTCTAAAAGTAGGAGGTGGTGGTGGCGATGGTACCTCATTTTCTCGAACCTTGTCGACTGACGGGTTCGGACACCGTCATCCTACCCCTACCACGTCCACGGCGCCCACGTCCTCTAGAACTCATTCTATCTACCGCGCTTTTAAACTGATTAAGAGAAAAATTTTATGCGTTAGCATTTGTTTCACTTTATTACTCGCGAAGAAATTTTATGGATAAGATTTAATCGAGAGATTCTTTCGAGCAAACAATGTTTGATTTCCTATCCTAGTTCACACAAAGAAGTTCATGCATCCATTCCTTAATACTTTCCATACCTATTCACTCATCGGACATTTCGCCCATTTCTAACCTGTGGGTATTTTCGCTTTTTTCCTACTGGGGTATTTTCGTAATTTTCCAGAACCAAAATATTTTCTTTGATGATTTCCAAAGCTAAGTTATTTAATATTTGTAAAATAGTTGAAATTTTTGGGCAAAACCGTCGAATTAATATTTTATGGGTCAGGGGCATTTTGGTAATTTTACTCCTAAGGGTATTTCTGTAATTTTTCACAAGTCAAGTTTTCCGAGAAAACGTTGTAAAAGTAATGTTCTAAGGTTTAAGAGAGTTATTGGACAAGTTTTGAAAACATTAGGGCTTGTTGTTTCGTTCTATTTTGAAAAACAAGGCTAATTCCCTTTTTCGGGTTTTAATCATTGTTTTTAGCCTATGACCGAGCCCTCCTGGTCAGGGTGAACCAAAGCTACGCACCAGGCAGAATTCAAGTGAAGAGGAGGTGGGTCACGCGGACCGCTTAAATACCAAGCTCTCACTGAACCTTTCTAGACATGCGCACAGAGGTTACCACACCACTGAGCCCTCTGAGTTAGGGTGAACCGAAGCTACGCACCAGGTAGGATACCTGCGAAGAGGAGGTGAGTCACGAGGATCTGCTTAAATACTGTGCTCTTAGGATCCAATCCTAGACATGCGTCATTGTGGGTTACCACACCCTAGCTCATTGACTAAGTCATAGGTTGGTTTAGTTCTTTAAGTCTTATGTCTTATTTGTGTGTTTGAGTAGTCTAAACCTAGGGTCCAAGTCCTATAAGTCTATCTACGTTCCATGCTTCCTACCCTTCTACAGAATATAATTCACAAAGAGGTTTAGATGTACTTACAGGCGGATTGGTGCAGGAGACTCGGGCCATGCCGCTTAAAACCCAAAAACAATTCAAAAGGCCTATTAAAACATTTTTGGGCCTTGGGCCCCCACAGCCGAGCTTTGAACCTGGCTCGATACCAGTCTCAGTAACAACCCAAACCCGGCCCAAACATTACGACCGAATTTGATTTGTTACGGAGAAAAACCTTGTGAACACCATTTCGATACCTATTTAATTTTTATTGAAAACTTTCGTTTTCGATTATCTTGCCAAAGCTACACTTAGATTTAATTTGGAAATTTAATTAAGTCCGATTATTATACCGGTTTCAAGTGTGCCTGATGGCACGATTAAACTTTCCGTGTTAACTTAAGAAAACATGTGATTTTAGTTCAATTTAATAATACAGATTTTAAAGCAAATATCCAACATCCAAAAAAACACAAATAAAGTTTATGGAGGCCTTATTACAACCAAAGTAAAAAAATAACCAAATTTAAAGTTCTATAAATTTAAAATCCATCGCATGGCCACCTCGAGTCCAACCTGGCTCCTCCACCGCCATCTACGAGTCACTGAAAAATGTTAAAGGAGAAGGTGAGTCACCAAGACTCGATATGTAACCCTTCCCCGTTTAAAAACAACATTTCATACACAACATATAACAGCTTAATATGCAGAGTATCACTGTGCCCAACCTAGCCAACCAAACGCCTTTGTCTACCCCATGTGGTACCAAACCACTTTGGTGACCGTAGTCACAATGTGTTACCAAAACACCGGTGGTGCCAAACCACTGGTGACATATAGTCACGATGTGCTACCAAAGCATTGGTGTCCGTAGACACAAATCGGGTGATGGGGCCAACCCATCGTGTGATACCAAATCACCGCAGACGATCCCATATCTCAAGTGGGGCCAACCCACGGTGGTGTTAACCACGGGGACAAGTCGCTATGAGGTGCCAAACCTCGGAGGTACCAAACCTCTGGTGACATATAGTCACAAGTGTGTTACCAAAACACCGGTGCTCGTCGGCCACGAAACATCACCGCCCCTCCTCTCATGTAGCCCATAGAGGTAAACGATTAACAATGGATCTCGTGCATTTATCACATGTATCAATGAGCCATGCTTCCCAAAAGCATTAAAGTGATCTCACATTAATGAGAGACTTACCGGGATCCTCACTTGTACCGTTAAGGTACCAATCTGCATCTACATCAAGCGGATTTACATACAAAATATATATATATAACACAACATTAACCGCTATACGCGTGTGTATGTACACACTGTCACCCCGAATAATCTAAATCCCGAATGAAGAAGTCGGCCACCTTAGATCCACTAGCCCCTATATTCGGCCAAGATAGTGTTAGTGATATGGGCCATTCGGCCAAACCAAATAATCCTTTTAGGGTTATTGCTTGAACCCGAATCCTTACCTACTCGCTTTGAATACTAGTCTCAGCGTCCGACTTGCGAATCTGGTTACAAACTTCACTTAGTCAATTAATAGCACTAATAACCATAGCCTTCGGCTTTTAAATACCAATATAAGCCTTACCTACACTTACCAAATTCGGTTGGTAGAAGATGGAGCCTTGATCGCCCGATTCCAAATATCTCAGAGTCCCTACAACATTTCGGTTTAGACAAAAGATAAGCCAACTATCAGTCTATGCCGGACTCCTGTTTTCCCCATGCTTAAATCGACAGAATCATAAAAGAGAATAACAAAACCATTCGGCTATGTCCCTTCTTACCTTCCTCAAACCGATTGAAAGCTAACTTTCGCAGGGTCTTATACTTCCTTTAGTATTCGGCTAACCACGCTGCCAAGGAGGAGTGTGAGATTCGGCACTTCAAGGGGGGTGTATTCGGCTTATTGAAGGAAGGAAAATAATGGAGATGAGAGGGAATAGAAGTTTCGGCTAAAGGGGTTTGGGAGGCTGGAAGAAGAAAAAAAAAATAAAAGAAGAATGAAGAGGGCTTAAGAGATTTCGGCAAGTAGCAAAATGAAGAAAAAGAAGAGAATGGTGCTAGGTTGCTCCTTTTATAGACATTAGCGCCCCTTCTAGTAGCATTGCCGTCCACACTACTCCACCAAGGAGTTTAAAATTCGGCCATTACCTTATTTTGCTCCAAGCCACCCATTCAATTTAATTCAAACTTAATTGAATTAATCCCCTCTTAATCCAATAATAATCCAACTAATATCTTCTTTATCCTCTTATTATCACCAATTTTAAGCAAATTAAAACCAATTTAAAGTGCTTAAATTATCCCTTAATAATAATAATAATAATCCCTTTATTATCCAAAATAAAAAGAATTAAAGGAGAAAAACTCTCCACATGTGCCGTCCATCCATGATGCAAAAAAGAGGGATCCTTGTGACTCGAACCAAGGCTCTCCCTTCCTCTTGATGCTAGCTCTTAAGTGGGCTTCTTTTTGCCACTTTACCAAGGGCTTTTTAGTGTCAAATTATCCCCACTTATTCTTTTAACACCCTTCTGCTAAGGCTCCTTACCTTTTAAGTTAAAAACCGAAATTTCTATTAAACCGAGCCAACTTAAAGCCTTAAATTGAACTCTATTATTCCATAAATAATATCACAGCAGTTCTTACATAATAATGAAAATAATCAAATTCCAAATAACCCCATATTTGGGATGTTACAAGAAGTTTTTGGGTTTTCTTATGTTTTGTTGTTTTCCCTATTTTAAGATGTTTCCCTCTATCAGTATGAACTAAATCCCTTAAATACATGAGGGGATAAAACCTAAGACAAATCTTATTATTATTTTATTTATAAGATAAATACTTGTTCTTATTCTTAATTGTGAGTTTTTATTTTTCTTTTGATAATTCAGGTTATTGATTCAAAGTCGAATGTGCCTATTCAGTGGAGCAAAACTCCTTGTTTAAGAGAAGATCAACACAATTAAGCGGAGTTGATTGCAACCCTAAAAATAGGGCGATGAAAATCTACCGGATTAGAGTCAAATCTAATAAGGGAATCCATAGATCGAGTTAATGCGACAATAGGGGTTTTAATTAGAAAGAGATTTCAATTAATCAACCTAGAGTCAGTTGTTTTTAGTCTTGAAAGAGATATTAACATAAATCAGGGATTTCTACGAATTAAGTCAAGTGAATAAATCATATGAATCAAAAGTAATAAGTGAAGTCTAGGTGGATTCTTCCTTGGGTATTGCCTTTAATATAAGTTGTCTAAAAGTATTTTCTAAATTCTTTCTTTGTCGTGTTTTAATTAGTTTTAGTTTAAAAGAAACCACTCCAATTCTTAGGCTAGATATTAAAAAGATAGTAATTACTAGTACTCTTGGTCCATGTGGATACGATATTACTGGTCTTACCATAACTATACTATTGAATGATAGGTGCGCTTGCCTTTATTGTGATCATAGTTAGTTTTAGACACATCAAATAACGACACTCCCAAGTACATTTCAAGATCTTGGGCCCTTTGTTAGCCAAGTAAACTACTTAGCATTTTACTAAGATCATCACCCACTCCTTCAGAAAAGAAAAATGTTGGTTTCCTGGGCATTGACTCGATGACCTGAGAAACTACATAAGTGGTGAAGAATTCCTTTAAGAATCCGAACATGCTTTAAGTCCACTTTCAAAAAGATTACCAAATCATTTGCAAAGAATAAATAACAAAGAACTGGCCCCATCTAGATAGTTTGATTTCAATTTTTTAAAAAGAACCAAAAAACTAAACGGATCCAGTGGCTTGGTTTGATTTCAATTTGCTAATAAAAACAAAATACTTCAAAGTAACTTCATTTTTTTCCGAAGATAGAGTAAAATATCATAATAATGTCACGTTAAATGATCTTTGTTTGCCCATATTTTCTTTAAAAATGACTCATTATTCTTTCTTGGAGTTGAATAAAGTAATTTTCAAAGGATAAGGCTTTGTCAATTAAGAGGTAATGATTCCATGATTTGGTATTTTGATAATAAGGGAAAGTTCATTAGTACTTCTGGATGCAAGGAATTAAAAAAAGGCATTAAGGAGAAGGCAATTAAGGAAAGAAATAAAGCGAAATGGTGTAGGACACAAGTAGGGTGGGAGACGGTAAATACTACCAGATCTTTTTCACAAAAATCTCATCCTAGAACAATAGGTGTAATTATTCTGATTTTTGCTAAAAGGTCATAAATGGAAGATGTAAGAAGGTTGATATTATTTCGGTTCGGTTAGATTCTGAGTACACTTTAAATAGCTAATGATTGGAATATTAATGATTCATTAACTTAATGGAATATGAAAAAAACATATAATTTTACAATGATTATTTAAATTAATTCACAGTTTCACAGTTTCAACAGCAGAAACAATGGAACCAAGCCTATGCCATCAATATTATATTGTATCAATAAAGATAACAAATTCACACATTATTATCTATACATATTCCCTTAATTTTTTGCCTAATACTCATTTGGATTTTCTAGCTCGAGAGTTGATGTTATCTCATATCCCATTGAGACATAATATTTCATAAATCGATTCCCAGCAAGGAGTCGAGGTGCTTGAACCTTTGCGTTAATCAGTTCCTTTTCACAATTAGCAATTTTGGGACCTATAACAGCTACATCATAGTTTTCGGTTTGGGGATCTTCAACCAATTCTGAAGATACCATTTCAAATGATAAGATTGCATATTTGTAAGCCTCAACGCAACAATTAAGAGCTTTCAAAGCCTGGGAGGGCGGTTTCTTAATTATTTCATTATATACATTCAACGTTGCTTTGGCATTTGCTGCTCCTAATTTCATAATGAGGGTTCCTAGTTTGGTTGTATCCATTGCCGCAATAACTTCGGGAGTGGAAAGTCCTTTCAGGCAAAACCTGCGATTTTGAATTGCCTTGCCATTGCATAAATTTTCTACTAGTTGCAATGAAGGTATCGAAAGGGAAACATTAGCCTTTGGAATAATTGCACTTGTTGGCAAAGAAGAAAGCGAAAAGATTGATAAGAAAATAACTAAAAGTAAGCATAATTGATTTGGAGGAGCCATTGTCTTGTTGACTATGATACGTGTAATAACCCATTTTGCCCGGGCCCGTGAAAACCAAAATGAAAACAAAAAAAGAAAATAAAAAAATAAAATGTCCATTTTACAAGTCCATTTTAATACAAACCCAAAACCAATTAACAGCATCCCAATTATAGACTCCAAAACGAGACCCAATACTCCATTACACCCGAGCCCAAACAGATGACCCAAGCCAATCCATTAAACCCAAAACTAATACCAAAACCAAAGCAGCCCAAAAGGGCCCAGACACCAAGCAGAGTTAGGAAACCTAGGGTTTCCTGGAAACCCTCGCGCCACAGCCTCGTCTAGCCCCTCTCGCCGCAATCAGCCCTCGATCACGCCGCAATCCTCGCGAACTACGCCCCATCGTCGCCAGATTCCCCGTCGGTCGCCTGCAAAAAGAAAGGAAACAGCAGCAAAAATGGCAGAAACGATCTATTTCCTTTTTTATTTTTAAGGCTATAAAAGCCCGACCTATTCTGTAACTCAGAAACAGACACACACATATATACAGAGAGAATACAAAAAAACAATACAATAAAAAAACCACAAGAAGAGGTTATTTTTTTATACTGTTCCATTTTTTTTATTTCCATCCCTGCAACGTTTTTATAATATTTTTTGAAAAAAAAAAGAAAAGAAGATTACCATTTGAATCGGCGTTGAAAAAGGAGGTTTCTGACCTTTCGATCGCCGTCGGAGGTGGCACGCGTGTGGCGCGCGCGGCATGTCCATCGCCGAACTCCGGGCCGATTCTCGCATCGATCGAGGAGAAAGAACCTTGAGAGCTTCATTTTTATTTTTTTAAAGGGTGTTTGAAATGAATTTTTGGGATTAATTTTAGCTTATATAATCGATCCATACGGCGTCGTTTTGAGGACTGCCCATAAAGCCAAAAACGATGTCGTTTTCCCCTTTATGACCCACACGTTGACCCGACCCGGGGAGGATCCGCGTGTTTTCCACGGAAGGGCTAATTGCACTTTTAGCCCTTCCGCTTTTTTATTAATATATAATTAAGTTTCTTTTATTCTTTAATTTAGCCTTATATTTTATTTCGATTTCAATTTAATCCTATACTAAGCGCAGCTGTTTTTGGAAGAAGGGATATTTTCCTTTTAGCCCTCCAGTTACTAGCGTGTTCTAATCGGTCCCTCATTTTTAATTTTATTTTCAATTTCGCCCCAAATTTTTATTCCAAGTTCAATTTCATCTTTTTTTAATTTTCTTTTGTAATTTTTGTTACTTCATTATTAATTTTTTTTATTATCATTAACACTATTATTATTTGTCTATTATAATTATTACTTTAATATTATTATTACTATCATTTTATTTTTAACCTATAATTATCATTATATTCATTTGTATTATTATTATTATTATTATTTTAGTATCACCATTATTATTACTATTTTCATTATTGTATTTTTATTTTTACTATTATTTGTATATTAACATATATTATTATTTTTATTATTAATATATTCTTATTGTACTACTACTATTATTTTTATATTATTATTACTATTAATTTTAATATCCTTACATTATTTTATTATTATTAATACTATTTTTATTTTTGCTATTATTTTTATCATTATTTTCATTATTATTTTTATTTTATAATTGCCAATATTATTTTTATTAATTAATATATTTCCATTTTATTATTATTATTTCTTATTATTTACTATTATTATTATTTTATTATCTTTAAATTATTGTATATATTATTTATCTATTTTTTAATTTGATATTAGCTTTATTTTTATTTTATTTTATTTTATTTATTTGTTTGTTTGTTTATTTATTATTATTGTTTTTACTTAATATTTTTTTTATTATTTTTGCCTTCATTATTATTATTCATATTATTACCCACACTTTTATTCCATTGAGCATATTGGCATTATGATTTATTTTTCATTTTATCACAATCATATTATATTTTCTTTGATGCATCAAAAAATTTTGGTTCTGAAATAAGCAAATACTCTGCATTCTAGGGTTCGAAAGAAATCATACCCTAACTTACTGGGTTTCGATTTTTCTCTTCGAATCCAAAGAACTTGTTACTTTCTTTTTTTAAAAAAGTTAAATAAAAACTTATTTCCGAGAGTTTAAAATTGTCGTGTCCTAACTCACTGGATATGACGTTTTGTTATCTCGGGATAAGGATTTCAGAAAACAAGGCAATGTTTCGTGTTTGGAAGTTTGAGAAATTGTGCACTAACGTGCTGGGTTTCAGTTTTTCGTTCGTCCAAATAACTAAATATCCTTTTAATGAATTTTGTAAATCATGAGATGATTTTGGTTACGATGATTTAAAACATCACATCCTAACGTGCTAGATGTGATGTTTGTATGCTTTCGAAACAAAGGAATCTCCAATTCCAACTCAAATTGTTCAAATTTTTAAAGAAATCAAGTTTTCAAATCTTTTCGAATTTTTGACATTAGGGCAATGACTAATCAATCCGGTACCAATTTTGGGCGTTACGAGGGTGCTAATCCTTCCTCATACGTAACCGACTCCCGAACCTGTTTTCTTGAATTTCGTAGGCCAAAATTAATGTTTTGAAATAAAAATGTTTTAGGAATCTCCAATTCCAACTCAAATTGTTCAAATTTTTAAAGAAATCAAGTTTTAAAATCTTTTCGAATTTTTGACATTAGGGCAATGACTAATCAATCCGGTACCAATTTTGGGCGTTACGAGGGTGCTAATCCTTCCTCATACGTAACCGACTCCCGAACCTGTTTTCTTGAATTTCGTAGGCCAAAATTAATGTTTTGAAATAAAAATGTTTTATAAGGTGATCTGATCACACCTAAGCAAAAAACATTGGTGGCGACTCCATTTCCGTCTTTTTAAAGTCGATCCCCGTTTCCTAAAAAATTAAAAATGGTTTCGACAGCTTGGCGACTCCACTGGGGACTAATAAGAGAGTCAAGCCGTAAAATTGATTATTTCTTGTGGTTTTGTCCAAATTTAAAAATTCTGATTTGAAAAACCATGATCCTTTTATTGCATGTGTTTCTATTTTATAAAATATCTCTGCATTGCATTGCATGACCGTTGTGGTGGCACCTTTAAGTGGGAGCGAGAAGCTATGCCTTCGTGAGGTTTTCACCTCCGCATGGGCTAGTGGATTGCTTCCGGGATACATATATACCTATGTCTTCGTGAAGTTTTCACTTCCGCATGGCCATAGGGAAATGTATTCCCCTGAACCGAAGTCGGTCCGTATGAGCCTATAATGGGTGAGGGTCGAGGAATCTGCTGGTTCGGGTACCTCAACTTTAGAGCTAAACCACATGTAGAAAACCTAAGGGCTTACCCTAGGTAGAACTATGCTAAACCCTAGTGGTCACCCAGATAGGTGTCCTATTTTGTTATTTATTTCTCTTGTGCTAACGTGTTCTCTTTTGTTTTGATTGCATTTCATTCACATCATAGAAAAGAGGTGTTGATTCAAATTTGATTTCTAAATAGAAGAGTTTGTCATGAGAAAATGGATTTTTTGATAAAGTGGATTATAATACGGTCGTCCGAATATGGTCCAAGTAAACACAACGAGAGAAGATTGATAGTCCGTGAAGGAATACAAGACTTTATTGCCTAAGGATTCAAGCAGACAAAGACTATTCGAGAATCACCACGTCTTGGCTTTCTTAAAGAGGCTAACAAGCATTGCAAGGATAAGTGAGCAGTGAGTCGCGGCCCAAATCAAGCAAAAAGGAGCTAGTGGAGGCATCTATTAGAAGTTTGCAAGATTTGACCTTTGCGAAGAAGGGGATTGATGTTTTTGCTTGGAATATGAGGGCAAGGCCGCATATGTAATCCGTTTTATGTAAAGAAATTTACTTTCTAGAAAAAAAATTCTAATGGAATTGAATTCAGAATCAACGCCTCTCTTTCTTTGCATTCATGCATTTGCATTACATCACATCATATGCATTTAAGTCCATAGAAAGAGTCTAATTAGTTGAAATTATAACAGGGAGAAAAGAGAGAGAGAAAGAAAAATCTGAAAACTGAACACCGTTACGGTACACGTGCCAAGACCAAGAAAATGGATCAAAGACTTGAACAAATTCAAAGAGACATGCAAGACCAGATGCAAGAGCAATTAGCAAAGCTCCAACAGGAGATGAGAGACCAAATCTTTGGAAGCCCAAAGAAATATGATGGCTCAAAATGGCTCGGATCTTTGAACGGGGCAATGGACAAAGGAAAGGGTCCCATAGTTAATGCTGAAGATAATGAGGACTTTCCTCCGGATTTTACTCCACCGCATTCACAAGTACACCCTGAAGAATATCCCCGAAGGCCATCTGTCACGATTAGGCCTCAACAAGGGCAAAATGACACTGGAGTGCCCATGAATTTCCAAGTTGGCACAGGATCCAACCCAGGAGATAACCCTGCTAATCATGTTATCCCTGACTTAGATATAGCAAAGAGGGAAGGGACAAGGACTAAATCCTCAGTGCAGTTAGAGGATCGCTGTAGATGGTTGGAAGAGAAGTTTAAGGTTTAGAAAATGCTGATAATCATTATGGAATTGATGCTAAAGACCTGAGCTTGGTTCCAGACTTGGTGCTTCCTCATAAGTTCAAAATGCAAGAATTCGAGAAGTACAATGGGACAACCTTCCCTAAAGCCCATATTACCATGTTCTGTAGATGGATGACCGGCTACGTTAACAATGATCAACTCCTGATTCATTGTTTCCAAGATAGTTTGGTAGGGGCAGCGTCCAAGTGGTACAATCAACTCAGCCGTGCTAGGATTAGTTCTTGGAGAGACCTAGCCCAAGCTTTCATGAAGCAGTACAATCATGTCACAGACATGACGCCTGACAGAATCATGCTGCAGAATATGGAAAAGAAGTCATGTAACACCCCTTACCCGTATTTAATGCTGAAACCGGGCATGAGGCATTACCGAATCAAAAACCTCAAGATCACCACTTAGGCACAACATGACCAGTCTCTTTGACCATCCCAACAACCTCAATCCTGACCTACGAGGGCTCTCGAGACCATATCAAAAACTCTTACGATCTTAAAATTTTTCCATCTATACAGGGGTCACACGCCCGTGTAAGATTTAGCACGCCCATAGATGTCACACACGCCCATGGTCACTACCCGTGCATGAAAACTCAAGCATTCTGCCAATGCCCCACGGTTAGGGCACACGCCCGTGCTCTCCACCCGTGGTGCACACTGACTACCTTAACACGGCCTAGAGTCTAGACACACGCCCGTGTGGCTAGTCCGTGGCCAACACTGATTAATCCCACACGCCCTAGACACACGCCTGTGTGTCTATCCACATGGACAAGAATAAAGCTTTATGCCAAGTTCTTTTCACCCCTCTAGCATACACAACATGCACTCATTCAACACATCCAATAATCAAATCATAATCTTACAATCTCACATAGATAACTACATCTTTTCATATATTAAAATGCCAACAACTATGGCATAATACAAAAGAGATCATCCATCTAAAGGCTAACACGTCATAGCCATTTACAACAAAATTCACTAACTTGTCTAGCCCCTATACATGCCATATACAAAACATTGAGTCTCATGTACCAGAGTGTCTTTGATAGTGTGGGCGATCTTCCAATTGATCCTCGTATCTCGATTTAACACTTTACTCTATAAGACAAGGGAAAAGAAAGGGAGTAAGCTTTGAGCTTAGTAAGTTTACACAAAAACAATTAAGCATCATAGTATAAGCTAAACAATAATTAGCATTATACTAACATATAATGTACAACTATGCTTACTCTTTCTATCCCTTACCACATTTCCAACACATCATGAGTCACTTACTCATAACCATTGACATGCACCCCTGCATTCGATATAACATTTACACAATATACAACACATCATTATTTCTTGATAATACATCCACACAGCTAATCCATACAGCTAATCTCTCGGTGGTTTCGCACTTAGCCCACCACAATCAATTAATAAGGTAGTATCGCACTTAGCCTACAAACAAGGTATTCATAGTGGTTTTGCACATAGCCCACTAGATAATATACCTAACGATAGCATCGCACATAGCCAGCTCATCGTCAATATGCATTAGGATGGTATCGCACTTAGCCCACCATTTAGCATTATTACTACACATTCACAAATCTACTTACTTAATCATTCATCCATTCATTTCACTTGAACCATATAGGTTCTCAATCATTCTCAACCATGCTATACACTAGCTAGCATTAAAAAATTATAAGTATGAATGTGTAACACCCCAAACCCGGCCTAGACATTATGACCGGATCTGGCATGTCACATGGAAGGGTTATTAAAGAAAGTTCGCGTTCGATAAAAACTTCGAGTTTTGTTGCTTAAGAAAAATCCAACTTGTTTTATAGTTCTCTTGCAAAAACATCTTTGATGCTGTTTTCGATGACTTTGTTTATAAATAATCAGATTCAATGAATTCCAGGAAAAAAATGTTATTTTGAAAAGAGTTACCATTGTTAAGAAAATCCAGACTTTTATCAATTATAACTTGTAAACCGTTCGTTAACATTTTGGAAAAACAGTTGTTAATGTTTTAAGAAAATCCCGTATTGAACATTTATTAATAAGCAATAATCAAATCAAAAACTAAAACCAAATAAAATACTAAAGGCCTTATTACAAAACATAAACCCAGATTAAAATAAAATCTTTAGTAAAGTAAAACGAAATTTACTAAAGTAGTGATGTATGGCCACCACAGAGTCTGTCTCGGCTCCAAATCCTCAAAGCTAGGGACTACCTGCAAAATTAAGTAGAGAGGTGAGTTACAATAACTCAGTGTTTAATTCCCCAATCAGACATGAATTGGGCCTAAGCCTGAGAAGTATGATTGGGCCTTAGCCTCACATAAGCAACCGCCGAAGCCCATACGAGACGCAATTGGGCCTTGGCCCTATCAACATGGTATAACAAATAATGAATGCAATGCAATGTAACCCCCATTTCACCTAGTAATCCATCCGCTACACACCACCCGTATCCAACCTAACACACCGTGGGGATTTCTACAATCAACCCTCCATCCGCTACACACCTCGATGGTAGTCACGCTGCTCATCGCCGAAATCGTGGCAGAGCCACTGAAATATGTGGCAGAGCCACTGAAATATGTGGCAGAGCCATCGAAATATGTGGCAGAGCCATCGGATTGTACTTCCCCGCTCATCAGTATCCCAATCCCATGCAGAATGTCATGTATGCAAAGCATAAATCAAATATGATGTATGAGATGAATTACCATCATAACCAGATAAAAAGAATACACACAATCATGCTAATTAACCGTTAAGGGTAAAACAATAATTTTACCCAACGAGGGTATTTTAGTAATTTACCTACCAGGGATATTTCAGTAATTTACCCTCCAAGGGTATTTCGATAATTTACCCTCCAAGGGTATTTTGGTAATTATACCCACTAAGGGTATTTTGGTAATTTTACAAATTGGGGGTGTTTCGGTAATTTTACAGATCGGGGGTGTTCCAGTAATTTTGCAAATTAGGTGTACTTTGGTAGTTTTGCGAACTAAGTGTATTTTGGTAATTTTACAAATCGGGGGTATTTCGATAATTTTGCAAATCGGGGGTATTTCGATAATTTTTCAAACTGAGGGTATTTAGATAATTTTGCAAATAAAGGGTATTTCAGTAATTTTGTAAACCAAGGGTATTTCAGTAATTCTGCAAACCAAGGGTATTTCAGCAATTTTGTAAATCAAGGGTATTTCAGTAATTCTGTAAACCAGGGGTATTCTAAACAGAGATAACGATGTGAATGGGCTTAAGGCCCACACTCGGCCCAAGTGGGCCCACACGCTCGTGTAGCCCACTTAGCCCAAATCTAGCCACAGATATATGATTCACCTAGACTAATTCAATATCTACTACACAATCATACAATTTATTCATATGGGCCCACGGGCCCATTGGGCCCACTCAGCCCAAGGCTGCCTAAACCCATGAGAACACTCATGAGGGCCTCAACTATCGCGTCGAAGCTCCCACACGTGCGCTCGCACGCTCGGGTGGCTACCATCACCGTGTGACCGGTATTTCAGCATTTGCCGCTCTACAGCTAGAGTAGGGCAAAATACACACTTGATAGGAATCTGAAGTTAATTCGCGCTCTGAACACTGTTCTGCGCAGAAGCCAACAATGATCGCACCCTTGACCCCCAAGGGGGTGTGTCGATTAACTTCGGTCACCACCACCGTGACCCAACGGCTAACCCAAATGAGCACGCCACAAAGTGAAGGGATAAGCAAAGAAAGGTGTGCCTCCTCTCCTCATGGTTTGCTCTATTTAAAGCTAGCTTCTCATCTTCCATCTTGCTATCTTTCCGATGTGAGATCCTTCCTTCAGTAGAGTTTAAATCCAACACAAACTCTGGCTGTCCGATCCGCAAAATAAATACTCCCTTGCTTGTCATGAGATTCGAACCCAGGCTCCCCTGTAGCATAATCCACGCCGCTAGCCACTTTACCAACTAGCTCCTTGTTGTCTTAAAACATGCGCAACTTAATATAAGTCTATGGCCAAAGTCTAAGTTCATTTAAAAAGAAAAACAAAATGCAAGCGCCAAGACTTGAACCTTGGACCCCTTGCTCCCATTATGGCATCACTTCCTTGCTCCCTAAGTGGTGCCAATTGCCACTAGACCACAACTCCTTTTTGTATCATTTTTCTCCTCATTTTATTCTTAATGCCTACCTTCTAACTCCCAGGGTTTTATTCACTTAAAACCAAAATTTTTCCTAAAGCTCAGGTTTGATCCCGGGACTTTCATGGAAGCCCCCTAACCTTCCAAAAATCACTCACCTAATAGGTTTAACTTGCTTTAGTGCCGTTCTCTTGTTCCCAAAAATTTTAAACATACCCACGCCCAAGGCCCAATGGGCCCAAATTCTACTAGGCCCAAATTCGGGTCGTTACAAATCTACCCCCTTAAAGAAATTTCGTCCTCGAAATTTCCAACTATCTAACAGTCGTTTAACACAGACTACTCTACTACGCTGCTGCTGCACACTCTGATTCTAATATCCCTATCATATTCTAACTAGAATTTGGAACTCCCTACACATACTCAAAACACCTAACCATTAAAGTAGACAGATATCCCATACGCAATCAATTTCTATATCCAAACATCACATCCAAATCAAACACACACAGAATAACTACCAAAAATACAGTCATTACAGCATATAACAGAGTAAAATGTCAGGAAACTTACAGATTTGGTGCTGGAGACCCGTGGTGCCATACTTCCCGGAAAGACATGTATTTTTAAAGCATGTTTCAAACAATTTTTTGGAAAACATTTTCGAACCCATTCCACAGCCGAGTTTTGCAACCTGGTCTCTGATACCAAAAAATGTAACACCCCAAACCCGGCCTAGACGTTACAACCGGATCTGGCATGTCACATAGAAGGGTTATTAAAGAAAGTTTGCGTTCGATAAAGACTTCGAGTTTTGTTGCTTATGAAAAATCCAACTTGTTTTATAGTTCTCTTGCAAAAACATCTTTGATGCTGTTTTCGATGACTTTGTTTATAAACAATCAGATTCAATGAATTCCAGGAAAAAAGGTTATTTTGAAAAGAGTTATCATTGTTAAGAAAATCCAGACTTTTATCAATTATAACTTGTAAACTGTTCGTTAACATTTTGGAAAAATAGTTGTTAATGTTTTAAGAAAATCCCGTATTGAACATTTATTAATAAGTAATAATCAAATCAAAAACTAAAACCAAATAAAATACCAAAGGCCTTATTACAAAACATAAACCCAAATTAAAATAAAATCTTTAGTAAAGTAAAACGAAATTTACTAAAGTAGTGATGTATGGCGACCACAGAGTCTGTCTCGGCTCCAAATCCTCAAAGCTAGGGATTACCTGCAAAATTAAGCAGAGGGGTGAGTTACAAGAACTCAGTGTGTAATTCCCCAATCGGACATGAATTGGGCCTAAGCCCACAGAAGCAGATTGGGCCTTAGCCCTCACATAAGCAATCTGGCCGAAGCCCATACGGAGACGAATTGGGCCTTGGCCCTATCAACATGGTATAACAAATAATGAATGCAATGCAATGTAACCCAGCCCAACCTAGTAATCCATCCGCTACATACCACCCGTATCCAACCTAACACACCTGTGGGGATTTCTACAACCAACCCTCCATCCGCTACACACCTCGATGGCAGTCACGCTGCTCATCGCCAAAATCGTGGCAGAGCCACCGAAATATGTGGCAGAGCCACCGGATTGCACTTCTCCGATCATCAATATCTCAATCCCATGCAGAATGTCATGTATGCAAAGCATATATCAAATATGATGTATGAGATGAATTACCATCATAACCAGATAAACAGAATACACACAATCATGCTAATCAACCCTTGAGGGTATAACAGTAATTTTACCAAACGAGGGTATTTTAGTAATTTACCTACTAAGGTTATTTCGATAATTTACCCTCTAGGGGTATTTCGGTAATTTAACCTCCAAGGGTATTTCGATAATTATACCCACTAAGGGTATTTCGGTAATTTTGTAAATCGGGGGTATTTCGGTAATTTTACAGATCGGGGGTGTTCCGGTAATTTTGCAAATTAGGGGTACTTTGGTAATTTCGCAAACTGAGTGTATTTATGTAATTTTATAAATCGGGGGTATTTCGATAATTTTGCAAATCGGGGGTATTTCAGTAATTTTTCAAACTGAGGGTATTTCGATAATTTTGCAAAATAAGGGTATTTCAGTAATTTTGTAAACCAAAGGTATTTCAATAATTCTGTAAACCAAGGGTATTTCAATAATTTTGTAAACCAAGGGTATTTCAGTGATTCTGTAAACCAAGGGTATTCTAAACAGAGATAACGATGTGAATGGGCCTAAAGCCCATACTCGGCCCAAGTGGGCCCACACGTTCATGTAGCCCATTTAGCCCAAATCTAGCCACAGATATATGATTCACCTAGACTAATTCAATATCTACTACACAATCATACAATTTATTCATATGGGCCCACGGGCCCATTGGGCCCACTCAGCCCAAGGCTGCCTAAACCCATGAGAACACTCATGAGGGCCTCAACTATCGCGTCAAAGCTCCCACACGTGCGCTCGCACGCTCGTGTGGCTACCATTACCGTGTGACCAGTATTTCGGCATTTGCCGCTCTACAGCTAGAGTAGGGCAAAATACACACCTGATAGGAATTTGAAGTTAATCCGCGCTCTGAACACTGTTCTGCGCAGAAGCCAACAATGATCGCACCCTTGACCCCCAAAGGGGTGTGTCGATCAACTTCGGTCACCACCACCGTGACCCAACAGCTAACCCAAACGAGCACGCCACAAAGCGAAGGGATAAGACAAGAAAGGTGTGCCTCCTCTCCTCATGGTTTGCTCTATTTAAAGCTAGCTTCTCATCTTCCCTCTTGCTATCTTTCCGATGTGGGATCCTTCCTTCAGTAGAGTTTAAATCCAACACAAACTCTGGCCGTCCAATCCGCAAAATAAATACTCCCTTGCTTGTCATGAGATTCGAACCCAGGCTCTCCTGTAGCATAATCCACGCCGCTAGCCACTTTACCAACTAGCTCCTTGTTGTCTTAAAACATGCGCAACTTAATATAAGTCTATGGCCAAAGTCTAAGTTCATTTAAAAAGAAAAACAAAATGCAAGCGCCAAGACTTGAACCTTGGACCCCTTGCTCCCATTATGGCATCACTTCCTTCCTCCCTAAGTGGCGCCATTTGCCACTAGACCACAACTCCTTTTTGTGTCATTTTTCTCCTCATTTTATTCTTAAAGTCTACCTTCTAACTCCCAGGGTTTTAATCACCTAAAACCAAAATTTTTCCTAAAGCTCAGGTTTGATCCCGGGACTTTCATGGAAGCCCCCTAACCTTCCAAAAATCACTCACCTAATAGGTCCAACTTGCTTTAGTGCCATTCTCTTGTTCCCAAAAATTTTAAACATACCCACGCCCAAGGCCCAATGGGCCTAAATTCTACTAGGCCCAAATTTGGGTCGTTACAGAATGCATTGTTTACGCATAGACTTACCTCGATACACAAAAGTATAGAAACGTGCAATTTAGTCCACCACTTTGCTTTTGCCTCGGTTTCGATCTGGGCTTCATCTTTCTTGATCTATAATGATAATTCAACTTATCAATATACACATTGACTAAATTGACTCACATCTCATACTTTGGCAAAATTCCCATTTGTGCCCCTAAACTTTCTCATATTTATGATATTGCCCCAAAGCTCGTAAAATGATTATTATTCAAATTTCTAGCCTTTCATGCTTAGCCGAATCACTTACCCAACAAAAGCAATCATCAATTCCCACTACATCACACATGTATGACCAAACTTAAGACTTACACAAACTAGTCCCTACATGCATTTTCTATGGAAACTCATTTAGCAAAAGATGTTTCTACTACATCATGCTTTCATAATCTTCCATAAAACATCAAAATACATGCATGTCATACATGGCCACATTTTTGAACATCCATCATAGCTCATCAAATAGCAAAAAATAGCTTACTCATGCTACAAAGACTTCAAAAATACAAAGAATATCAAAAACGAGGCTAGATGCACTTACTAGCAAGCTTGAAAAATTTGAAGAACCCTAACAATGGCTCTTGAAAATTTGGCAGCCTTGGAGAAGAAGATGAATGAATTTTGTCATCTTTTCTCCTATTTTAATCACTTAATTGATAAATGACCAAAATGCCCTTTTTGATAAACTTTCTATTTTAACTCATCCATGCCCAATTTTGTCCAAATATTAGAAATTGGAAAAATTGCTATTTAAGGACCTCTAATTAATATTCTAAAGCCATTTCACACAAATAGCTTCTAGAATCTCACATTTTGCAACTTTTGCAATTTAGTGCTTTTGGACAATTCAACCGCAATTTCACAAAATTGCTTCATGAAACTTTCACACTAGCATGCATGCATAGCATAAACCTCAAAAACTCATTCATATACCTCGAATTTATGGTCTCGCACCACTATTCCGATTAGGCCCTAAATCGGGATGTTACAACTCTCCCCCCTTTAGAGATTTTCACCCCCGAAAATCTTACCAGTAAAGAGGTTTGAATGTTGCTCTCTCATAGATTCTTCCGTTTCCCACGTAGCCTCTTCCACACCGTGTTTCTGCCATAACACTTTTATTAGTGCTATGCTCTTATTTCTCAACTGTTTCACTTCTCGTGCCAAGATCTTAATCGGCTCTTCATCATAAGACATATCTGGTCTTATCTCAATTTCCGTCGAAGGAATCACATGTGAAGGATCAGAGCAATACCATCGCAACATCGACACATGGAACACATTATGAATCTTTTCCAACTCTACCGACAAAGCCAACCGGTATGCTACTGGCCCAACTCTATCTGTAATTTCATACGGCCCTATGAATCTTGGACTCAATTTTCCTTTTCGTCCAAATCTCATAATCTTCTTCCATGGGGACACTTTCAAGAACACTTTGTCGCCCACTTCAAACTCAATTTCTTTTCTTTTCAGATCCGCGTACGACTTATGTCGGTCCGAAGCACCTTTCAAACTATTACGGATTATTTTCACTTTCTCCTCGGTCTCTTTTACTAGATCGACCCCATGGATCCGCTTCTTACTAAGCTCGGTCCAATACAAAGGAGTCTGACACTTACGACCATACAAGGCCTCATACGGAGCCATCTCAGATACTTGATCGATAATCGTTGTTGTAAGAAAATTCGACTAAAGGTAGATATCTCTCCCAACTACCCTCGAATTCTAACACACAGCATCGAAGCATATCTCCGAGAACTTGAATACCTCTTTCAGACTGACCATCTGTTTGCGGATGGAACGCAATACTGAAATTCAACTTTGTTCCCAAAGCCTCTTGCAACCTCTTCCAAAACCTTGAAGTGAACCTCGGATCCCTATCCGATATTATAGACACAGGTACACCATGTAACCTCACTATCTCCGCAACATACAACTCAGCTAACTTATCCAGTGAATAATCAACACGTACTGGAATAAAGTGAGCCGACTTCGTTAGTCTATCAACAACAACCCACACAGCATCTCTCTTTTTTGGAGTCATCGGCAACCCCCTCACAAAATCCATGGTAACCCGATCCCACTTCCATTCGGGTACCAACACTGGCTGAAGTAATCCCGAAGGCACTTGATGCTCAGCTTTCACTTGTTGACAAATCAGAACTTTGTCACGAACTCTGAAATATCTCTTTTCATACCCGACCACCAATAAGACTTCTTCAAGTCATTATACATTTTCGTACTGCCCGGATGTACTGACAAACATCCACTGTGGGCCTCATGCAAAAACTTTCAGATTAACTCCTCATCTCTAGGCACACAAATTCTGTCGCGGTACAACAAACAACCATTCGAGCCCACTCGAAAATTGGAATCACTTTTTGATTCACACTTAGCTCTCTTAGCTAGCATCTCACTATCATTCCTCTGATCCTCACATATCTGTTGAACAAATAGTGGCTTAGCTCTTAAATCTGCCAGAATAGCACCATCATCAGACAATGCCAAACTCGTCCTCATAACTCTTAGAGCATACAAGGATTTCCTACTCAGGGAATCCGTAACCACATTCGCTTTTCTCGGGTGGTAATCAATGACTAACTCATAGTCTTTCAACAACTCAAGCCACCGTCTCTGTCGCAAATTCAGATCCTTCTGATCCATCAAATATCTCAAACTCTTGTGATCCGTAAAGATTCGGCACTTCTCACCATATAAGTAATGTCACTAAATCTTTAACGCGAAAATAATTGCAGCCAACTCCAAGTCATGAGTCGGATAATTCTTCTCGTGCGGTTTCAACTGTCTCGAGGCGTAAGCGACTACCTTACCCTCTTGCATCAACAAGAAACCGAGACCATTAAACGATGCGTCACTGTAAACCACAAACTCTTTCCCCGATTCTGGTTGAACCAAAACTGGCACCTCCGTCAATAATGTCTTCAGTCTCTCGAAACTCTGTTGACATGTCTCAGTCCATTCAAACTTGACATCTTTGTGTAATAGTTTCATCATCGGGGTAGCAATCACAGAGAACCCTTTTACGAAATGTCTGTAATATCCTACTAATCCCAAGAAACTTTTGATTTCTGACACGTTCCTCTGTGGTTTCCAATCCACAACAGCCAATATCTTACTCAGGTCAACCCTAACACCATCACCCGACACAATGTGTCCTAGGAATCTGATCTCACGGAGCCAAAACTCACTCTTGCTAAACTTAGCGTACAAATGCTTATCTTTTAAAGTTTGCAAGACAATTCTCAAATTTTCTTCATGATCGTTCTCATCCCGAGAATAGATCAATATGTCATCAATGAAGACAACTACAAACTTGTCCACATATGGTCTGAAAACACGATTCATCAGATCCATAAAAATTGCCGGTGCATTCGTCAAACCAAACGACATAACCAAAAACTCATAATGGCCATACCTTGTTCGAAATGCAGTTTTCAGCACATCCTGCTCTTTCACTCTCAACTGATAATAACCAGATCTCAGGTCTATCTTGGAGAACACTGTAGCTCCCTTCAGTTGATCAAAAAGATCATCAATCCTTGGTAAAGGATACTTATTCTTAACCGTCACTTTGTTAAGCTGTCTATAGTCTATACACAACCTCATAGACCCATCTTTCTTCTTCACAAATAATACCGGAGCACCCCACGGTGAGTAGCTCGGTCTTGCAAAACCCTTATTTGTCAAATCTTGCAACTGAACCTTCAGTTCTTTCAACTCTAAAGGTGCCATCCTATACGGAGCAATCAAAATAGGTGCCGTTCCCGGAACTAACTCAATCCCAAACTCAACCTCTCTCACTGGAGGTAATCCGGGTAACTCTTCTGGGAATACATCCGGATACTCACAAACCACTGGCACTATTTCAAACTCTACTCCAACCTCTCGAGTATTCAACACAAAAGCAAGATAGGACTCACACCCTTTTCTCAAGCATTTATCAGCCACTAAGGTAGTAATCATCACTGGTAGACTATCCGATCCACATGATTCAACCCGAACCACATCTCCACTCTCACATTTCAAATCAATAAACTTACTACCATAGTTCACTAAGACACTATGGGTAGTCAACCAATCCATGCCTAGGATTAAATCAAACTCATCAAACAGCAACAACATTAGGTTTGCGGAAAGCAATGACTCTCAATCATCAAAGGAAAATTCTTACACACCTTGTCCACTAACACATGCTTACCTATTGGGTTTGACGCCTTAACCACAAAGTCTGTAGACTCAACAGTCATACTCAAACTAGATGCCAATCTCATGCAAATATAAGAATGAGTAGACCCTGGATCTATTAAAGCAATAACAAGGGTGTTAAAGAGAGAAAAAGTACCCGTTATCACATCAGGGGAGGATGCCTCTTCGCGAGCGCGAATGGCATACGTTCTTGTAGGTGCCCGACCCTCCGGTCTCACAGCAGAGTCTCTAGATGCACCTCTACCACTATTCCCGCCTCTCGGGTTCCTTGGTGGTCTACCCCTTACAAACACATCATTGGATCTCATCTCTTGCTTCTCTTCCTTATCATCCCTCTCGAGGCAATTTTGGATAAAATGGTCGGGGGAACCACACTTATAACAATTTCGACTGTTACCCCAACACTCTTCGGTGTGATGTCTACCACAACTTGGACACTCCGGTTTACTCTTCGAATTGCCCACACTTTCCATCGAGGTAGCTTAGACTCTCGAACCCGAACGAGTATTGCCCAAGTCTCGATGCGAATAACCCACTCGTGCTGTCGTCCTAGGACTCACTTCCTTGGACCTTTTTGACTGGGCTTGATACGACTTGCCCATCGGCCTCTTTCTAGCATCTCGGGCTTCATTCACAGCCCTTTTCTTTTCTGTACTCAACTCTTCGGCCTTACTTGCCCTTTCGACCAACACTACAAATTCTTTCAACTCCAAAATACCCACTAGGAGTTTGATGTCCTCATTCAGCCCGTCTTCGAACCTCTTACACAATATGGTCTCTGACGACACACATTCTTGAGCGTATTTGCTAAGCCTAACAAACTCACGCTCATATTCTGCTACTGACATTCTTCCTTGCTTCAACTCAAGGAATTCCTTCCTTTTCCGATCAATAAACCTCTGGCTTATATACTTCCTTCGAAACTCTTCCAGAAAGAAGTCCCACGTCACCCGCTCTCCCGGGACCACTGACATCAATGTCTTCCACCAATGGTATACGGAGTCCCTCAGCAAGGATATGACACACTTCAAGCTCTCCTCAGGTGTACAAGAGAGTTCATCGAATACTCTCATCGAGTTCTCTAACCAGAACTCTGCCCTCTCAGGGTCATCATCTACCTTAGCTCTAAACTCTTCAGCCCCGTGTTTTCTAATCTTATCTACCGGAGGTTTCGATATCCTTACTACATCAATACCATGAGGAGCCACATGAATTGGCTGAGGTATAGGAGGAGGAGGAGGAGGAGGAGGAGGAGGTTGAGCATTAGGGTTCGCTCGAACATAATTCGAGTACCAATTGCTCATTATCTGGAGAAAGGCTTCCCGAGCCCCTTCCCTTTGACCCCTAGCCTCGGGTCCACTTTGAACAGGCACGGTTCCTTGCACAGAAGCCGGCGCATTACTAGCTGCTTCATCAGCAGTCAATGGATTGGAATCCATATTCTATATAAAACAAGATTTAAAATCATCAGAAGTCACCACACTATCATTGTACACTTATGGCATGTATAGCTAGACTCATACACCCGCTACGGTAGTCCTAGAACCGACTAAACCATAGCTCTGATACCACTAAATGTAACACCCCTTACCCGTATTCAACACCGAAACTAGGCACGAGGTGTTACCGAATTAAAGACCTCAAGATCACCATTTAGGCACAACATGACCACTCTCTTTGGCCATCCCAACAACCTCGATCCTGACCTACGAGGCCTTTCTCAAACACACGAGGGCTCTCGAGACCATATCGAAAACTCTTACGATCTTAAAATTTTTCCATCTATACAGGGCTCACACGCCCGTGAAAGATTTGGCATGCCCGTGGATGTCACACACGCCCATGGTCACTACCCGTGCATGAAAACTCAAGCATTCTGCCAATGCCCCACGGTTAGGGCACACACCCGTGCTCTCCACCCGTGGTGCACACTGACTACCTTAACACGGCCTAGAGTCAAGACACACGCCCGTGTGGCTAGCCCGTGGCCAACACTGATTAATCCCACACACCCTAGACACAAGCCCGTGTGGCTAGTCCGTGGTCTATTCTGACTTAAAATACTAACATGCAGGGGACACACGGCTGAGTCACACGCCCGTGGGTTGGTCGTGTGTCACACATGGCCTAGACACACGCCCGTGTGTCTATCCACATGGACAAGAATAAAGCTTTATGCCAAATTCTTTTCACCCCTCTAGCATACACAACATGCACTCATTCAACACATCCAATAATCAACTCATAATCTTACAATCTCACATAGATAACTACATCTTTTCATATATTAAAATGCCAACAACTATGGCATAATACAAAAGATATCATCCATCTAAAGGCTAACACGTCATAGCCATTTACAACAAAATTCACTAACTTGTCTAGCCCCTATACATGCCATATACAAAACATTGAGTCTCATGTACCAGAGTGTGCTGATAGTGTGGGCGATCTTCCAATTGATCCTCGTATCTCCATTCAACACTTTACTTTACAAGACAAGGGAAAAGAAAAGGAGTAAGCTTTGAGCTTAGTAAGTTTACACAAAAACAATAAAGCATCATAGTATAAGCTAAACAACAATTAGCATTATACTAACATATAATGTATAACTATGCTTACTCTTTCTATCCCTTACCACATTTCCAACACATCATGAGTCACTTACTTATAACTATTGACATGCACCCCTGCATTCAATATAACATTTACACAATATACAACACATCATTATTTCTCGATAATACATCCACACAGCTAATCCACACAGCTAATCCACACAGCCAATCTCTCGGTGGTTTCGCACATAGCCCACCACAATCAATTAATAAGTTAGTATCGCACTTAGCCTACCAACAAGGTATTCATAGTGGTTTCGCACATAGCCCACTAGATAATATACCTAACGATAGCATCGCACATAGCCAGCTCATCGTCAATATGCATTAGGATGGTATTCCACTTAGCCCACCATTTAGCATTATTACTACACATTCACAAATCTACTTACTTAATCATTCATCCATTCATTTCATTTGAACCACATAGGTTCTCAATCATTCTCAACCATGCTATACACTGGCTAGCATTAACAAATTATAAGTATGAATGCATTGTTTACGCATAGACTTACCTTGATACACAAAAGTATAGAAACGTGCAATTTAGTCCACCACTTTGCTTTTGCCTCGGTTTCAATCCGGGCTTCATCTTTCTTGATCTATAATGATAATTCAACTCATCAATATACACATTGACTAAATTGACTCACATCTCATACTTTGGCAAAATTCCCCTTTTTGCCCCTAAACTTTCTCATATTTACGATATTACTCCAAGGCTCGTAAAATGGTTATTATTCAACTTTCTAGCCTTTCATGCTTAGTCGAATCACTTACCCAACTAAAGCAAACATCAATTCTCAGTACATCACACATGTATGACCAAACTTAAGACTTACACAAACTAGTCCCTACATGTATTTTCTATGGAAACTCATTTAGCAAAAGATGGTTCTAATACATCAAGCTTTCATAATCTTCCATAAAACATCAAAATACATGCATGTCATACATGGCCACATTTTTGAACATCCAACATAGCTCATGAAATAGCTAAAAATAGCTTACTCATGCTACAAGGACATCAAAAATACAAAGAATATCAAAAATGAGGCTAGATGCACTTACTAGCAAGCTTGAAAAATTTGAAGAACCCTAACAATGGCTCTTGAAAATTTTAGCAGCCTTGGAGAAGAAGATGAATGAATTTTGTCATCTTTTCTCCTATTTTAATCACTTAATTGATAAATGACCAAAATGCCCTTTTTGATAAACTTTCTATTTTAACTCATCCATGCCCAATTTTGTCCAAATATTAGAAATTGGAAAAATTTCTATTTAAGGACCTCTAATTAATATTCTAAAGCTATTTCACACAAATAGCTTCTAGAATCTCACATTTTGCAACTTTTGCAATTTAGTCCTTTTGGACAATTCAACTGCAATTTCACAAAATTGCTTCATGAAACTTTCACACTAGCATGCATACATAGCATAAACCTCAAAAACTCATTCATATACCTCGAATTTGTGGTCTCGCATCACTATTCCGACTAGGCCCTAAATCGGGATGTTACAAGTCAAATGAAAGTTTCAAGCAGTATGTACAAATATGGAGGGAAGTTGCCATGCAAGTTCAGCCACCACTCTTAGAAAAGGAAACTACGATGCTTTTCATGAATACTCTAAAAGCCCCATTCATTAACCATATGTTGGGAAACATCACCATAAGCTTTTCAGATATGGTAATGTCTGGCGAGATGATTGAAAATGCGGTAAGGAGTGGGATGATAGACACGGGAGAAAGTGCCAAAAGATCAGCCCCTAGAAACAAGGAAAATGAAGTGAGTGTCCTGAGCATGCATCCCAAATCAGTAACTGTAGGCCAACCGAAGGCTGAAACCGCTAGCTATCAAGGCTCTTCAAGGCAAAAACCCAATGCGAGGCCAAATACAGAAAAGCTCCAGTTCACACCCATCCCGATGACATATAAGGAGTTGTATCAGAATCTTTTTGATGTGCATGCGGTGTCTCCGTCCTACTCGAAACCTGTGCAACCTCCGTTCCCAAAGTGGTACAATGAGAATGCCCAATGCGAGTACCACGCGGGAATAACGGGTCACTCAATTGAAAATTGTACTACGTTTAAAAAGTTTGTCGAAAGGTTCATCAAAATGGGAATTGTGAAGTTTGACGATTCATCAGAACCTGATCACTTTGACGAGGCAGTAAATGCGATAATTGAAGGAGGATACAAGAAAGTCGCGACTCCTTGAAGAAATCAAAAAATGAAGAGGGAATCGGGGAACGAAGTTTCCAAGCCCTTGTATACTTGGGAGTGTTTTGAATAATGAGATTGTGGAAAAGATCCCTGTATTTTTAGAGCTAATCTAGAGTAATATTCAAAGCACGCTTGTTGCCTTAAGCCTAGAGGCAATAAGAATCCTTTTGTGAAATAGGCTCGTGTCTAAAATCTTTATTTCCATAAAATGCATCTTTTTGAACAAATATTCTTTTATTCTTTCCATGTATAGATTCTTTTATTTTTGGAATTTCTTTCAAATATTATTTTATTCATTCATGATCATATCATACAAATAACCATTCTTTGAATCATTTATTCTTTGGAATCTTCCTTCGAACCCACAATAGGTCTCCAGATATCAACGATGTGAGCAACGATGTTACTGACTCAGAGTCTCCTTTCGAGTAAGATATGAGTCTAGAGGGATCTAAGGACTTTGAAGATGACAGTGGTTGTAACTTATCTTCTAATTTGTTAATAATGGTAGAACATGATGAAAAACAAACCTTACTCTACAAAAGGTCAGTAGACATTATGAGAGGTGAAGATTGTAGCCTAGCTCACCAAAGAGATAAGGCAAGACATCATTGAGTTATCTTCAAAAATTCAAAGATGTTTTTCCACGATCATATCAAGACACGCTTGGGAAAATCTTAAAAGAGGTCCATAAGGGTGTTTAGAGAACATGCTAATGGTTTTACAATAGTTAAGCTAATCATGAGGTTTGGGTACTGTTAATCTACATAGAAGGGGATGGTATCAGCTATGTCGTATTTAAGGAGATAAGTTTCATGTGCCTTCTCCAGTTCTTCACAAATTTTCTATATGTGGGGCATGGATGTTATGAGGCTGATCTCGTCAAAAGCTTCTAGTCGATATCGATTCATCTTCGTAGTCGTCGTTTACTTCACTAAAAGGGTGGAAGTAGCTTTATATGCCAATGTTACAAGGTCGATAGTCATCAAATTCTAAAAAAAAAAGGAAAGAAAGGATCATGTTTAGTAATGCATAAGCTGCATACAATGTCAAAGTTTCTGATTTGTTCAAAGATCGAAAAGATATCATCAAAGTGTAGCAAAGGTTGCCAAAAGAAAAAAATACAAAAAGAAAAAACAAAATAAGGATTGTAGGAAGATGACCGAGACTCGTAAAGGTTGGTATAAAGAAGTTACTATTTATCCTCTATGATTATCGAACGTTGGCCAGAACCTTTACCGGGGCAACATCTTACCTATTGGTTTATGGAATGGAAGCATTTTTTGCCAATTGAACCTGATCGACGAAAAGGTTAAAAGTTATCCATCACGGTCAAATGATGCAAGATTACAAAAAAGAGCTTCATCCTAGGGAATTCCACGAGGGGAACTTGGTACTGAGGAAGATCCTTCGTATACAAAAGGATTTCAGAGGAAAGCAGATGCCAAACTGGGAAGGACCTTATGTAGGGCCTGTTCTAGAGGAGCATTGATGTTGACCGAGAGGGATGGCGAAGACTTGCCCAATTCGGCGAATTCAGGTTCAGAAAAGAAGTATTTTACCTGAAAGGCCAAGGCGAAAACCCGCAAAGGGCGCTTTGAGACCAAAGGGATTTTGAGTCGAAAACCCGAAAAGGACGGCTCAAATTTTGATCAAAGATAGGGTATGCGGTAGTCTTGCTATGCCTGAATTAACAATGAGGAAGTATGATATGTCTTGTGACATCGATAAAGTACTCCGGATCCTCTAAACACGTATTGAGCTCAAAATGGTCCTCAAGAAGTTTGTACAGAGAAGCTCAGGCTGCGATATCTGGGGCACGTAACTTCTATCTTACCTATTTTTTTACTATCTTTAATTAACTTATTTGTTTCGGGCTATGCTCCTAATTATTTTCTTTCTCGTCCATTATTGTGATATTTTTCAAGCATTTTATATTAAAATAATGATTAATGAACTAATAATACTTTCATAAAATGAGTTTCGCATATTGCTCTGAAAGTTTCTAAATAATACGAGAATCTAAAACAGGACTATTGTTTAGAACTCACCAAGCCTAAGGGTTGGAAATATTGAAAGATGATTATCTCTTCAGATTTTTATTGGATAAGACATTTCGTCGGTGATACCATTTTGACCAATGACGAGAAATGTCAACCCAAGTGTAAAAGGGGATCATTCTCAGGAAAAGAAAAATGATACCCCGTATTCATACATCTGGTCATTTGTAATATCCTTAAATCGGGGTCTCTGCATTTTGTGTGTTCGCATGTGTTATTGTGCCTACTGTGCTAGTTTAGCATGTTTTGGGGTCCAGGCATGACCTCGGGTTAGGCCTGAGTCATGGCTAAAATTTTTGTTTTAGTGCTTAGAGAGAGGAAGCTAAGGAAGTTAGGGGTTAAAAGAAATTGTCGGAGGGTTTAGACACAAAGAATCTAGTGGCAAAGTGGCAAGGAGATGCCACTAAGGTACCAGGAAGGTGACGCCACATGCAAGGAAGGGGGAGCTCAGGTTCGAGTAGCAGAAATCTCATTTTTTGCTTATTATTTTGACGCCAAGCTGAGGAAGTGGTGCGCTCAGGATGGACTCTGGAAGATAAGGATGGAAGGGGTCAAACCGATTTGAATTGATGTAAGGGAGGAAATTTAGGAGTTTGAATCTTTTCAAACTCATTTGAAGGAGTTGGCCGAATTATGGACTTTGGGGAAGGAGGTGTAATCGGATTTGAAAGCTAGGGGGGTGCCGAATTTCAATGGCCAAGTAAGGGTGCATGTTCGGCTAGCTTTGGGAGTCTTTCTCTTTTTTTTGTTTAGTGTCAAAACCGAACCTAAAAGTGCTTTTTCTCTCTTTTCTCTTTCGACAGCTTGGGGATTTGGCTGAACCAATTTTGCAACTCCCTTTGAAGAGCCGAAACTCAATTCTCTCCTTTTCTTCTCTTTACCTTTCAGTTCATTCTTTGTTAGCCATTTTCTTCTCCATCTTTACCATCTTCAAAAGTGAAACCTTGTGAGTTTCTCTTCTTCTTCTCTTCTTTCAAGTGTTTGGCCGAATACCCTTGGCCTTATTTTTCTTCTCTTTTCTCGTGATCTAGTCTCCATTGAAGTGCCGAATCTATCTCATTTCCTTTTTGAGTCATAGCCGAATCTCTTGGTAAGTGACTTCTCTTATATCTTCCCTTCCATTAAAGATCTGTATATTAAACTTCATTCTTGTTCTATGTTGGTAGCCGAAACCCTTAACATCAATAGGGTGTGCCGATCTTTGGTGGTTGGTGGCGAATCGATCATTAAGGTAAGGGGCGAAAAACTCTTTTGGTTTGGGATTCATGCTATGGCCGAATGGTTTTTAGATTCCTAATGATGTGTTAAAGCCGATTGTAGGGGGTAGTGTAGCCGAATACAGTGGATCTTCGGGATTTGGCTAAGCGATCTAGGTAAGGGTTCTAATGTTTTGGGATCTGTTTCATATTCTTTCAAAGCCGAAGGCTAATCGTGTTTGAATGCTAGGGCTTGGCCGATTGCAAGGGAGGTTCATCACATAGTTTCGAGATTTGGTTGGAAACCAAATCGACATTAAGGTAGGTGTTACCTTCATGCGACATATCTTTCGGGATTTCTAGTTGAGCCGAATAGGCTTTTGGTTACTAACAAGTGTTGGCTGATTGTAGGAAAGGGGGAAGGCAAACGTTTTGGGATCTCGTTAGTTTCGCGTAGTTTCGGGATTTTGCTTAGATCTACGAATAGTCAGGTGTGTAATGCTTACACACTTCATTAGTATGATATGTTTATTATGTTACTGTTAATAGCCATTAAACCGGTAGTTATGCCTTGTGGGCATGAGCGTGGACTCCGGGTAAGTCCCCTGATTATGGATCTCGATATATGCTATCATGTCATTGTTTAATGCTATGCCATGTGTTATTTGCATCATTATACGTTATTATGCCACGATTGATATGCACATGATGGTGGGATTATTGAGAGGAGGGGGAAGAATTATTTGGACTGTCACTAGTGGTTTTGACCACACGATGGGTTGGCCCCGTCTCGATACTATTATTTGTGACTAAGTCCCAGTGGTTTTGACCACCAGTGGTTTTGACCACATATATGATATTGTGACTACGGTCACTAGTGGTTTTGACCACATATGGATATTGTGACTCGTCCCAGTGGTTTGGTACCACAGTGGGTTGGCCCCACATGTTGATTATGGGATTGTCATCAGTGGTTTTGACCACACGATGGGTTGGCCCCATCACTTGATTTGTGACTACGGTCACCAGTGGTTTTGACCACACTTATATATTCGACTCCAGGTCACCGGTGGTTTTGACCACAAAGTGGTTTTGACCACGGGGTAGTTAAAGGAGATCGGATGGTTAGGTTATAGGGTTGCATGATTTGCATGTTTTATTAATGACTTGTGTAAGTGCTATTCTATCGGGTTGGGATTTATACACTGAGTCTCGGTGACTCACCCCTTCCCCTATATTTTGTAGATAAGGCTTAGATCGCAGATTTGGAGCCGGGGAGGACTCGAGGTGGCCATGCAACTTATTTTCAGGTTTTAACTTTAAACTAAAATTCCAGTTTTTATTCATTTACTTTAAGTTTGGTTTTGGTTTTGTAATAAGGCCGCTGAGTATTATTTTGGGTTTTGTTTTTTATATATACTTGCTTTTATTTGATTAGATTATGCATGTGCTTAATAATTTGATTTGCTTAAATAACAGGTAAAAAGCAATGTTTTCAAATTTAATTTCTTAAATAACTCCAAACACAAATGGTTCTTAACTCGACTATGCTTAACTCACTTGGTTTTTAATAAGTATCAAAAGGTTTTCCAAAACTATAAACAACAAATGGATTTCCAACAAAAGAGGGTTTTTCCGGGTTTTAAAGCAACCAAAAACGATTTCAACTATACTCTACATGGGGTTTTCTAACCTTTTAAATGGTAAAGGAGTTTTCAATAGAAATAAATCGGCAAACTTGTTTTACTCAAAACATTTTCACTCCGTAATATGCCAGATTCGGTCGTGGTGTGTTGACCGGGTTTGGGGTGTTACAATTTTCGTATTAGAGCCAGGTTCAATAGCTCAGCTGTGGGCCCGAGGCCCAAAAATGTCTTAAAATGTATTATGAAAGGCTTTATGGGAAAAAAGATGGTTGGGAAAGCATGGCACCGAGTCTCCGGCACCGATCCGCCCATGTAGGTATCCCAAATTGTTGCTTATGATGTTATGATTATGATAATATGGGCATGATTAAATAGTAGTAGGAACTACTTTAGAGATCTGAACTGTAGGATGGTATGAACTTGCGAAACAATCCCTGTATTAAACTTCTCATAAGACTGTGCTTTAATAAACAGTGGAATAAAGTCTAATGCATAAAACTTGTAGTCAGATCAATTCGTATCGGTAATCATGAGTGCACGTGGACGTAATACACGTGGACGAGGTAGAGGTAGGATGACAGTGTCAGAACCGATTGGGTCTGGACATGGGTCGAAAAATGAGGTACCACCGCCGCCAGCTGTGGGCACGGAATTTCAGGATCAGACGGGTGGTGATGACACAGTGTCATAGGCAGTGTTGCGGGTTCTGGAGAGAGTCGCGGGTACAGGCGTTGGAACGGGAGCTAGGAAATCTGTGTCCGAACGACTCAGGGCTAATGGTGCAGAGGTATTCAGAGGTGTATCCGGCGTGGCACCTAGTACGACAGAATATTGGTTGGAGGCGACGGAACGCATCGTGGATGACCTGGACTTCTCAGCTGAGGAGAAGCTGAAGGGTATAGTATCTTTGCTTCGAGATGAGTCATATCAGTGGTGGCTCACGGTTAGGGATGGAGCGATGGCGGATGACATTACTTGGGAATTCTTTAGAGCAGCCTATCAGAGGAAGTACATTGGGGCTAGCTACATTGATGCGCAGCGCAAGGCGTTCCTGAACCTGGTCTAGGGAAGTAAGACTGTATCGGAATATGAGGCGGAATTTCTTCAGCTGAGTCAGTATGCACGGGGTATTATGGGCACGGAGCATGAGCGCTGTCGGTTGAGGAGGATGGGTGAGAGGCAGTGCGGATGTTAATTGCCCCACAAAGCGGGAAAGAGAGTTTACGGTCTTAGTGGAAAAGGCCAAAGTTGCCGAGGAGGTGAAACAATCCGTAAGCGCGTAATCGAGGATAAGGGTTGGAATAAGAGGAATTCGGATCATCGTGGTCTGCAGGGAATCAGCAGAAGAGGGCTAGGTATGGTGGGTCGAATCGTTCGCTAGGCTGCTGCTGCTAACAATCAATGGCCGCCATGATGTGCTCGGTGTGGGAAATCTCACACGGGAGAATGTTGGGGTGGAAAGCAGAGGATGTTTCGAGTGTGGATCGATGGGGCATCGAGTGAGGGATTGTCCATAGAGATCGGCCTAGGTCGCGATGCGGGGATCGAATCGCATACGATCGGGAGGGATGGTCGCAGCCCACGAGGGGCCGTGGTTTAGCCGGGAGGTAATGGCTCTGGTAGAGGCCGTGGAGCACCAGGCGCAGAGGTGCAGTGGTGCAGAGAGGCGAGACACTGGATTGGTCTACGCAATGAGGCATCGAGAGGAGAGGCGACGCACCGGACATCATAAGCGCACGCGTTCTTAATCTTTGGTCTACCTTATAATGCTTTGATTGATGTGGGTTCGACGACTCGTATGTTGCCGTAGCATATAGCGAAAACAATGAACTTAGACTTTGAGATTACTTCTAGGAGATGATGTAATAAGCCCTCTAGGTCACTCTGTAGAAGTAAATAAACTATATAGGGATGTACCCCTAGAACTTCAAGGGGTCGTGTTTTTGGCAGACTTGATGGAACTGTCGTTTGGGGAGTTCGATCAGATTCTCGGGATGGATTGGCTAGTAAAGTATCAGGCCAGTTTGGATTGTGCAGCAAAGGGCATGGTGTTGAAGACAGTGGAAGGCGAAGAGGTGGTGATGATAGGTAATAGGAGAGATTACCTATCCAACGTGGTCTCTGCGCTGAAGGCGGAGAAAATTGTTAGGAAAGGTTGTGAGGCATTTATGGTGCATGTCTATACTTTGGAAGCCAAGGATGCAGTTGTGGAGAATGTCCGAACTGTGGGGGAGTTTGCTGATGTATTCCCAGAGGAACTTCCGGGTTTTCCCCCTGACCACGAGGTTGAGTTCGGTATAGACTTGTTAACCGGAACTGCGCCAGTGTCTATTGCCCCGTATAGGATGGCGCCGAAAGAATTGGTAGAGTTAAAGGCTCAGATTCAGGAGTTGCTGGACAGAGGTTTCATCTGGCCAAGTGTATCACCTTGGGGAGCACCTGTGCTTTTTGTTAAGAAGAAAGACGGTACTATGCGGATGTGTATAGACTATCGCCAGCTAAATAAGTTGACGATCAAAAACAAGTATCCGCGCCGGGATAGACGACTTGTTTGATCGACTTAAGGGTGCACGGTATTCTCTAAGATAGATCTTAGGTCGGGGTATCATCAACTCAAGGTGAAGGAGGTTGATATCCATAAAACGGCGTTTCGTACTCGGTATGGGCATTACGAGTTTCTGGTGATGCCATTCGGGTTGACCAATGCGCTGGCGGTATTCATGGACATGATGAATCGGGTGTTTCACCGTGATTTGGATCGATTCGTCGTAGTGTTTATAGACAACATTTTGGTGTACTCGAAATCAAGAGGAGCATGATGCGCATCTACGGGTGGTTCTACAAATTCCGAGGAGAAGCAACTATTCGCTAAGTTTAGTAAGTGTGAGTTCCGCTTAAGGAGGTAACTTTCTTGGGTCATGTGGTATCGGTGAGGGGATTAGGGTGGATCCTCGAAAGATCGAAGCGGTGTTGGATTGGAAACCACCTAAGTCGCTGTTGCAGATTCAAGTTTTCTGGTTTGGCAGGATACTACTGAAGGTTAAGTAGGGTTTTTCTTTGATCGCGGCAGCCGCCGACTAAGTTGTTAAGAAAAGGGGTTCCGTTTGTGTGGTCTCAAAAATAGCAAGAGAGTTTCGACAAGTTAAAGAAGATTCTGACTTAAGCTCCAGGTGATTGATTCAAACTGAGGCGTGAAAGTAATTCACGGTCTATTGTGATGCATCACATCATCGGCTTAGGGGTGTGTCTTGATGCAAGATGGAAAGGTGGTCGCTTATGCGTCTCGGCAATTAAGGCCTCATGAGGGTAACTACCCGACACATGACTTGGAGTTGGCTGCAGTGGTTTTTGCCTTGAAGATTTGGAGGCATTACTTGTATGGGGAAAAATCGATAGTCTACATGGATCACAAGAGTCTGAAGTACCTCTTGACTCAAAAAGATTTAAATTTGAGGCAGCGAAGGTGGATCGAGTTGTTGAAGGACTACGACTGCTCGATTAAGTACCATCCGGGTAAGGCTAACGTAGTAGCTGATGCGTTGAGCCGTAAGGTGGTAGTAGATCTGAGGTCGATGTTTGCTCACCTTAGTCTATATGACGACGGGAGTCTGTTGGTGAAATTGCAAGTAAAGCCGACTTGGATTGATCAGGTTAAGGAAAAACAGCTGATAGATGAGGTTTTGAGTGCTCGGAGGTTGCAAGTGCAGAATGGTGAATCGGAGGGTTATAGTTTGGGTAGTGATGGAGTACTGTGTTTTCAAGGGAAAGTATGTATGCCCAGGGACGTTGAGTTGAGACAGCAGATTCTTCAGGAAGCTCATAGCAGCCCATACGCCATACATCCTGGAGGCAGTAAGATGTATCGTGATTTGAGGAAACAGTTCTGGTGGCCGGGTCTTAAGCGGGAAGTAACCGAGTTTGTGAGTAAGTGTTTGACATGCCGGCAAGTTAAAGCCGAGCATCGCCATCGTCGGGATCATTGCGGCCGATAAAGATCCCGCAGTGGAAGTGGAAAAGGATTACGATGGATTTCTTCAGTGGGCTACCCCTTACGCCTAGCAAGAAAGACTCAGTTTGGGTAATTGTGGATCGTCGACTAAATCGGCTCATTTCATACCCGATTCGAGTTGACTTTTCGCTCCAGTTAGCCAAGTTGTATTTGGCGAGAGATAGTAAGGTTGCATGGAGTGCCAAGTGTCAATTATTTGGATAGGGATCCTGTGTTCACGTCGAGGTTCCGAAAGCTTTGCATCAAAGCGTTGGGTACGAGGTTGGATTTCAAAGACGGCTTTTCACCCGCAAATCGATGGACGACCCGAGAGGGTAATCCAAATTTTGGAAGATATGTTAAGGGGCGTGTGTTCGGATTTCAATTGTAGTTGGGAAGAGTATCTACCATTGGCGAGAGTTCGCTTATAACAAATGCTTATCAAGCGAGTATTCGATGGCACCATATGAGGCACTATATGGACGGAAATGTCGTACGCCAACATGTTAGACAGAACTGGGTGAACGGTAGATGTTGGGTCCGGAGTTGGTGACAGAAATAGAGGATAAGGTTAAGGTGATTCGGACTCGTCTTAAGGAAGCATCGGACAGGCAGAAGTCTTACACTGATCTTAAGCGTAGGGATATAGAGTATGCAGTGGGTGACAAGGTCTTCCTGAAGGTATCGCCATGGAAAAAGGTGTTGAGATTTGGGCGAAAAGGCAAGCTATGTCCTAGGTTTATTGGGCCATATACGGTGTTGAAGCGAGTGGGACCGAGAGCTTATCACCGAGTTACCCGCAGAGTTAAGTCGATTCACGACGTGTTTCATGTTTCAATGCTTAAGTGTTATCGATCGATCCACGCATGTTGCGCTGATTCTGAGAGATAGAGGTGAGCTCGGACTTGTCTTTCGAGGAGGAGCCGGTACGGATTTTGGATCGGGATGTCAAGGTTCTGCGTAGGAAGTCAGTTCCCTTGGTGAAAGTATTATGGCAGAACCATGGTACGGAGGAGGCCACGTGGGAACCGGAGGATGCGATGCGGCAAAGAATACCTCAACTCTTCCGACTGTAATTTGAGGCCAAAATTATTTTTAAGGGGGGTAGAACTGTAATATCCTTAAATCGGGGTCTCTGCATTTTGTGTGTTCGCATGTGTTATTATGCCTACTGTGCTAGTTTAGCATGTTTTGGGGTCCAGGCATGACCTCGGGTTAGGCCTAAGTCATGGCTAAAATTTTTGTTTTAGTGCTTAGAGAGAGGAAGCTAAGGAAGTTAGGGGTTAAAAGAAATTGTCGGAGGGTTTAGACACAAAGAATCTAGTGGCAAAGTGGCAAGGAGGCGCCACTAAGGTACCAGGAAGGTGACGCCACATGCAGGGAAGGGGGAGCTCAGGTTCGAGTAGCAGGAATCTCATTTTCTACTTATTATTTTGACGCCAAGCTGAGGAAGTGGTATGCTCAGGATGGACTCTGGAAGATAAGGATGGAAGGGGTCAAACGGATTTGAATTGATGTAGGGGAGGAAATTTAGGAGTTTGAATCTTTTCAAACTCATTTGAAGGAGTTGGCCGAATTATGAACTTTGGGGAAGGAGGTGTAATCGGATTTGGAAGTTAGGGGGTGCCGAATTTCAATGGCCAAGTAAGGGTGCATGTTTGGCTAGCTTTGGAAGTCTTTCTCTTTTTTTCGTTTAGTGTCAAAACCGAACCTAAAAGTGTTTTTTCTCTCTTTTCTCTTTCGGCAGCTTGGGCATTTGGCCGAACCAATTTTGCAACTCCCTTTGAAGAGCCGAAACTCAATTCTCTCCTTTTCTTCTCTTTACCTTTCGGTTCATTCTTTGTTAGCCATTTTCTTCTCCATCTTTACCATCTTCAAAAGCCGAAACCTTGTGAGTTCTCTTCTTCTTCTCTTCTTTCAAGTGTTTGGCCGAATACCCTTGGCCTTATTTTCTTCTCTTTTCTCGTGATCTAGTCTCCATTGAAGTGCCGAATCTATCTGTTCCTTTTTGAGTCATAGCCGAATCTCTTGGTAAGTGACTTCTCTTCTATCTTCCCTTCCATTCAAGATCTGTATATTAAACTTCATTCTTGTTCTATGTTGGTAGCCGAAACCCTTAACATCAATAGGGTGTGTGATCTTTGGTGGTTAGTGGTCGAATCAGTCATTAAGGTAAGGGGGCGACAAACTCTTTTGGTTTCGGGATTCATACTATGGCCGAATGGCTATTAGATTCCTAATGATGTGTTAAAGCCGATTGTAGGGGGAGTGTAGCCAAATACAGTGGATCTTCGGGATTTGGCTAAGCGATCTAGGTAAGGGTTCTAACGTTTTGGGATCTGTTTCATATTCTTTCAAAGCCGAAGGCTAATCGTGTTTCAATGCTAGGGCTTGGCCGATTGCAAGGGAGGTTCATCACATAGTTTCGGGATTTGGTTGGAAACCAAATTGACATTAAGGTAGGTGTTACCTTCATGCGACATATCTTTCGGGATTTCTAGTTGAGCCGAATAGGCTTTTGGTTACTAACAAGTGTTGGCCGATTGTAGGAAAGGGGGGAAGGCAAATGTTTCGGGATCTCGTTAGTTTCGCGTAGTTTCCGAATTTCGCTTAGATCTACGAATATTCAGGTGTGTAACGCTTACACACTTTTTTAGTATGATATGTTTATTATGTTACTGTTAATAGCCATTAAAACCGGTAGTTATGCCTTATGGACATGAGCGTGGACTCCGGGTAAGTCCCCTGATTATGGATCTCGATATATGCTATCATGCCATTATTTAATGCTATGCCATGTGTTATTTGCATCATCATACGTTATTATGCCACGATTGATATGGACATGATGGTGGGATTGTTGAGAGGAGGGGGAAGAATTATTTGGACTGTCACCAGTGGTTTTGACCACACGACGGGTTGGCCCCGTCTCGATACTATTATTTGTAACTAAGTCCCAGTGGTTTTGACCACCAGTGGTTTTGACCACATATATGATATTGTGACTACGGTCACCAGTGGTTTTGACCACATATGGATATTGTGACTCGTCCCAGTGGTTTAGTACCACAGTGGGTTGGCCCCACATGTTGATTACGGGATTGTCATCAGTGGTTTTGACCACACGATGGGTTGTCCCCATCACTTGATTTGTGACTACGGTCACCAGTGGTTTTGACCATACTTATATATTTGTGACTCCGGTCACCAGTGGTTTTGACCACACGGGGTAGTTAAAGGAGATCGGATGGTTAGGTTATGGGTTGCATGATTTGCATGTTTTGCATGTTTTATTAATGACTTGTGTAAGTACTATTCTATCGGGTTGGGGATTTATACACTGAGTCTCGGTGACTCACCCCTTCCCTTATATTTTGCAGATGAGGCTTAGATCGCGGATTTGGAGCCGGGGAGGACTCGAGGTGGCCATGCAACTTATTTTCGGGTTTTGACTTTAAACTAAAATTCCAGTTTTTATTTATTTACTTTAAGTTTGGTTTTGGTTTTGTAATAAGGTCGCTGAGTATTATTTTGGGTTTTTTTTATATATACTTGCTTTTATTTGATTAGATTATGCATGTGCTTAATAATTTGATTTGCTTAAATAACCGGTAAAAAGCAACGTTTTCAAATTTAATTTCTTAAACAACTCCAAACACAAATGGTTCTTAACTCGACTATGCTTAACTCACTTGGTTTTTAATAAGTATCGAAAGGTTTTCCAAAACTATAAACAACAAATGGATTTCCAACAAAAGAGGGTTTTTCCGGGTTTTAAAGCAACCAAAAATGATTTCAACTATACTCTACACGGGGTTTTCTAACCTTTTAAACGGTAAAGGAGTTTTCAATAGAAATAAATCGACAAACTTGTTTTACTCAAAATGTTTTCACTCCGTAATATGCCAGATTCGGTCGTGGTGTGTTGACCGGGTTTGGGGTGTTACATCATTACACCCAGGGATTGGTGTAACAGATCAAATTGATTGAAGATGATACAAATTCCATACCTCTAAGTAGTAACAGGTTGGATGGAAGAAATCAAATGTTATTCCCCTGAAGTTGCATGGGAGGTACAAACCTTAGGTCCCAAAAGGTACAGTGGAAGGGACTCTGAAATTACAGCGGGGCAAGCTTGCTGAGGAGAATATGATTGCTTCTTTGGGTTGTCTGTCAAAGATACCAGCTAAACGAGAAAGCATGGTAACGCATTAGTGATAGAACCTTGATGAACTAAGAGCAATGACAACCCAAACATTAAAAAGGGATCATTCTCACACTTCCAATTAGGAGCATTTGATTCATTCCGGTCATTGTATCCTAATTGTTGTAAAAAAAAAGAAGAAGAAGAAGAAGAAGGAGACCATTCTCAAGATATTCTGCATTCATCCCTAATATCATTTAGTTAGGAGCATTAGATTCATTCCGATCATTGCATCCTAATCATTATACATTTAAAAAATGGGATCATTCTCATGACATTCTGCATTCATGCAAATGTCGTCCATAATACATTTAGTTAGGAGCATTAGATTCATTCCGATCATTGCATCCTAATCATTTGGCATAAACATAAGTCTACAGGATATGTCCCCTAGAGGACGGTGTAGCAACATCGGTGAATTCATCAGTCCTATCTCCCTGATCAGCAGTGGAATAGGTCGAAGATTATAAATCTTGTCACCCTAAGCAGTAGTGGGACGAGATCGAATGGCAGATCTTATCTTCCTGAAGTTGCAGGAAGCGGATCAAAGATACTTTCAGCCTTGTCTCCCTGAAGTTACAGCGGAGTAGACTGAAGATAGCAGATCTTGTCTTCCTGGAGTTGCAGTGAAGCAGATCGAAGATAGCAGATCTGGCATTCTTGAGGTTGCAAGAAGCAAATCGAAGAAATCAGATCTTATCTCCACTGAGCAGGAGTGGAGCAGATCGAATTTGAGCGAGTCTTATCTCCATGTATCGGCAATGGAGCAGACTGAAGAAATCAGATCTTTTCTCCACTGAGTAGGAGTGGAGCAGATCGAATTTGAGCAAATCTTATCTCCATGTATCGGCAATATAGCAGACTGAAGATAGCAGATCTTATCTCTACTGAGCAGGAGTGGGGCAAATCGAAGACAGCAAGTCTTATCTCCATGTATCGGCAATGGAGCAGACTGAAGATAGCTGATCTTATCTCCACTGAGCAAGAGTGGAGCAGACTGAAGAAAGCAGATCTGGTATTCCTGAAGTTGCAGGAAACAGATCGGAGACACTTTCAGCCTCGTCTCCCTAAAGTTGCAGCGGAGTAGACTGAAGACAAAAGATCTCATCTTCTTGAAGTTGCAGGAAACAGATCAAAGATACTAGTCTTATCTTCCTGAGGTAGCAAGAAAGCAGACTAAAGATTGCAGATTTTGTCTCCCTAAAGTTGCAGTGGAGTAAATCGAAGACGGCGAATCTTATCTCCCCAAGGTAGCAGAGGAGCATATTTTAGCCACCAGCCTTATCTCCCTGAGGTAACAAGGGAGCAGGCTGAAACTTGTAGTCTTATCTTCCTGAGGTAGCAGGGAAGTAGACTAAAGATTGTAGATTTTGTCTCCCTGAAGTTCCAGTTGATTAAATTGAAGACGGTGAATCTTATCTTCCCGAGGTAGCAGGGAAGTAGATTTTAGCCACCAACCTTATCTCCCTGAGGTAGCAAGGGAGCAGGTTGAATATTATAGTCTTATCTCCCTGAAGTTACAGCTGAGTAGACTGAAGACAGCAGATCTCATCTTCCTGAAGTTGCAGGAAGCAGATCAAAGACACTTTTAGCCTTATCTCCCTGAAGTTGCAACGAAGTAGACTGAAGACAACAGATCTCATCTTCCTGAAGTTGCAGGAAGCAGATCAAAAAACATCAGATCTTATCTCCCTGAGTTTGCAGTGGAGCAAATCGAAATATAGTAGATTTGGTGTTCCTAAAGTTGCAGTGAAGCAGCCATCAGACTTATAGTTCAATACTTCTAAAGTTGCAGTTCCAGTACCCCTGAAGATGAAGTTGGGATTGGAAACCATTTGGAGAAGATGAGGACCAAGAAGTCAAGACTCGGCAAAGACTGGGCAAAATTGGACCTTCTATTGTCTTTGCTCTATTCTCGTTTCACGACAATGAGCAAAGAGGGGTAGCTGTAATAACCCATTTTGCCCGGGCCCGTGAAAACCAAAATGAAAACAAAAAAAGAAAATAATAAAAAATAAAATGTCCATTTTACAAGTCCATTTTAATACAGACCCAAAACCAATTAACAGCAGCCCAATTACAGACTCCAAAACCAGACCCAATACCCCATTACACCTGAGCCCAAACAGATGACCCAAGCTAATCCATTAAACCCAAAACTAAAACCCAAACCAACGTAGCCCAAAAGGGCCCAAACACCAGTAGAGTCAGGAAACCTAGGGTTTCCAGGAAACCTTCGCGCCGCAACCTCATCCAGCCCCTCGCGCCGCAATCAGCCCTTGATCACGCTGCAATCCTCGCGAACTACGCCCCATCGTCGCCAGATTCCCCGTCGGTCACCTGCAAAAAGAAAGGAAACAGCAGCAAAAATGGCAGAAACGATTTATTTCCTTTTTATTTTTAAGGATATAAAAGCCCGACCTATTCTGTAACTCAGAAACAGACACACACATATATACAAAGAGAATAAAAAAATACAATGAAAAAACCACAAGAAGAGGTTATTTTTTTATACTGTTCCGTTTTTTTTATTTTTATTTCCATCCCTGCAACGTTTTTATTATATTTTTAAAAAAAAATAAAGAAAAGAAGATTACCATTTGAATCGGCATTGAAAAAGGAGGTTTCTGGCCTTCCGATCACCGTTGGAGGCGGCACGTGTGGCGGCGCGTGCGGCGGTCCATCGCCGGAACCCTGGGCCAGATTCTGGCCTCCGGCCGAGGGAGAAAGAACCTTGAGAGCTTCTATTTTTATTTTTTTTAAAGGGTGTTTGAAATGATTTTTTTGGGATTAATTTTAACTTATATAACTGATCCATACAGAGCTGTTTTGAGGACTGCCCATAAAGCCAAAAACGACGTCGTTTTCCCCTTTATGACCCGCGCGTTGACCCGACCTGGGGAGGATCCGCGTGTTTTCCACGGAAGGGCTAATTGCACTTTTAGCCCTTCCACTTTTTTATTAATATATAATTAAGTTTCTTTTATTCTTCAATTTAGCCTTATATTTTATTTCGATTTCAATTTAATCCTATACTAAGCACAGCGTTTTGGAGAGAAGGGATATTTTCCCTTTTAGCCCCTCCAGGTTACTAGCGTGCTCTAATCGGTCCCTCCTTTTTAATTTTATTTTCGATTTCGCCCCAAATTTTTATTCCAATTTCAATTTCATCTTTTTTTAAATTTTCTTTTGTAATTTTTGTTACTTCATTATTAATTTTTTTATCATTAACACTATTATTATTTGTCTATTATAATTATTACTTTAATATTATTATTACTATCATTTTATTTTTAACCTATAATTATCATTATATTCATTTGTATTATTATTATTATTTTTATTATGACCATTATTTTTATATATATTATTATTACTATTAATTTTAATATCCTTACATTATTCTATTATCATTAATGCTATTTTTATTTTTGCTATTATTTTTATCATTATTTTCATTATTATTTTTATTTTATAATTGCTAATATTATTTTTATTATTATTTATTTATTAATATATTTCCATTTTATTATTATTATTTCTTATTATTACTATTATTATTATTTTATTATCTTTAAATTATTGTATATATTATTTATCTATTTTTTAATTTGATATTAGCTTTATTTTTTATTTTATTTTATTTTATTTATTTATTTGTTTATTTATTTATTATTATTATTTTTACTTAATATTTTTTTTATTATTTTTGCCTTCATTATTATTATTCATATTATTACCCACACTTTTATTCCATTGAGCATATTGGCATTATGATTTATTTTTCATTTATAACAATCATATTATATTTTCTTTGATGCATAAAAAAAATTTGGTTTTGAAATAAGCAAATACTCTGCGTTCTAGGGTTCGAAAGAAATCGTACCCTAACTTACTGGGTTTCGATTTTTCTCTTCGAATCCAAAGAACTTGTTACTTTCTTTTTTATAAAAAGTTAAATAAAAACTTATTTTCGAGAGTTCAAAATTGTCGTGTCCTAACTCACTGGATATGACGTTTTGTTATCTCGGGATAAGGATATTAGAAAATAAGGCAATTTCGTGTTTAGAAGTTCGAGAAATTGTGCCCTAACGTGCTGGGTTTCGGTTTTTCATTCGTCCAAATAACTAAATATCCTTTTAATGAATTTTGTAAATCATGAGATGATTTTGGTTACGAGGGTTTAAAACATCACGTCCTAACGTGCTGGATGTGATATCTGTATGCTTTCGAAACAAAGGAATCTCCAATTCCAACTCAAATTGTTCAACTTTTTAAAGAAATCATGTTTTCAAATCTTTTCGAATTTTCGACATTAGGGCAATGACTAATCAATCCGGTACCAATTTTTGGCGTTACGAGAGTGCTAATCCTTCCTCGTACGTAACCGACTCCCGAACCTGTTTTCTTGAATTTCGTAGGCCAAAATTAATGTTTTGAAATGAAAATGTTTTATAAGGTGATCTGATCACACCTAAGCAAAAAAGATTGGTGGCGACTCCATTTCTGTTTTTTTTAAAGTCGATCCCCGTTTTTATAAGCCTTTTTAAAAATGGTTTCGACAATACAAAGATATTTTTAATTACAAATTTTGATCTTTTGATTTTTTAATTTCTTTTACTACTTTTTATAAAGGTAAAACAAATCTATTTTTTGATAAGTCTTAGTTACGATAACATACATTATTATCATTTATAACAATAAATTTATTTTAAAATTTTGTTAACAAAACTAATTTAGTAATTTATTTTTTAATATAAGTGTTTGGCTGTACAATTATATTGATTTTTCTCTTTTTATTTAAAATTTTGGTTGCAATCAACTTTTCTTTTGGTGTGTAAATAAAACTAACCAACTCCACTAAATAATTACAAACGGAAACTCAACTACTTTATCAAACCCAAATTCATCTAACATCTCCTCAAGGAAATTAACAAACACCTGCACCTATGTATTCCTATCTAAAGCCACCTTAGCAAGCCTGTCAGCAACTTTATTCCTCTCTCTCGGAATACACTTGATTTTCCATTGGACTATAGTTTGTAAAACAAATGAATCCTTCTTATCAAAGTGAGGACGAATCGCCAAGCAGCTAAAACTGCAATGCTTTAACGAATTCCAAGCTATCCATGTGTATCGACATATTCTTGTACCCTTTTCTCTGAATAATGGCAAAACCATCAAGTATCCATAAATTTTAGCTTTAAAAATAGAAGAACTCCCCAAATAGTGGTTAAATCCAAGGATCCATTCTCCATTTTTTTTACATGTAACACTCCCGGCAGTAGCAAAACATGTTTCCATCCTAACAGCCCTGTCGGTATATAACGCATAAAATTTCCTACCAAAGGATGTTCAGAATCAATAACGAGATGTCTAGACAAGTGACTCTTATAGGTTGAATTGTACTATTTTTCCAAGCTTGTGGAAATCTTAATAGTTTCAATAAAACTCCATGTTATTCCGTAAAAGTTAAAAAGGTTCTTATTTTTCCATATACACCACGCTATTAAACCAAAGTAACTAGTCCAAAAGATCCCCACGCACGACATCCACACTGAAGATCATAAATTAGTCTCCATCCAGTCTTGAAGACTATTGGTGCAGAATCGGGGCGGACGATTTGCAGGAACAATCTGCATTCAAGCCTCTTTTGTAGTAGGGAAATCCTTAAGCACATGAAGTAAAACTTTTGTTTCATGGTGACACATCTGACAAGACGTACTGTGACCAATGCCCTTTCGTATCCATTCCAAATAGTTAGAAGTTGTTGTTCAAACATAAGCCATAAGAATAAAAGCGAACACGTTGAGGTCCTTGAAAATTCCTTACGACTAGCCACCTTTTGTCTTTTCTATTCCATGTATCCTCCATTATCGATCAGTAAGAACTCTTGACCAAAAAAGACCCTACCAAGGTGCGCACCCAATTGATTTTATTAGGACCAGCAAAAGGGTGGTGAGGGGGATTCTCACAACTCTTTTATCAATATCCTTTAGAAACCTGACTCTAAAAAGTTCTAGATTCCACATCCCATCCTCGGTTACCATGTCACGAAGTGTACAATCCATCATAAGATTGATTTGATAAGGCACATGATTGGATGAACACCAACAATAGATAGAATTACTGTTCCAAACAGACAAGTATAAATTATCTCTCTATATGGGTCATACCTTAGCAAGTCCTCTCCAAATGGCTGAACACCCTCCTCGTGTAATACTTTCGGGAACCCTCACTTTCAATCCATACTTCGATCGAAGAACTTGAACCCAGATGGTAGTATTATTAGAGACTTGATTAAACCCCAATTTTAGCAAAAAAAGAAGCGGTTAGATCCTCTAAATGCCTTAGACATCATCCTACACAAGCACGAGGTTGACAATTAGAGTCTCAATCAACTAGAGACACTCTCCTTCCACCATTAGTCGACACCTATATGAATTGTCTTACTGATCGTTCAATCTACACGCAAACACATTTCAAAATTCGCATTGGCTGCATAAAATAATTTGGTAAAGAAAGAAGAACAAACTAAACAAGAGTAACACTACCCGCCATAGAGAACTGCTTAGCATCCGAAGTATTCAATTTGATATGCACCTATTCTACCACAAACAACAATGTAGAGTTAGAAACTCTGTTATGGAATAACGACACTCCCAAGTACATTTCAATATCTTGGGCCCTTTGTTAGCCAAGTAAACTACTTAGCATGTTACTAAGATCATCCTCTACTCCTTCAGAAAAGAAAATGTTGGTTTTCTAGGCATTGACTCGATGGCCTGAGAAACTACATAAGTGGTGAAGAATTCCTTTAAGGATCCGAACATGCTTTAAGTCCGCTTTCGAAAAGATTACCAAATCATTTGCAAAGAACAAATAAGAAAGAACTGGCCCCATCTAGATAATTTGATTTCAATTTGTTAAAAAGAACCAAAAAACTAAACGGATCCGGTGGCTTGGTTTGATTTCAATTTGCTAATAAAAACAAAATACTGCAAAGTAACATCATTTTTTTCCGAAGATAGAGTAAAATATCATAGTAATGTCACGTTAAATGATCTTTGTTTGCCCATCATTTCTTTACAAATGACTCATTATTCTTTCTTGAAGTTGAATAAAGTAATTTTCAAAGGATAAGGCTTTGTCAATTAAGAGGTAAAGATTCCATGGTTTGGTCTTTTGATAATAAGGGAAAGTTCATTAGTACTTCTGGATGCAAGGAATTAAAAGAAGGCGTTAAGGAGAAGGCAATTAAGGAAAGAAATAAAGTGAAATGGTGTAGGACACAAGTAGGGTGGGTGTAACATCCTGGAAAGGGCCTATGCGTTTTCGGTTTAATTGTAAGAAGTAACATGTTTTATGTACTAAGAATAAATTTTGAACAATTTTGGAAACCTAAAAATGTATGGAAATGTTAAGTTAAAAAAAATGGAAAGTGAACATTTTTTGGAAACTTGGAAATGGATGGAAATGATTTGGAAATGAATCAAAATAGGAAAGTGCACATTTCTGGAAACTTGGAAATGTAAGAAAATGTCAAGTTTACTGAGCGAACGAAAATTTTGGAAACTTAGAAATGACTTAGAAATGTCGAGTTTTAAAGTTTAAAAGAGGAAATTAAGGCAAGGTGGCCTTAAAAGAAAAAGTTTGTCAAATTTGACACACAAACAGAGCTTGGAAAAGTGGCTCAAGATGCCACTTGGGCCTCTGGAAATGGCGCTACATGCAAGGTGTTGGGCACAGGTTCGAGTCACTTGGGAAGCAAATAAAATAAGTTTTATTTTTGCTTCCAGAAGCTCTGAGGTGGACGGCACAAGCCTTCTAGAAAGGAGGAGTTTTATTCTCTTTAATATTCGATTAATAAGGTGATAAATAAGGGATTTAATTTGGATTATTTTTGAAGAGATAATAAAGGATTATTCTCTAATTATTTTAAATTAAGAGAAAAAGCTATCAAATAAAGAAGATTGGTGGCCAAGTAAGGGATTCTGAGGAGTAGTTTCGGCTATAAAAGGAAGGAAATAGGGCTACTCATCAATTTTTCTTCCTCCTCCTCTCTCTGCTGAATTTCTGAGTGCTCTCCTCTCTTCTCTTCTCTTTTTCATTTGTCAAGCCAAATCTATAGTCCACCATTGCCAAAATTCTCAAGTTTCTTTTCCTTATTTTCATGGAAACCAAATACCCCAAGAGAACCTCTAGTCGACTTCTCCATTAAATCCCAAAAGCCGAAACTTTATCATCTAGTCATCAAGGCCGATTCTTTAAGGGGCTTTTAACACGGGTGCTACCGATTTCTTAAAAAGGGTAAGATCCAAAGTTTGGTTTCAATTCTTTTATATTTTAAACCTATCTAAAATTTAGGGACTAATCTCTATTATGGATTTTGGCCGAGTTATGGAAGGGTGTTTTCGGGATTTGAGAAATTGTCAACTACAAGAAGGTATCTTTCGGAACTTCTAAGACCTAAGGTAAGTTATGAATACCATTCGGCCATAAGCTATATTATTATGATTTAATGTTAGATTGGATCTAAGATGGGTACATAGGGATTTCGACAGCAATAAAGAAGCAAGGATCCAATTCGGGATTTAAGATTTGGAAGGTAAGAACAAATGTAAATTCGGCCAAGGCCTATTTTAGTAGTAGATCTATTATTATGTGTTTTAAGCCGAAAACTAACCAATTCAAGGGATTTAGTGACTAGCCGATTTCAAAGGGGAAAAATACGAGTTTCTGAGATTTGATTAAATCATCAAATCGACACCAAAGTAAGCTTTGAGAATACAAATCCTACTAGGATTTGGTTTTCTAGCCGAATAGGCTTTGTGCTAAATAGTAAGTGATTAATCAATTGTAGGAACTTGAGATCTAAGGCGATGGATCGATTTGGGATTTCAGTGAAGTGGTTAAGCAAATCAGTGTGTACCCCACACTACTTCTTAATATGTTTCATGGCTCGCTTTATTAAAATATGTGATATTAAGAATATGAAAGTGGCTAGGGTACCATGTTATGGTACTAAGTACTGTGCACGTTTCCTACTTCTACAAAGAATATGAAAAAGGTCATTAGTAACATGAGAATATGATAAGAATGTGAACTATGGCATATTTATGCATATCATCATTATATGGGGCATATGGGTTTGTTTGAAGGGGAAGTGAATGTGGTGACTTAAGACCACGAACACGGTGACCTAAGACCGTGATATCCGAAAGTGGTGACCTAAGACCACAGTAATTTGAAAGTGGTGACCTAAGACCACGAGAAATGAACGCGTGGTGACCTAAGACCACAAATGCGGTGACCTAAGACCGCGATATGGAGTGTAGCGGAAGGAGGGTCGACTTAGTAGTCCCACATTGTGTACAAAGTTGGTACGGGGAGTGTAGCGGATGGCTTATTAGGTTTGGGTTTGGGAATGCATCATAATTTGTATGCTATGATAAGAATGTGTAACATTTGTATGCCCGATTCTATTTTGATTTAGTGTTTGTGTACACATTGAGTCTGTTTGACTCACCCGTTGGGGAATATTTTTTGTGTGATGATCGGTGATGGACCTGGACGGCAGAACTTGTGGTGGCCATGCTCAACATGAAGTTTTTATTTTATGAACTACTATTTCTATTTAAGTACTTGAATTACTTGGAAATTATTTGATGTAATAAGGCCATAAGGCCATAGTTGGATTGTTTTCCATTTATTTCTATTTATTATGATTATGAGTTTTACCTATTAAAGTTTAAGTAAAATTTTTAATATAAAGAATTGAATTCGTTTTCAACACAAGCCCAACCCAAAACAATTTTTTCAAAATCGCACAAAGTTTCTCTAGGTATCGAAAGAATTTTGAAACCGGTTTACTTGAGGAACATACCAAATCTGGGCAAATCTCATGGGCCGGGTTTGGGGTGTTTCAGTTTGGTATCAGCGCCCAGTTCTAAAACTCTCTGCCTGTGGGCCAAGGCCCAAAACATTTTCAAAGCGAGCCCAAATGAGTGTTTTTGAAAATATTTTATGAAACAAGCAGGTTTTTACGGCATGGCACCTAAAGTCTCCGACCATGATCCACCACTGTAAGTACCCCTAACTATTTGTGTGATTATGTGTAATGAATATTAGAAGGGTAGAAAAGGAATGGAGCGTAGAATAGCATGATAGGAACTTGAACCCTAGGACTAGTCTACTCAAACACAAACACATAAGACTTAAGGAACGTTAAACAAACCCATGGTTAAGTCACTAAGTTAGGGGTGTGGTAACCCCTGTGTGCATGTCTAGGATTGGATCCGGAAGAGCCTATGGTATTTAAGCAGTCCTAGTGACTCACCTCCTCTTCGCAGGAATCCTACCAGTGCGTAGCTTCGGTTCACCCTAACCCAGAGGGCTCAGTAGGTGTGGCAACCTCTGTGCGCATGTCTAGGAATGGTTTCGGTGGGAGCTTGGTATTTAAGTAGTCCGCGTGACTCACCTCCTCTCCACTCGAATCCCGCTCAGTGCGTAGCTTTGGTTCACCCGACCAAGAGGACTCCTGGCCATAGGCTAAACACAATAACTAAAACCCGAAAGGGAATTAGCCGTGTTTTTATAAAAACAACAAAACCCTAGTTTTAGAACTCTTAAAACTTTCTTCTAAATTCATGAAAACCATCTTTACAAAATTTTTTGAAAGATTTCCGATTTATACAAAAATGCCCCTAATGGTAAAATTACCAAAATACCCTTGGTTTATAAAATGACCAACTACCCAACAGTTTTGCCAAAATTTCATTATTTTATCAATGTTCAAAAACCCTAATTTGCAATTTATCAAAAATACCTTGAATTTTGGAAATTTCAAAATTGCCCCTAACTTATAAAATTACCAAAATGACCACGATTTCCAAAATTTTGCAACATCACCGTTTTGAAAAGTACAATTCTCAAAAAGAACCCTCAAAGTTTTGCAACCTTTAAAATATCCCTGATTTATAAGATTTTACAAATTTACCCCGGCTTGGAAAAAAAAATCACCAAAATACCCCGAGGTCCAAAATCACCGAAATACCCTTGGATTTCAAAAATTTTCAAAATACCCCAAAAATTTAAAAATACCAAAATAATTTGTGACAAAATCACCAAGGAACTTTTTCCTTTTGAAAAATTACGAAAATACCCCTGTAGGACAGAATTACGAAAATACCCCTGGGTAGTGGAAGAAAAAAAAACAATAACAATGAAAACTACAACCTTTCTCTGAATGAACGAGAGTTCATGATTGTTTGATGGATGTATGGATGAATGAATGGAAAGACTGTGTGCATACGAAAGAACCACTTATAAAACTATTTTCATAAAATTTCTTCGCGGGTAATCAAGTGAAACAAAGACTAATTCATAAAACTTCTTAATCAGATCACGACATTAGAAATGAGCTCTAGAGGACGTGGTCGTCGTGGACGAGGTAGAGGAAGGATGACGGTGTCAGAACCCGTTAGATCGGGTCAAGGGTCTGACAATGAGATACCACCGCCACCACCACCCCGCTTGTTGGTGTTGAGCAAAGCAAGCTCAGACGGGGATGATCTTTGTTGTCAGTCGCAAGGCGTATACGAGTTTTGGAGTTGGTGGCTGGAGCAGAGGAGGAAATTCGGGAACCCGTGAAGTTCATGCTCGAGCGGCTCCGAGTTAATGGAGCCGAAATGTTTCGTGGGGTATCGGGTGTGGCACCCGATTCAGTGAGTAATTGGTTGGAAGCAACAGAGCGCATCATGGATGAGATTGACTTGACCCCGAGGAGAAGTTAAAAGGAATGGTGGCCTTCGTTATGCGATGAAGCGTATCGATGGTGGTTGATCGAGGATGGTACCACGGTGAGGATCCGACACGGGAATATGTTAAGGAAGCATTTCGAGAAGAAGTATGTGGGAACCAGGTATACTGATGAGCAAAGGACGGCATTTCTGGGGCTGGTTCAAGGGAACAAGTCCGTGGCGGAGTATGAGGCTGAATTCCTAAGGTTGAGCTGATATGCTCGAGGAGTAGTGGCAACTGAGCATGAGCGCTGTGTCTATTTTGAGGACGGGCTAAGGGTCTAAGACTATTGATAGCACCGCATCAGGAGCGGGAGTTTTCTGCTTTGGTAGAAAAGGCCAAGGTGGCTGAGGGAATCAAGGATTCTACAAAGCAGGCTATGAATAGGAATAGGCCCAAAAGAGGTTTTGGAACATCTGGAAAGGTTCATAAGAGGCCTAGAGTTGATGGGCCGCGAGGTCGACAAGTTGGTTGAGGAAGAGCGGTATCGACCTTGTGATGTGTGTGGAAAGAAGCACTTAGAGAGAGTTTGGAAGAAAGCAGGAGGATGTTTTAGATGTGGGTCCAAGGACCATGTGATCAAGGATTGTCCTAAGCAATCGATGAAAGCCGACCAACAAACTCGGAATGTTAGTCGATCGGTAGAGGAGGACCGCACCTCAACGAGGTCGTGGTTCGAGTAATGAGGTAATGGTCCCGGCAGAGGCCGTGGAACACAAGGCGCAGGTGCCGCTAACGTCGAGGTAAGGCAACCATGTTTGGTTTAATGCGGTTCACGGAGAGGAAGATGGAGACGCACCGGACGTTATAACCCAGACGTTCTTTATTTTTGACAAGCCCTATTTTCTCTAATTGATGTGGGCTCGACCCATTCCTATGTTGCATGTAGTGTAGTGGAAACACTAGGCCTAGACTCGAACCTTCCGATAGGCGGATGATCGTAGTAAGCCCATTAGGCCTAATCTGTAGTGGTGGATAAGATCTTTCGGAATGTACCCCTAGAGATTCAGGAGTGAACTTTCTGGTGACTTAATGGAACTACCTTTCGGGGAGTTTGAACTTATACTTGGAATGGATGGCTAGTAGAGCAATCGAGCCGTGTTGGATTGTGTGACTAAACGAATGGAACTAAGGACCCGGAGGATGAAGTAGTAGTAATGATCGGAGAGAGAAGAAACTACCGTCCAACGTAGTTTCGGCGTTGAAGGTGAGAAAATGGTTAAGAAAGGGTGCAAGGCATTCTTAGCCTTCGTAAGTGCGTTAGGTGGAAAGGAAGAAGGTGTCGTGGAGTTAGAACGGTGAAAGAATTTGAAGATGTATTTTGGAGGAATTACTGTGAATACCCCCGAGATAGGGAGGTGGAGTTTGGAATAGACTTACTACCGGAGCACTCCCCGTGTCAATCGCTCCATACCGAATGGCGCCAAAGGAGTTAGTTGAGCTCAAGGCTCAAATCCAAGAGTTGTTGGATCGTGGGTTCATACGACCCAGTGTGTATCCATGGGGAGCACCAGTTCTGTTTGTAAAGAAGAAGGACGTAACTATGCGTATGTGCATAGATTACCGTCAGTTGAATAAGCTGACCATCAAGAACAAGTATCCTTTGCCAAGGATTGATGACTTGTTCGATCAGCTGAAGGGGGCCGCAGTGTTCTCAAAGATAGACTTAAGGTCGGGATATCACCAGTTGAAGGTGAAGGAGGCAGATATCCATAAGACCGCTTTTAGGACAAGATACGGCCATTTTGAGTTTGTGGTGATGCCGTTTGGATTGACAAATGCTCCAGCCGCGTTCATGGATATGATGAACCGAGTTTTTCAACCCCTACTTGGATAGGTTCGTCGTTGTGTTCATCGACGATATTTTGGTGTATTCTAAGTCTAAAGAGGAGCATGATGAACATCTCCGAGAGGTGCTACAAGTGTTAAGGGAGAAGAACCTCTATGCCAAATTCAGCAAGTGTGGATTTTGGCTTAAGGAGGTGGCATTCTTAGGGCATGTGGTATTCGCAGAAGGAATAAGAGTGGATCCTAGGAAGATCGAAGCAGTGTTGGATTGGAAACCACCTAGGTTCGTTGTTGAGATTCAAGTTTCTTAGGTTTGGCAAAGCTATTACGTGGAAGGTTCGTAGAAGGATTCTCGTCAATAGCCGCGCTTTGACAAAGTTACTAAGGAAGGAAGTACCCTTTGAATGGTCCGATAAGCAACAGAAGAGCTTTGACAACCTTAAGAAGGTGTTGACGGAGGCTCGGTGTTAATTCAATAGGAGGCTGGGAAGGATTTTGTGGTGTCTCGTGACGCTTCGCACACGGGATTAGGATGTGTGCTAATGCAAGAAGGAAAAGTAGTCGCTTATGCGTCTCGGCAACTAAGGCCTCATGAGATTAACTACCCAACTCATGACTTGGAACTGGCAGCAGTGGTTTTTGCCCTTAAGGTTTGGAGGCACTACCTCTATGGAGAAAGGTCGGTGATCTACACTGCACCACAAGAGCCTTAAGTATCTATTGACTCGAAGGAGTTGAACTTGAGGCAACGAAGGTGGGTGGAGTTGTTGAAGGACTACGACTATTCGATAGAATATCATCCGGCAAGGCGAATGTGGTAGCCGATGCCCTAAGTCGGAAGGTTGTGTCGATCTAAGGGCTATGTTCGCTCACTTAAGTTTGTACGATGATGATGGCCTGTTGGCGAGTTTCAAGTCAAGCCCACATGGTGAAGGAGGTGAAAGAGGGACGATTGGTTGATAAGGATCTAAGTGCTAAGTTCACTGCAAGTGCGAGAATGGAGAGTTAGAGGATTATAGTGTTAATGATGATGGAGTATTGTGCTTCAAGGAAAGGCATGTATGCCTAAGGACAAGGAGTTAAGACAAAGGATTCTTCGGAGGCGATAGTAGCCCTTATGCTATGCATCCCGGAGGCATTAAGTTGTCTGAGATCTAAGGGAACAATTTTGGTGGTCCGATCTTAAGCAAGAAGTGACTGAATTTGTGGGGAAATGTTTGACGTGTCGCAAGTTAAGGTGAACACCAAGTTCCATCAGATTGCTTCAACCAATTGAGATTCTCGCAATGGAAGTGGGAGAGAATTACCATGGATTTCGTTAGTGGGCTTCCCTTACACCTACTAAGAAGGACTCGGTATGGGTGATAGTGGACCGTTTGACTAAGTCCGCGCACTTCATCCCGTGAAGAGTCGACTATTCTCTCTGTGGTGGCTAAGTTATATGTGGCAAAAATTGTGAGGTTACATGGTGTACCAGTATCGATCATCTCCGATAGAGACCCAAGGTTTACGTCTCGGTTTTAGAGGGCACTTCATCAAGCTTTAGGCACTAAGTTGGACTTCACTACGGCTTTTCATCCACAATCGACAGGCGATGAACGAGTTATACAAGTGTTGGAGGATATGTTGAGAGGCTGTGTGATGGATTCCGAGGAAGTTGGGAAGACTATTTGCCTTTAGGCTGAGTTCGCCTACAACAACAGCTATCAGGCTAGCATTCGGATGGCACCATATGAAGCATTGTATGGTCGAAGTGTAGAACTCCTACTTGTTGGACCGAGTTAGAGAACGTCGAGTTTTGGGTCCAAAGTTAGTGGCAAATCAAGAGAAGGTTGAGATGATTCGAGCACGGTTAAAGGAAGCCTCGATAGGCGTAAGTCGACACGCAGACCTTAAGCGGAAGGAAATAGAGTTTGAAGTGGGAGACCAAGTGTTTACGAAAGTCTCGCCTTGGAAAAAGGTAATGAGGTTCGGTCGCGAGGAAGTTAAGCCCTGTGTTTATAGGGCCCTATCGAAATCGAAACGAGTTGGAGCGATGGCATACCAATTGGAGTTGCCACCGATTTATGGCAGATGCACAACGTATTCCATGTATCCATGCTACGTCGTTATCGATCGGATCCGTCTCATGTGGTACCGCCAAGAAGTAGAGCTAAGGCCGGACTTATCCTACGAGGAAGAGCCGATTTGGATATTGGAACGTGATGTGAAAGTGCTACGGAGGAAGTCAGTTCCTCTAGTTAAGGTGTTATGGCGCAATCATGGATCGGAAGAAGCTTCGTGGGAACGAGTAAGAGGCAATGCGACAACAATACCCTCAATTATTTTAGTTAGAAAATTTCAAGGACGAAATTATTTTAAGGGGGTAGAATTGTAACATCTCGGAAAGGGCCTATGCGTTTCGGGTTTAATTGTACGAAGTAACATGTTTTATGTACTAAGAATAAATTTTGAACAATTTTGGAAACCTGAAAATGTATGGAAATGTTAAGTTAAAAAAAATGGAAAGTGAACATTTTTTGGAAACTTGGAAATGTATGGAAATGATTTGGAAATGAATCAAAATAGGAAAGTGCACATTTCTGGAAACTTGGAAATGTAAGAAAATGTCAAGTTTACAGAGCCGAATAAAAATTTTTGGAAACTTAGAAATGACTTAGAAATGTCGAGTTTTAAAGTTTAAAAGAGGAAATTAAGGCAAGGTGGCCTTAAAAGAAAAAGTTTGTGAAATTTGACACACAAGCAGGCTTGGAAAAGTGGCCTCAAGATGCCACTTAGGGCCTCTGGAAATGGCGCCACATGCAAGGTGTTGGGCACAGGTTCGAGTCACTTGGGAAGCAAATAAAAGAAGTTTTATTTTTGCTTCCGAAGCTTCCGAGGTGGACGGCACAAGCCTTCTAGAAAGGAGGAGTTTTATTCTCTTTAATATTCGATTAATAAGGTGATAAATAAGGGATTTAATTTGGATTATTTTTAAAGAGATAATAAAGGATTATTCTCTAATTATTTTAAATTAAGAGATAAAGCTATCAAATAAAGAAGAGTGGTGGCCAAGTAAGGGATTCTGAGGAGTAGTTTCGGCTATAAAAGGAAGGAAATAGGGCAACTCATCAATTTTTCTTCCTCCTCCTCTCTCTGCTGAATTTCTGAGTGCTCTCCTCTCTTCTCTTCTCTTTTTCTTTTGTCAAGCCGAATCTATAGTCCACCATTGCCAAAATTCTCAAGTTTCTTTTCCTTATTTTCGTGGAAACCAAATACCCCAAGAGAACCTCTAGTCGACTTCTCCATTAAATCCCAAAAGCCGAAACTTTATCATCTAGTCATCAAGGCCGATTCTTTAAGGGGCTTTTAACAAGGGTGCTATCGATTTCTTAAAAAGGGTAAGATCCAAAGTTTGGTTTCAATTCTTTTATATTTTAAACCTATCTAAAATTTAGGGACTAATCTCTATTATGGATTTTGGCCGAGTTATGGAAGGGTGTTTTTGGGATTTAAGAAATTGTCAACTACAAGAAGGTATCTTTCGGAACTTTTAAGATCTAAGGTAAGTTATGAATACCATTCGCCATAAGCTATATTATTACGATTTAATGTTAGATTGGATCTAACATGGGTACATAGGGATTTCGGACAACAATAAAGAAGCAAGGATCCAATTCGGGATTTAAGATTTGGAAGGTAAGAAAAAAAAATTCGGCCAAGGCCTATTTTAGTAGTAGATCTATTATTATGTGTTTTAAGTCGAAAACTAACCAATTCAAGGGATTTAGTGACTAGCCGATTTCAAAGGGGAAAAATACGAGTTTCGGGATTTGATTAAATCATCAAATCGACACCAAGGTAAGCTTTAAGAATACAAATCCTACTAGGATTTGGTTTTCTAAGCCGAATAGGCTTTGTGCTAAATAGTAAGTGATTAATCAATTGTAGGAACTTGAGATCTAAGGCAGTAGATCAGATTTCGGATTTCAAGTGAAGTGGTTAAGCAAATCAGTGTGTATTTACACTACTTCTTAATATGTTTCATGGCTCGCTTTATTAAAATATGTGATATTAAGAATATGAAAGTGGCTAGGGTACCATGTTATGGTACTAAGTACTCAGCACGCGTTTCCTACTTCTACAAAGAATATGAAAAGGTCATTAGTAACATGAGAATATGATAAGAATGTGAACTCGGCATATTTATGCATATCATCATTATATGGGGCATATGGGTTTGTTTGAAAGGGGAAGTGAATGTGGTGACTTAAGACCACGAACACGGTGACCTAAGACCGTGATATCCGAAAGTGGTGACCTAAGACCACGATAATCTGAAAGTGGTGACCTAAGACCCACGAATCTGAACGTGGTGACCTAAGACCACAAATGCGGTGACCTAAGACCGCGATATGGAGTGTAGCGGAAGGAGGGTCGACTTAGTTGTCCCCACGGTGTACAGGTTGGTACGGGGGAGTGTAGCGGATGGCTTATTAGGTTTGGGTTTGGGAATGCATCATAATTTGTATGCTATGATATGAATGTGTAACATTTGTATGCCCGATTCTATTTTGATTTAGTGTTTGTGTACACATTGAGTCTGCATTTGACTCACCCCGTTGAGAATATTTTTCAGTGATGATCAGTGATGGACCGGGACGGCAGAACTTGTGGTGGCCATGCTCAACATGAAGTTTTTATTTTATGAACTACTATTTCTATTTAAGTACTTGAATTACTTGGAAATTATTTGATGTAATAAGGCCATAAGGCCATAGTTGGATTGTTTTCCATTTATTTCTATTTATTATGATTATGAGTTTTACCTATTAAAGTTTAAGTAAAATTTTTAATATAAAGAATTGAATTCGTTTTCAACACAAGCCCAACCCAAAACAATTTTTTTTCAAAATCGCACAAGTTTTCTCTAGGTAACGAAAGAATTTTGAAACCGGTTTACTTGAGGAACATGCCAAATCTGGGAAAATCTCGTGGGCCGGGTTTGGGGTGTTTCAGTGGGAGACGGTAAATACTACCAGATCTTTTTTACAAAAATCTCATCCTAGAACAATAGGTGTAATTATTACAGATTTTTGCGTCAAGGTCATAAATGGAAGAGTAAGAAGGTTGATATTATTTCGGTTCGGTTAGATTCTGAGTACACTTTGAATAGCTAATGATTGGAATATTAATGATTCATTAACTTAATGGAATATGAAAAAAACATATAATTTTACAATGATTATTTAAAGTAATTCAAAGTTTCAACATCAGAAAAAATGGAACCACGCCTATGCCATCAATATTATATTGTATCAATCAAGATAACAAATTCACACATTATTATCTATACATATTCCCTTAATTTTTTTCCTAATACTCATTTGGATTTTTAAGCTCGAGAGTTGATGTTATCTCATATCCTATTGAGACATAATATTTCATAAATCGATTACCAGCAAGGAGTCGAGGTGCTTGAACCTTTGCGATAATCAGTTCCTTTTCACAATTAGCAATTTCGGGACCTATAACAGCTACATCATAGTTTGCGGTTTGGGGATCTTCAACCAATTCTGAAGATACCATTTCAAATAATAAGATTGCATATTTGTAAGCCTCAACGCAACAATTAAGAGCTTTCAAAGCCTGGGGAGAACCTGGATTCTTAATTAGTTCATTATATACATTCAACATTGCTTTGGCATTTGCTGCTCCTAATTTCATAATGAGGGTTCCTAGTTGGGTTGTATCCATTGCCGCAATAACTTCGGGAGTGGAAAGTGCTTTCAGGCAAAACCTGCGATTTTGAATTGCCTTACCATTGCATAAATTTTCTACTAGTTCCGATGAAGGTATCGGAAGGGAAACATTAGCCTTTGGAATAATTGCACTTGTTGGCAAAGAAGAAAGAGAAAAGATTGATAAGAAAATAACTAAAAGTAAGCATAATTGATTTGGAGGAGCCATTGTCTTGTTGACTATGATACAAATATATTTTTAATTACAAATTTTGATCTTTTGATTTTTTAATATCTTTTACTACTTTTTATAAAGGTAAAACAAATATATTTTTGGTTAAGTCTTAGTTACGATAACATACAATATTATCAATTATAACAATAAAGTTATTTTACAATTTTGTTAACAAAACTAATTTAGTAATTTATTTTCTAATATAAGTGTTTGACTGTACAATTATATTTATTTTTCTCTTTTTATTGAAAATTTTGGTTGCAATCAACTTTTCTTTTGGTGTGTAAATAAAACTAACCAACTCCACTAAATAATGAAAAACGAAAAATCAACTACTTTATCAAACCCAAATTCATCTAACATTGCCTCAAGAAAATTAACAAACACCTGCACCTATGTATTCCTATCTAAAGCCACATTAGCAAGTCTGTCAGCAACTTTATTCCTCTTTCTCGGAATAAACTTGATTTGCCATTGGACTATAGTTTGTAAAAACAAATGAATCCTTCTTATCAAGGCTGAGGACGAACTGGCCAAGCAGCTAATCTGCAAAGCTTTAACGAATTCCATGCTATCCATCTGTATCGACAAATTCTTGTACCCCTTTATTTGAATAATGGAAAAACCATCAAGTATCCACAAATTTTAGCTTTAAAAATATAACAACTCCCCAGATAGTTGTTATATCCAAGGATCCATTCTCCATTTATTTTACATGTAACACTCCCGGCAGTAGCAAAACATGTTTCCATCCTAACAGCCCAATTGGCATATAACGCCTAAAATTTCCTACCAAAGGATGCTCAGAATCAATAACGAGATGTCTAGACAAGTGACTCTTATAGGTTGAATTGTATTGTTTTGCCAAGCTTGTGGAAATCTTAATAGTTTCAATAAAACTCCATGTTATTCCGTAAAAGTTCAAAAGTTTCTTATTTTTCCATATACACCACGCTATTAAACCAAAGTAACTAGACCAAAAGATCCCCACACACGACATCCACACTAAAGATCATAAATTAGTTTCCATCCAGTCTTGAAGACTATTGGAGCAGAATCGGGGCAGACGGTTTGCAAGCACAATCTGCATCCAAGCCTCTTTTGTAGCAGATAAATCCTTAAGCACATGAAGTAAATCTTTTGTTTCATGGTGACACATCTGACAAGACGTACTGTGACCAATGCCCTTCCGTATCCGTTCCAAATAGTTATAAGTTGTTGTTCAAACATAAGCCATACGAATAAAAACAAACACGTTGAGGTCCTTGAAAATTCCTTACGACCAGCCACCCTTTGTCTTATCTATTCCATGTATCCTCCATTATCGATCAGTAAGCACTCTTGACCAAAAAAAACCCTACCGAGGTGCACCCCCAATTAATTTTATTAGGACCAGCAAAAGGGTGGTGAGGGGGATACTCACAACTCTTTTATCAATATCCTTTGGAAACCTGACTCTAAAAAGTTCTAGATTCCATCTCCCATCCTCGGTTACCATGTCACGAAGTGTACAATCCGTCATAAGATTGATTTGATAAGGCACATGATTGCATGGACACCAACAATAGATAGAATTCCTGGTCCAAACAGACAAGTATAAATTATCTCTCGATATGGGTCATACCTTAGCAAGTCCTCTCCATACGGCTGAAAACCCTTCTCGTGTAATACTTTCGGGCACCCTCACTTTCAATCTATACTTCAATCGAAGAACTCGAACCCAGATGGCAATATGTTTAGAGACTTGATTAAACCCCAATTTTAGCAAAAAAAAGAAGCAGTTAGATCCTCTAAATGCCTTAGACGTCATCCAACACAAGCACGAGGTTGACAATTAGAGTCTCATTCAACTAGAGACACTCTCCTTCCACCATTAGTCGACACCTATATGAATTGTCTTGCCGATTGTTCAATCTACACGCAAACACATTTCAAAATTCGCATTGGCTGCATAAAATAATTTGGTAAAGAAAGAAGAACAGACTAAAAAGGAGTAACACTACCCGTGATAGAGAACTGCTTAGCATCCCAAGTATTCAATTTGCTATGCACCTATTCTACCACAAACAGTAATGTAGAGTTAGAAACTCTGTTATGGAATAACGACACTCCCAAGTACATTTCAATATCTTGGGCCCTTTGTTAGCCAAGTAAACTACTTAGCATTTTACTAAGATCATCCTCTACTCCTTCAGAAAAGAAAATGTGGTTTTCTAGGCATTGACTCGATGGCCTGAGAAACTACATAAGTGGTGAAGAATTCCTTTAAGGATCCGAAAATGCTTTAAGTCCGCTTTCGAAAAGATTACCAAATCATTTGCAAAGAACAAATAAGAAAGAACTGGCCCCATCTAGATAATTTGATTTCAATTTGTTAAAAAGAACAAAAAAACAAAACGGATCCGGTGGCTTGGTTTGATTTCAATTTGCTAATAAAAACAAAATACTGCAAAGTAACATCATTTTTTTCCGAAGATAGAGTAAAATATCATAGTAATGTCACGTTAAATGATCTTTGTTTTCCCATCATTTCTTTACAAATGACTCATTATTCTTTCTTGAAGTTGAATAAAGTAATTTTCAAATGATAAGGCTTTGTCAATTAAGAGGTAATGATTCCATGATTTGGTCTTTTGATAATAAAGGAAAGTTCACTAATACTTCTGGATGCAATGAATAAAAGATGGCATTAAGGAGAAGGAAATTAAGGAAAGAAAGAAAGCAAAATGGAGTAGGACACAAGTAGGGTAGGAGACGGTAAATACTACTAGATCTTTCTTACAAAAATCTCATCCTAGAACTGTAACAGCCCGATATAGGGGCTAGTCGGAACAATGATCTCGGGATCACTAATATGAGATTAGAGAAATTTATTTTCATGACATTTTATGAGTCAGAGCATGATGGCATATGTACCTGAGAATTTTGGTACTTTAATTTTAGCGATTTCTTATTTAATCGCGAAAAAGGACTAAATCGCATAAAGTGCGAAAGTTCCATCCTATAAGCTAAAGGTACCAAATAGCCATAGATTGTAAATTTGAGGTCTTTAAAAGACAATTTAACCCCTTGTAAGTGCTTGCCCGGCCATAGGGGACAAGAATTGACTAAGTTGGTCACAGTTGGTGAGTAGGTGGGCTAAATTGATAGTTTAATATTAGAATAAAAAAAAGATGATATCCATCTTTCTTGCTCATCTCTTCCACCAAAATTTGGTAGCCAAATAGGGATTGAAAGCTTCAAAAATTTTTTAGCACACTCTTCTCTTCACAAGTAAGTGTTCTAGTGATCTTTTCTTGAAAATAATTGTACTTTTGAGACCCCTAAAGCTTAAGCTTTCAAATGAGGGGACTATTGTGCAATATGAAAAGTTTAGAGTTTTGCCATGAGAGCTATCATTGTTATTTTCTGCATTTTTTTATGGAAGAAATTGAGTCTTAGTTGTTAGATGAACAACTTTTGTGAAAGGTGTTGTCTTGAAAACACCTAATTGGACCTTGATGAAAAGGTTACAAATTTGTAGTAATCATGTGAAATGTTGAGTTTTGATGATAGCTATAAGAGTATTAAATGTTTGCCTAGACTTGTTGAAGGTAAAAATGTGATTAGAATTTATTTCCGAGCCTAGGGGCAAAATGGTCATTTTTCCAAAGTCTAAGGGCAAAATAGTAATTTTGCCTAAGCTTGATTATTGAAATGATTTTATTAATGTGGTGATTAAAATGAGCTAAATTGCTATTATAGAGCAAGAAGAAACGAGAATCTGCTTCGATCGGGAAAGAACAAAGTCTTGGACTAAACCGACGAGTTAGCTCATTTTGAAATCGAGGTAAGTTTGTATGTGAATGATTCAACATTTATGTTAGCATGTTGAGAATGCTTGGAATTATATTGATGCATGATGCCCTACTAAATTGAGTAGTTAATGTTGAATGAGATGTTGAAGTCCTAGTGGACCATATTGAATATGGAAATGTTATCATCGAGATATGAAATAGATAAGGTCCCGTATAAGACCACGTCCGGGACATGGCCTCGGCACCGAGCTGAGATCCCTTATAAGACCATATCCGGGATATGGCATCGTGATAAATCGTAATTTATACATATTTTAATCCCACATTTAGCATGCTTTTTGGATGATTTATCCTTTGAAATGTGGAATTTGATGCTCCTAATTCTTTAATTTCATGTTTTATACTTAGGGAAGCATAGGAGGTCGAAAAGAATGAGAAACGGGCTAAAAACAGACCAAATGGGCCAAAGTAGGAAATCAACATGGCTTGGGCCCAAGCCACACGGCCGTGCCCCTTTAGCAGGCTCGACCACAGCCTGGATTCGATTCACACGGGCGTGTTGCACGGGCGTGTCCTTGCCATGAAAAAGAGGACTTTCACTCGGAATAGGGTACTTAGAGGCAAAGAAAGACATTCCAAAAGCCTATATAAACACCCTAAAGGCCAACCTTGAGGGGGCTGTCCATCTAGGCCAAGGAGCCAAGCCAGAGAGGTCAGAATTGTGGGATTTACTCGAAGAAAGCCAGTTGATTCATCTCAAGAAGCTGAAATCATACACAAGACGGAGGATCTCTCTTTCAATTCCTTCAGGGGGTTTTAGGGTTTTCTTATGTTTTATTTTATATTTTCTTCTGAGATGTATTCTTTTATGATTATGAACTAAACCCTTCAGATACCTGAGGGGGATGAAACCTAAGACGGATCTTGTTATTGTTTTCTGAACTATATGATAAATACTTGATTTGTTCTTAACTATGTGTTCTTAATTCTTATTTTGATATTTCAGGATATTGATTCAAGTATTGATGTGCTTAGGCAGTGGAGGAATATTCCCTATTTAAGAGTAGATCTAGCATTGTTAAGTGGAGTTGATCGCAACCCTAGAGATAAGATGACGAAAATCTGCCGGATTAGGGTCAAACCTAATATGGGAGTCCATAGATCGAGTTAATGCAATCCTAGGGGTTTTAATTAGAAAGATATTTCAATTAATCAACCTAGGGTTAGATGTTAGTAGCCTCGAGAGAGGTATTAATATACATTATGGAATCCTACGGATCAGGTCAAGTGAATAAATCGTCTGGTTCAGAGTTAAATAACAAGTGAAGTCTAGGTGGATTCTTCCTTGGGTATTGTCTTCATCAATTGGTTTTTCCCACAAGTATTTTCCCCAATTCATTCTCTGTGTCTTAGCATCTTTAGCTTAGTAGTTAGTTAATTTTAGATTAAACAACGAATCTCTTAATTCTTAGGCTAAATAATAAAAAGAAAGTCAGTTTTAGTACTTTTGGTTCCTTTGGGTTCGACATTTCGGTCTTGCCACTAAGCTATACTACTGTTCGATAGGTGCGCTTGCCTCAATCGTGGTGATAGTTAGTTTCTAGGCTAGATCATTCATTTTATAAATATTAAGACTCTCGACACACGATCACATCGATACTTGATGTGAAAGTCCATATAAGACCATATCCGGGATATGGCATTGGCATTCAAAGGTAACTCCATGTAAGACCACCTTGGGAATGTGGCATTGGCTTCTTACCCATTTTAATAACGATGAATATGCATATTTGATTATCCCTAGTGATTAATGGGATAAGTAGATGAGTTTAGAAGTAGAAATGAGAATTGTACTGAAGTCATGTGAATGAGTGAATACAGGTACTCGTGAATGAGTCACGAAGAAACGATTACGATGTCTGGCATGGTTTGTGCTAAATAAGGGCAATTGTAAGTAAGTATGGCAAGAAGCCTATGACTTGTGTATGGTTAGTTAATGCCACGGATGGATTACATTATGAGCTTATTGTTGCTATTTATTTCCATGCAAACTTACTAAGCTTTATGCTTACACCTTTCATTTCCCTTTCTCCTTGTAGTGTTGCCAAGATAACTCGAGGAACGTAGAACGTCAGAGTTTAGGAATCACACTATCGACATCACTTTGGTATAACAATTTAGACTTATATTGAGTATGACATGTATAGGACTCGAGTATTTTGTTAGGTCATAATTGTTGGCCAAAGTGTTGGCTATGTATGGTATTAAAGTTATTTTGTAATGGTCTTAAGTTAGGCCGATACATGGTAAATTCTTATGCTTGAATGAAGATGAAATTCTTGAAGTATATGCCCTTGTGTTTGGATGTTGAAATGAGTTCTTGGATGCGCCTTTGGGTTATGAGTTATGTTGATTTGAATTGGGGTATGTATGTGTGCAATGTAGGGTGGCAAAAGGCTTGGTAGATAGCCATCTAAGTTTCCACACGGGTAGACACACGGGCGTGTGTTTAGCCCGTGTGTGACACACGGTCAGCCCTACGGGCGTGTGGATCGACCGTATGTCCCTTGCATGCTTGAATTTCAAGTCAGTATGCCTTGTAGTAAACACACAGTGCGAGACACACCGCAGTGTGTCTCAAACCAGGTGGGTGGTGCCCTAGGACATGGGCGTGTGCCCAGGCCGTGTGAAGTCTGCACATTAAATGTAGAATTTAATTCGACACACGGCCTAAGGACACGGGCGTGTGCCTTGGCTATGTGACCATAGTGAGTTGATGATGTCATAGTCAGAATGCCAAGGTTTTGGCACACGGGCTAAGACACGGGCATGTCAAGGCCGTGTGAGGGACACGGGCGTGTGTTTGGCCGTGTGAAATTGGTTAGGATCGACCACGGGTGGAAGACACGGGCATGTCTCAGGGGCACACGGGCGTGTCCCTAGACCAACACGGGCGTGTGGCCCCTATTTTAAAGAAAAGTTTTCCCAAGCTCGTGAAAGTTCCCAGATTGATTTCGAAACCTCTCGGAGGTATGCATAGAGCCTCGTGGGCTGAGAATGAGCAAGTGATGGGTTTAAATGAAATTTTATAGCCCTATTTGAGACGTTTAAGCAAGATAAGTTAGGTAATGCCTTAAACTCGGTTTTGGCTTTGGACACGGGTAAGGGGTGTTACATTTATTGGTATCAGAGCTATGATTTAGTTGATTCTAGGACTAACGTAGCGTAAGTATGAGTCTAGCTATACATGCCATATGTAAGAGTGTCTAAGTAATGATAGTGTGACGACTCCTAACGTTAAAAATTGTGTTTTATGTAGTATATGAATTCTGATCCAGACCGAACTGCAGCCGATGATGCTGCGAGTAATGCGTCGGCTCCCGCTCAAGGGACTGCGTGATGGACTTCAAAACTAACTATTATTTCGACAAAGGCAAGCGCACCTATCGAACAGTAGTATAGCTGTGGTGAGTCAGGAATATCGTATCCTCAAGGACCAAGAGTACTAGTATTAACTATCTTTTTATTAACTAGCCTAATAATTAAGGGGATTTATTTTAAATCTAAAATTTACTAAATATGAACGCGACAGAGGGTAAATTGGGAAAATACTTTTGGACAACTTATATGAGATAGGCAATACCTAAGGAAGAATCCACCTAGACTTCACTTATTACTTTTGATTCATGTGATTTATTCACTTGGCTTAATCCGTAGAAATCCTTAAATTATATTAATACCTCTCTCAAGGCTACTAACAACTGACTCTAGGTTGATTAACTGAAATCTCTTTCTAATTAAAACCCCTATTGTCGCATTAACTCGATCTATGGATTCCCTTATTAGGTTTCACCCTAATCCGGCAGATTTTCGTCGCCCTATGTCTAGGGTTGCAATCAACTCCGCTTAATTGTGTTGATCTACTCTTAAACAGGGACTTTTGCTCCACTGAATAAGCACATTCGACTTGAATCAATAACCTGAATTATCAAAACGAGAATTAAAACTCATAATTAAGAATAAGCACAAGTATTTATCTCATAAATCAAATAATAATAAGATCTGTCTTAGGTTTCATCCCCTCAGGTATTTGAGAGATTTAGTTCATACTAGAAGAGGAAAACATCATAAAAGAGGAAAAACAACAAAACATAAGAAAACCCAAAAAACTCCTAAAGAACTTGATGGGAGATCCTCAGTCTTGATGGAGATCCTTCTCCTAAGTTGTTCCCGATGGCTGTCTTGGAGTATTTTCTCCTTCTACTCGGCGTTTATTTGACGTCCTGTCGAGCTCTCCTTTTAGGTTGCCCCCTAGGGTGTTTATATAGGCTTTGAGATGCCTTACTTGGCCCAAAAGTATCCTAATCTGAATGAAACTCATCTTGGCCACGGAAGGGGACACGCCTATGTGACACGCTCGTGGTCGACTCTCTTGGCTGTGGTCGATCCTGCTCGCCACGCACGGTCGTGTGATCTGGCCGTGTACGTTAATCCAGGCCATGTCTTAGTTGTTGCTCAAAACACACGGCCGTGGGTGATAGCCCAGGCCGTGTGAGTCTCTAAGGTAGGCCCATTTTGTCCCTTTTTGGCCCGTTTCTCGTTCTTTTTGACTCTCTAAGCTCTCCTGAGCATAAAACATGAAATTAAGAGATTAGGAGCATCAAATTCATCAAATCTAATGAATATTCATCCAAAATTAAGCCAAACATGGGATTAGAATATGTGTAAATTATAGTTTATCAAATACCCCCACACTTAAGCGTTTGCTTGTCCTCAAGCAAAATTCTCAACTCACAATTAAAATTAACTTCCCTTGATTCATAATTCTCATAAAAAATGTCTCATCATAATTCATAGATAATTCATACATGGATAATTTAACTCAAGGAGTCCTAAAGATTCAAACAATCCAAGTCACAAATTTTTGTAGCCCGAAAACATAGGTGTTTCCCCTTATCTAAATAATTACCCTTGATTCAAAATCGACAAGGATTGACATCCTTACAAAGGATTCACTCAAATCACTCAAAGTGTTTAAGGTTCAAATCAAGCACTCAGAAGTCAAACATGAAAAGTTAATCCCATAGGCTTGCATGAAAATCAAATCTCCACCACTATAAAATGAGATGATACACAAATCAAAAGGTCTTTTAGAGGGTTGTACTGGGGCTTGGGTTAAAGGTGTGGATAAAGGCTAAATTAGAGGGTTAGAATCGAGATTGAATTGATAAATTACCTAAAAATAGCCTAACACTGAATACTTACATCAATTGAATACTTTTAATTCTAATAACACGGGCTTCTTCCCAGAATGTGAAATTAATTGCTTAAGCTCAAAAATAGAACTAATAATGAAAATTTTTTTAAGCACAAGAACAAGTACATAATAAAAGATGATTCTAACTACTGAAATAAATAAAATAATTAGGCAACTGATCAAATCAAATCTCGACAAAAGGGAAGTCAAGAAGATGGGATAAACAAGTTAATAACGGGGTTTCGGGTTAATATTAGTGGTAAATCAAGAAATGGTTGATTAGGCTTAAAAGGGGTTTATTAGGGGTTAATTACGAAGGTAGGCTTTTTGTGGAGTAAGTGGGTCAGATCCTAAGGTGTGGGTCAAATCAAAGGTGTGGTCTCGACATGTATAATCGAAGCAAGTTCTAGAATAACAAATCAATATTGACACACTCATAATCAATAAAGTGAGCAAGAAAAGATATATGCTCTAAAAGGTTCAAAATCTCACAAGAATTATGGTTTTTGATGTCAACCTAGCAAATTTCAAACTTCAAAGTAATATTTAAATTTAGGGAAACAACCTAACAAAATTTTAATTCTTAAAATAGACTTATCATGCTTGATTCTCTAATATCTTAAAGTTTAAATCATCAATGCATAATTAACTATGACTTAATCCACAACATATTAATGAAAATCATAAATCAAAAGAAATTTCATTCTAACAGTAATATGAGAAACTTACTAAGGAACAAGACATAATTCAGGGTTTTGAGAATAATGCAAAAAGTTAGGAACTTTTAAAATTCACCCCCCACACTTAAGATTTACATTGTCCTCAATGTACAAAAATATATATTCAAAATATAGTAAGAAAATCATAAGGTAGGGAGAGAAGTGAAACTTCCTGAAGTTTGGATGGAGTCAAAGAAAAGAAACGAGGGGAATTCGGGCCGAGTTGGAGGAGGATGCACCGGTGGTGGTGGATACTAGGGTCGTGGTGTGGTGATTCCCTAGCAGCCTTTAGGACCTAAATAAACGAAATCAAAATATAATAATATAGATTTAGCACAAGAGAGATAAAGAGAAGGAAAATAAAGGAGAAGAGAAAAGAAAGAGAAAAAGTAAATAGACTCAAAGGTCCTTGTCCTGTCGAGTTAATGAAGCAGCCGGCATGAACTTATGTAGGTCGGTTTCGCACAGGGAGATTGTGCTAGGATCCTTTCGCTTCTTCGACATGGAGATGGTGGTGTTGGTCTTGTTTTTAGGCATTGTGTGATAGTGGCAAGGATGGTGGTTGGTGTGGTGGTGGTGTAGAGGAGGAATGAGTGAAAAGGAAAAGGAGAATGAAGGGAGAAAGCTGAAGAAAAAGAGAGGGGTGTGGTGGTTAGGGTTTTAAAAGCAGAGGAAACTGGAGAGTAAGTGAGAAGAGGGGAGGTTTTGAATAGAAATCAGGGATCTGGTAACTCCCCATGCCCGTGTGCCATGGGCGTGTTCGGTCTCACGACCGTATCGCATATTCGTTTCTCTCACGCCAGTGTGGAGGTTTCTATGCCCGTGTGGCTTAATCAGTGGCGGCCACGGCCGTGGCATTTTATCGCAGCCCGTGTTTTGGGGAAAATTTTGTCTTATTTCCACACGGCTATGGCCACACCCATGTACCTACATGTGGTGACTGTAACACCCTGATTTAGGGGCTATGCAATTTGGGTATAATTCCAGAGTTGGAAGGTTTTTGGGTGTTTTTGGATGTGTTTTAGAGTTTTAAGAATGCTCGGATGAAAGGGGAAGGCTTTGGAAAATTTTGGATTTTTAGGGCAAAAAGGGGAAATAGGGCAGGAAGGCCTTAAAATAATTTTATGGAGTTTAAGACACAAGAAAGGAGTTGGAAAAGTGGCATGGAGGCGCTGCTTGGAGCTTTGGAAGGTGACGCCTAAGGGAGCAAGGGTTCGAGCTGCTAAGGCAGCAATGTTGTTTTATTTTTGCGTCAAGGGACTGGGCTAAGTAGGCCTTAAAAATAAATGTCCAAGTTGATGGACATGAAAGTCCAATTGGCAAAGTGGCTCTTGGGCGCTACTTAGGCGCTGGAGGGGAGTGAGGTCGCGGTTTCGAGGGGCCGGAGAAGCAGTTGGCGTTTTTATTTTTGTTGGTGGTTATGGGCTTGAGTAGAAAGGGTTTAAAATAAAATGTTGGGGGTTTCTAGCATGAAATACAATGTGGCCGAGTGGCCTGTGCGTTGGAGGAGGGGTGTGCAGCAGACTGGTCCCAGGTTCGAACCAAGAGAGTTGCGTTTTGGAGTTTAAATTTTTATCCCTTTTTGGCAGCAATTTTGAAGGTGTTGGACGGCTAGAAGGCTTTTATTTAGATGAGGATAATGTTTTTATTTTTTTATTTATCTATTTATTTATTTAGAAGTATGGGATAATTATTATTTATTTTTGATAAGTGGGATAATAGTGGAGTAATTCAAATTGTTTTGAATTGAACTAATTCAAATTGATTTGAATTAGTGGGTGTTGGCCGAATCTTGGAGTCTTCAAGGGGGGGGGTGGCCGAATTCTATAAATAGGGGGGGTAGAGTGCCAATTATTCTTCAAGTCTTTTGCCAAATCTCTCCCTCTCCCTCTTGGTGTGCCGAAATTCCCTTCCCCTATTTAGTTGTCACCTTGGCCGAATAGTAGGTGTGGTGTGGATCACTTTGGGTTTTTTCAATCATTGGAAGAGGTAAGTAGGCTTAGCCGAATTTCTTTTACTCTCTTTATTTCCATAACTTTTTATTTCCTTCAACTTTGATTCTCTAATCATTAGACTAAGCCGAAACTCTTTTAATACTAAGCACCATTGTTGAAATCCTTGGCATCCTAGTGCGGTTGGGCGAATTCTAGCAAGGGCGACCTCTCCTAGTTCTTCTCCATTCGATTTAAGGAAGGTAAGGGTTAGGTGCCATTCGGCCATAGGGGTCCTCTTTTCATAGATTTTTGTTTCAAGCCATATTTGGCATTTGTGGTAACCGATTCTGACCTTGACCATTTAGGAGTTTTAGCAGTGATTAAGGAGCTTTGGGATTTCAAGACTCATCGGTAAGGATGAGTAGTTTATGATTATTCGTTTGAGATCTCAGATTAACCAAGTTTTGATTAGATATCGTTATGGATGCGAATACCACCAAGGTGAGCAAGGGAAAGCTCCCATCCCAAAGTTCAAGAAGAGATCGTTTTTGTGCATGCGAGATTGGCCACCAGGGTGTGGGCCAGCTATAGAAAACGTTAGGCAAATAGCCGTAGTCTCACTAAACGATAGCGTCGAGGATCGAGAGTCTAGAACTCCAAGTAATAAGGTGTGTGGTTAGACCATTGTTTCCGGGATTTGTATGATATCTGTTGTGTTATATGTTTACTAATGAATGCAGTGCCATATGTGTAATGGATACCCTAAAGGGGTATGATGACGACCAGGTTAGTAGCAAATTGGCTAATATGTGATAATTGATTTTAACTATGTGAGCATGCTTATATTTGTGAATATCATGTACATGCATCATCTCAGCATCATATTATGTTACATGTGCATGGGTGGGCTTTTGAAAGAAGGTACGGGTGTACTTCGAGTACGTGGTTGATGTCAGCTTTGTGCTACATCGTGGATTGGCGCTGACTGAGGTCGCGTTGTGGATCTTTGCGATTTGGTTCGCGTGGTTACCTTGATTGATATGGGCTTTATGCCATATCGTGGCTTGATGGATTGCTGTGTGCTCCATCGTGGTTTGATGTTAGCTATACGCTACATCGTGGATGGCATTGGTTGCCTTTATGGAGGGAAAAGGAGAGGGTGACTCGATAGTCCCCTGGTGTGTGGTAGGCTGGATAAGGGGGTGTGTAGCGGATGGACCTTAGGATTGGGTTGGGTATCATGATTGCATGGTTTCGTTATGAATTGATATGGAAATGGGCCAAGCCCAATATGACTTGTGGATTTGTATGTTTTGAGAACATACGTGGAAATGGGCCAAGCCCGATCGATGGATTGATGAGAAAAGGGCCTAGCCAAAGTGCTTGAGTATGATTTGATTGTGGGCCAAGCCCAGATTGTGGTAATGTTTAAATGATTATATTTATGCATTTTATAATTGGGTTGATTTGTGGCTAACATGTGGGTGGATATCAGTGGTTTAATTACACACTGAGTCTGTATGACTCACCCAATTATTTATCCAACATCGCAGGTGACAGGATGATCGGATCGGGTTGGAGTGGATACGAGGTGGCCCATGCAGAGGACGTTTTTAATCTTTTCTTTATGCGTTTTATTATTGAGTACTTGGATTAATTATTTTTGTAATAAGGGCCTTATTATTATTATTAGTATTATTTTTTGTTATCACTATTTTTGATATCACTTGATATTATGGTTTACTTCAAAGAAATTATTATGTGAAGATGATTTTAATTTTAGCAACCTATTTAATCAAAGTATTTATATATTTTTATACTAAAGTTTTAATATGGATTATTTTTAATAACAAAGCTTTATTTATAATTTTGAAAGAAAAGACATGGTTTCCAAAAGTTAATAAAATTTTCAAGTTTTATTCTGAAGTCAAAGATTTTGCAAACGGTTTCCGCAGTGACATAACCAGATCCGGTCAGGACTTGTGGGTCGGGTTTGGGGGTGTTACAGTTTGGTATCAGAGCCCGGTTCAAAACTCGGCTTTGAGGGTTTTGGGCCCAAAACATTTTCAAAATGGGCTTTTCAAAAAAATGGGCTTTTGAGAAATTTTTGAGTTATTCGGCATGGCACTGTACCTCAGACACGAAGTCCATCGTAAGTACTTGGACTTTTGAAGTGTCAGATATTATTATGAATTGATTTGGGCTTAGTTTGGGCTCGTAGATTAGAATATTAGGGCTATTGAACCCTAGGACTAGTCTACTCAAACATATGCATAAGACTTAAAGACTATTAACAAACCTCGTGAAGTAAGTCGCGACGAGTTAAGGTGTGGCAACCATTGTGCGCATGTCTCAGGAGTGGATCGGAAGAGCCTGGTACTTAAGCGATCCTCGTGACTCACCTCCTCTTATTTGGAATCCTACCAGTGCGTAGCTACGGTTCACCTTAACCAAGAGGACTTGTTCATAGGCTAAACCAATTATTAAAACCCGAAAGGGATTTGCCTTCTTGCTTTAAAACCCTTAGTTTTAAAATTTCCAAAATTTACCCCTTTGGTTTGTAAACTCTAAATCTGATTTTGAAAGATGTTTTCTTGATTTACAAAATTACTAAAAATACCCCTGTAGGAAAATGACGAAAATACCCCTGAGGTAAAAACAGGCAGAGATGTCTGGATAGTGAATGTGTGTGGTGGATACCACTGAATGTGCCTTTAATGAGGAAGGAATGTGTTCTTGTGGATGAATGAATGTGTGTGTAAATGTGATTCTTTGAATTAGGGTAGCAAACTTGAACTGAGACTTTGTGTGATCGAAAGAACTACTTTAAAATACCCTTCTTTCATAAAAATTTGCTCGTGATTAAATAGTGGAACAAAATTTCTAATGCATAAAACTTGTTAATCAGATTAAATCGCGATGATAGAGATGAGTTCTAGGGGACGCGGTAGAGGTAGAATGGCGAAGATCGGGCCGGTAGGGTCCGCCGGGTCGAAAGTGAAGTGCCGCCACCAGCGGAAGGCGCGGAGGAACAAGATCGAGATAGGTGAAGGTGACGCGATGATCGCGGGCCATGTTGCAGCGCTAGAACGAGTAGTAGGAGTAAGTAGAGGAAATGGAACTCGAAGAAGTCGGTGTCGGAAAGGCTTAGATTGAAGCGAGTGAGATCTTTAGAGGGTATCTGGAGTAGCTCCGAGCGTAGCGAGTATTGGCTAGAAGCAATCGAGAGAATCATGGACGATTTGGGTGTACCAACGAAGAAAAGTCGAAGGTGTTGTTTCATTACTTAGCGACGAAGCTTATCGTTGGTGGCTCACCGTCAAACAAGGTGTACCGCGGATCATTGGATTGGGATTTCTTTAAGGTTAAGTTTGAAGGAAAGTACGTAGGAGCCGATTATTTGGACTCGCAAAGGAAAGCGTTTCTAAATCTAGTGCAAGGAAGTAAGTTGATAGCTGAGTACTGAAGCGGAATTTGTGCGGTTAAGCCCCGTATGCTAAGGGAATTGTGGCCGCGATTATGAGAGGTGCGTCCGATTTGAGGACGGATTGCGAGATGAACTTGAATCGCCGATTGCTCGCAGAGGGAGAGAGACTTCAGCGGTGCTAGTGGAGAAAGCTCGGATCGCTGAAGAGGTTAAAAAGACTATAAGAGAAAACCGAGAGAAGAATAGGAACGAGAATAAGAGAAGGGTTGAACCGTCAGCATCGTTTGGAGATGCTCAGAAAAGACCAAGGATTGAGAATCCTGTGCGTGCACTTGTCCCAGTGGATCGGAATCATTCATGTGTTGAGTGTGGGAGAGCTCATTTAGGAGAATGTTGGGGAAATAGTAAAGAATGCTTTCGGTGCGGATCTAAGGCACATCTGGTTAAGAATTGTCCTCAAGCAATGAGAGGTCGTGGTTCAAGCCATGGAAGGTATGGTTCTAGTCAGAGTCAACCAAGGATGTGATATCTGGTAAGCTCCTTTGATTTGGTACATGCTTTAATTACTTTGCTTGCTTATGAGTTAGCCTTTTCTGTGTTGCTTCGAATTTTGAGCGCGAACTTAGAGATTGTGTAGGTACGATAGCCTTAGTAAGATCAGAGTGCGCAGCATAAGCGTAAGGTGGTAAGATAGGTTGTATGGACGTTTGTTAGTAAAGTAATTTCGAGGACGAAATTATTTTTAAGGAGGGTAGAATTGTAACACCCTGATTTAGGGGCTATACAATTTGGGTATAATTCCAGTGTTGGAAGGTTTTTGGGTGTTTTTGGATGTGTTTTAGAGTTTTAAGAATGCTCGGATGAAAGGGGAAGGCTTTGGAAAATTTTGGATTTTTAGGGCAAAAAGGGGAAATAGGGCAGGAAGGCCTTAAAATAATTTTATGGAGTTTAAGACACAAGAAAGGAGTTGGCAAAGTGGCATGGAGGCGCTGCTTGGAGCTTTGGAAGGTGACGCCTAAGGGAGCAAGGGTTCGAGCTGCTAAGGCAGCAATGTTGTTTTATTTTTTGCGTCAAGGGACTGGGCTAAGTAGGCCTTAAAAATAAATGTCCAAGTTGATGGACATGAAAGTCCAATTGGCAAAGTGGCTCTTGGGCGCTACTTAGGCGCTGGAGGGGAGTGAGGTCGCGGTTTCGAGGGGCCTGAGAGAAGCGATTGGCGTTTTTATTTTTTTTGGTGGTTATGGGCTTGAGTAGAAAGGGTTTAAAATAAAATGTTGGGGTTTCTAGCATGAAATACAATGTGGCCGAGTGGCACGGGCGTTGGAGGAGGGTGTGCTGCAGACTGGTCCCGAGTTGAACCAAGAGAGTTGCGTTTTGGAGTTTAAATTTTTATCCCTTTTTGGCAAACAATTTTGAAGGTGTTGGGCGGCTAGAAGGCTTTTATTTAGATGAGGATAATGTTTTTATTTTTTTATCTATTTATTTATTTAGAAGTATGGGATAATTATTATTTATTTTTGATAAGTGGGATAATAGTGGAGTAATTCAAATTGTTTTGAATTGAACTAATTCAAATTGATTTAAATTAGTGGGTGTTGGTAGAATCTTGGAGTCTTCAAGGGGTGGCGAATTCTATAAATAGGGGGTAGAGTGCCAATTATTCTTCAAGTCTTTTGCCAAATCTCTCCCTCTCCCTCTTGGTGTGTAGAAATTCCCTTCCCCTATTTAGTTGTCACCTTGGCCGAATAGTAGGTGTGGTGTGGATCACTTTGGGTTTTTTCAATCATTGGAAGAGGTAAGTAGGCTTAGCCGAATTTCTTTTACTCTCTTTATTTCCATACCTTTTATTTCCTTCAACTTTGATTCTCTAATCATTAGACTAAGCCGAAACTCTTTTAATACTAAGCACCATTGTTGAAATCCTTGGCATCCTAGTGCGGTTGGGCGAATTCTAGCAAAGGCGACCTCCTCCTAGTTCTTCTCCATTCGATTTAAGAAAGGTAAGGGTTAGGTGCCATTCGGCCATAGGGGTCCTCTTTTCATAGATTTTTGTTACAAGCCATATTTGGCATTTGTGGTAACCGATTCTGACCTTGACCATTTAGGAGTTTTAGCAGTGATTAAGGAGCTTTCGGGATTTCAAGACTCTGTCGGTAAGGATGAGTAGTTTATGATTATTCGTTTGAGATCTGTATTAACCAAGTTTTGATTAGATATCGTTATGGATGCGAATACCAGTCAAGGTGAGCAAGGGAAAGCTCCCATCCCAAAGTTCAAGAAGAGATCCGTTTCTGGCACATGCGAGATTGGCCACGTGGTGTGGGCACTATAGAAAAGCGTTAGGCAAATAGCCGTAGTCTCACTAAACAATAGCGTCGAGGATCGAGAGTCTAGAACTCCAAGTAATAAGGTGTGTGGTTAGACCATTGTTTCCGGGATTTGTATGATATCTGTTGTGTTATATGTTTACTAATGAATGCAGTGCCATATGTGTAATGGATACCCTAAAGGGGTATGATGACGACCAGGTTAGTAGCAAATTGGCTAATATGTGATAATTGATTTTAACTATGTGAGCATGCTTATATTTGTGAATATCATGTACATGCATCATCTCAAAGCATCATATTATGTTACATGTGCATGGGTGGGTTTTTGAAAGAAGGTACGGGTGTACTTGATGTACGTGGTTGATGTCGACTTTGTGCTACATCGTGGATTGGCGCCGATCGAGGTCGCGTTGTGGATCTTTGCGATTTGGTTCGCGTGGTTACCTTGATTGATATGGGCTTTATGCCATATCGTGGCTTGATGGATTCTTTGTGTGCTCCATCGTGGTTTGATGTTAGCTATACGCTACATCGTGGATGGCATTGGTTGCCTTTATGGAGGGAAAAGGAGAGGGTGACTCGATAGTCCCTCGGTGTGTGGTAAATTTGGATAAGGGGGTGTGTAGCGGATGGACCTTAGGATTGGGTTGGGTATCATGATTGCATGGTTTCGTTATGAATTGATATGGAAATGGGCCAAGCCCAATATGACTTGTGGATTTGTATGTTTTGAGAACATACGTGGAAATGGGCCAAGCCCAATGATCGATGGATTGATGAGAAAAGGGCCTAGCCGGTGCTTGAGTATGATTTGATTGTGGGCCAAGCCAGTTGTGGTAATGTTTAAATGATTATATTTATGCATTTTATAATTGGGTTGATTTGTGGCTAACATGTGGGTGGATATCGGTGGTTTAATTACACATCGAGTCCGTATGACTCACCCAATTATTTATCCAACATCGCGGTGACAGGATGATCGGATCGGGTTGGAGTGGATACGAGGTGGCCCATGCGAGAGGACGTTTTAATCTTTTCTTTATGCGTTTTATTATTGAGTACTTGGATTAATTATTTTTGTAATAAGGGCCTTATTATTATTAGTATTATTTTTTGTTATCACTATTTTTTATATCACTTGATATTATGGTTTACTTCAAAGAAATTATTATGTGAAGATGATTTTAATTTTAGCAACCTATTTAATCAAAGTATTTATATATTTTTATACTAAAGTTTTAATATGGATTATTTTTAATAACAAAGCTTTATTTATAATTTTGAAAGAAAAGACATGGTTTCCAAAAGTTAATAAAATTTTCAAGTTTTATTCTGAAGTCAAAGATTTTGCAAACGGTTTCCGCAGTGACATAACCAGATCCGGTCAGGACTTGTGGGCCGGGTTTGGGGGTGTTACAGTGACCACACGGCCAAGGCCACGGTAATGTACAAGGCCGTATGGGTATGGAAACCTGCGCGTAAACATGAAAATAAATAAAAATAAACTAATTAGTAGGGTTAGTGCTCGGGTTGCCTCCCGAGAAGTGCTCGTTTAAAGTCTTAGGCTAGACTTACCTCTCATTTCACGTTTTCACGTTTTCTCGGCCACCAATACTGTTGCTTCAAGTCATTATACATCTTGGTACTACCCGGATGTACAGATAAACATCCATTATGAGCCTCATGCAAAATTTCCTAAATAAGCTCTTCTTTTCTCGGTACACAAACTCTGTCTTTGAACATCAGACTTCCATTGGGACTAATTCGAAAGTCAGACTCAACATCTGTCTCACACTGATCTCTCTGAACTTGCAATTCACTATCCTCTTTTTGGGCTTCAATGATCTCTTGGAGGAAAATTGGTCTAGCTCTCAACTCAGCTAGAATAGAACCATCGTTGGATAAAGTCATCCGTGAATTCATTGCCCTTAATGCAAATAAGGATTTTCTGCTCAAAGCGTCGGCGACCACATTCGCCTTCTCGGGATGGTAATCAATGACCATCTCATAATCTTTTATCAACTCTAACCATCTCTGTTGTCTTAAGTTCAACTCTTTTTGCGTCATCAAGTACTTCAAACTTTTATGATCAGTGAAAATCTGACATTTCTCACCATATAGGTGATGTCTCCATATCTTCAATGCGAAGACTATGGCAGCCGATTCTAAATCAGGCGTCGGATAATTCTTCTCATGAGGCTTCAACTGTCTGGAGGCATAAGCAATAACTTTGCCTTCTTGCATAAGTACACAACCTAATCCATTTAAGGATGCATCGCTGTAAATCACAAATTCTTTCCCTGTTTCAGGTTGTACTAAAACTGGAGCTTCTATCAATAATGCTTTCAATTTTTCAAAACTTTGTTGGCATATTTCTGTCCACTCGAACTTCATATTTTTCTGTAACAACTTCATCATCGGGGTTGCAATCATGGAAAACCCCTTGACGAATCATCTATAATAGCCGGCTAGGCCTAGGAAACATCTAACCTCAGAGATATTCCTCAGTGGTTTCCAATCCGTAATAGCCGAGATCTTACTTGGGTCTACTCGAACCCCTTCTCCTGAGACAATATGTCCCAGAAATCCTACTTCATTGAGCCAAAACTCACTTTTACTGAACTTGGCATACAACTAATTTTCTTGAAGAATCTATAAAACTGTCCGTAGGTGCTCAGCATGCTCATTCTCATCTCGGGAATAAATCAGTATGTCGTCAATAAAAACGACTACAAACTTGTCGAGGTATGGTCTGAAGATGCGGTTCATTAAGTCCATGAATACTGCAGGAGCATTGGTCAAACCAAAAGGCATGACTAAAAATTCATAATGCCCATACCTTGTTTGAAAAGCAGTCTTAGATACATCTGATTCCTTTACTCTTAACTGGTAATACCCCGATCTCAAGTCTATCTTAGAGAACACGGTGGCTCCTTTCAATTGATCGAACAAATCATCGATCCTTGGCAATGGGTACTTGTTCTTTACTATCACTTTATTAGGCTGATGGTAATCTATGCACAATCTCATAGTGCCATCCTTCTTTTTCACAAATAAAGCTGGAGCACCCGGGGAGAACAACTTGACCTTGCAAAGCCTTTGTCTGCATTAACTCTTGCAATTGTGTCTTCAACTCTTTCAACTCTGTTGGAGCCATTCTGTAAGGAGTAATAGATATTGGTGCGATCAGGGAGCTAGCTCAATGATGAACTCAACCTCTCTAGCGGTGGTAGTCCTGGCAATTCCTCGGAAACACATCCACGTACTCACATACTATTGGCATCGACTCAATCTTATATCTCTGTTTCTTTTTCATTCATCACAAAAGCCAAATATGCTTCATACCCCTTTCTCTTGTATCTACGTGTCTTTGTCACATGAGAAATCAATTTCGACAATCTACTCTGTTCATCCGATTCTATGTGAAGGGTGTCCCCATCCTCACATCTCATTTCAATGTATTTCTTCCCACAATTAACTATTACATTATGGGCGGTTAACCAGTCCATACCGAGAATGATATCAAACTCGTCAAATGGTAACAACATAAGGTTTGCTTTAAAACAATGACCTCTAATCCTTAATGGACATTCTCTACATACTTCATTCACTAACACACTCTTGCCTAAAGGATTAGACACTCTAATCACAACTTCTGTAAACTCTATAGGCATACTCAAATCGGATACCAATTTCATGCATATGTAAGAGTGTGTAGATCCGGGATCTATTAAAGCAATAACTTTAACATCATGAAGAGAAAAGGTACCCGTGATAACATCATGGGAAGATGCCTTTTTGCGAGCACGAATGGCATAAGTCCGTCAAGGCGCCCTACCCTCGGGCCTCACGGCCTGCTCTCTAGGGTTACCTCTTCCACTAGCCCCACTTTCGGGGTTTCTCTGCGGCCTTCCTCTGACCATACTCCCGGATCTCGGGTTCTGAGTTTTGTCCTCTTTCATCATCTTTGGACAATCTTTTATGTAGTGGTCCTGGGAACCACATCTGAAACATGCATTTTCGTGTGCTTGGCATTCCTCTAAATGGCGTTTTCCACAATGTGGGCATTCGGGTCTATCAGATCGAACATTCCCCACACTAGCGACTGAAGTAGTCTGTGCTTTATTTCCTGAATACTGTTTACTCTTGTCCTTCCTGGAAAATCCAGTGGAAGTAGCTGATCGGGTAGGGAAATCTCTTGACTTCTTGGATGGAGATTGGAATGACTTGCTCCACTGTCTCTTTTTCGAGTCACGGGACTCCATTTCAGATTTCTTCTTCTTTTTTACTAGTTCTTCGGCTTTACAAGCCCTCTCGACTAGCACAACAAATTCCTTCAATTCTAGAACAGCAACAAACAGTTTGACGTCCTCATTTAGCCCATCTTCAAATCTCTTACTCATGATGGCTTCGGTAGACACGCATTCTCGAGCGTATTTGCTGAGTCTTACAAACTCACGCTCGTAGTCGATTCATGACATCTTGCCTTGTTTGATTCTAGGAATTCCTTCCTTTCCTAGGTCCACAAACCTTTGGTGATATACTTTTTCTTGAACTCTTCTTGGAAGAATTCCCATGTGATCTTTTCTCTTGGGACTATCGATACCAAGGTGTTCCACCATTGATAGGCGAATCTCTTAAAAGAGAAACTACGCACTTCATGCACTCTTCAGTGTACATGATAGCTCATTAAATACCCGATGGTATTTTCTAACAGAATTCAGCTCTTTCAGGATCATCATCTTTTCTAGCCCGAATTCTTACGCCCCATGTTTCTGATTCTATCAACCGGAGGCTTCTCTCCTCTTACCACCTCTACTACTTGAGGGGCTATTGGGATAGGTTGAGGAAAAGGTGGGGGTGGAGGGGGTTGTGCATTCGGGTTCGTACGAATGAACTCCGTGTACCATGTGTTCATCATATGGAGGAAGGCTTCTCTAGCCTCTTCTCCTCCTCCTTGACTCACCGTAGTGGGTCTATTCTCGTTCTGATTTGGCACCGTCCCTTCAGCGGGAGCCGGCGCATTACTTTCTACGTCATCTGCCATATCTCTTTCAGGATCCATTTACTATATATATATAAACATAATTTAAGTCGTCAGGAGTCGTCACACTATCATTATAAAACATTCTTACGTATGGCATGTATAGCTAGACTCGTGCTCATGCTACGTTAGTCCTAGAATAGATTAAACCGTAGCTCTGATACCACTAAATGTAACACCCCATACCCGAGTCCGAGGCTCAGACCGGATACAAGACATTACTATGCTTGAACTTGCTTAATCATGACATTATGGGCTATAAAATTTCGTTTCGAAATTAAAACTTCTCATTCTTAAACAATTCGTACATTTCATGGGCCTACGAGGCCTTAAACTTGTACTGGTAAACTTTCGGAACCTTATCAAAAAACTTTTCTTTGAAATAGGGGTTACACGCCCGTGTAATATAAAACACGCCCGTGCATAGGCATACACGCCCATGTCCTCAGACCGTACCCTAAAAATCAGTATTCTGCCAATTTCCACACGGCCATAACATGCCCGTGGTCCTAGCCCGTGTGAAAAACCTTAGCATTCTGACTTATAACACACGACCATGGCACGCCCGTGGACTTAGACCGTGTACTACATCTTGATATATTGACTTATTTCACACGACCGGGCACACGCCCAAGTTCTAACCGTGTCTCATGCACGGCCTTAACACACGGCCGTGGGATTAGTCCGTGGCCTATTCTTACTTATAAGACTAAGGTGTAGTTTATGCACGGCCTAGACACACGCCCGTGTGTCTAACCGTGTGGGCACTTAGAGGCTATTTACCAAGCCAATTGCCATCCTGAAATTAAGACCAAACTCAAGCTCAATTCAGCAACTCAATTATTACCTCTTTCATGAACAATATAACATGCTTCATTGATATTAATAACATACATACTTAGTCAAACTTGGCCAATCACTTAGCCATTTACAAAAGAATAATAAACTTAATAGCCTATACTTTGGCTCTTCTTAAAACATTTACTCAAAATGTAATGCTACCTATACATGCCATACTTAATAAAACAACTTGGCTATACCAAAATAGCGATTGATAGTGTGCTCCGAGCTCCGATGACGGTGATCCTCGATATTAGCTTGGCGGGACTACATGGAAAGAAAGAATGAAAGACATAAGCATTTAGCTTAGTAAGTTTGCATAATACACATAGCAACATTCTTACTCAATATAGACCATTTGATATAAATAATGACATCATAAATTCAGCTATATAAAGCTCACTTACTCATACTTGATTTTTACATAACTCATGAAACTTACTAGTCTCATACTTGATAGGCAAACAAAGCACCTGTATCTCTAGATCACATTGATCAGCATACTTGAACATAATACTCATAATTTCTGATTCATCATTCATAACATGAATAATATTCTGTCCCCACTTGATAATGATTTTGCTAACTAAACTTTCTTGTTATCTCTTGTGAGCTTATCTCATTTGCCCGATGAATTCCTATGAATAACCGAGAATACCAAATCTCTTACCATGAACTTGATGCTAAAGCCATTTTTTTGGATATGGTCTCACATGGGATATCTCATCTTGGTTTCAAGGCCATGTTTTGACATGGACTTATATGAAATCTTCCTCTTGATAACTTGTTCAATGCCAAGCTTGGATCCTTGGACTTACATGATAACTTGTTCAATGCCAAGCTTGGGTCCTTGGACTTACATGATAAACTTGTCAATGCCAAGCTTGGGTCCTTGGACTTACATGATAAACTTGTCAATGCCAAGCTTAGGTCCTTAGACTTACATGATAACTTGCTTGATTACCGATGCCATGCCTCGGCTTGGTCTTATACGGACTTTCTCATACTTGATCTCATTAATTTCATTGTTTAACTTAACGTTAAACAATTTCATAATAACATTGTATATTATACTAAGCAATTCAATGATATAAATCATAAAGCTTAGAAATCATACAAACTTACCTCAATATACAAAATGTAGCTAGATATGCAATTTAGTCCTCGACCTTGTTCTTGCCTCGGTTTCGATCCGGGCTTCATTTTTCTTGATCTATAGTCATAAGTAGATCATTTAATACTCACATTGACTAAATTGACTCTTAAATCATACTTTGGCAAAATTACTATTTTGCCCCTAAACTTCCTCATATTTGCACTTTTGCCCAAAGGCTCGTAAAATAATTTTCATTCAGCTTTCTTGAACTTCATGCTTAGCTGATTCATTTTCTCTACTATAACAATCATCAATTCTTGCTATTTTTAACATGTATGACCAATTTTCATAACTATTACAAAATGGTCCATACTATCATCTTTCATGAAATTCACTTAGAAAAAGATGTTTATCTAACATCAAACTCTCATAAACTTCCATAAAACATCATTTAACATGCATATCAATCATGGGTAGATTTTTGAACATGCACTTTAGCTCACTTTATAGCTAAAAATAGCTTACTCATGCTACCGGGACTTCAAAAATACGAAGAATATCAAAAACGGGGCTAAGATGAACTTACTAGCAAGCTTGAAAGATGAACAAACCCTAGCTATGGGTTCTTTAAAATTTTGGCACACACAAGGAAGAAGATGAATGATTTTTATCATCTTTTTCCTTTATTAATCATTTAATAGGTAAATGACCAAAATGCCCTTCTCTTAAAAATATCACCATTTACTAGCTCATGTCCATTTTTGTCCAAAAATTATGATTTGGGCAAGTTGCTATTTAAGGACTTATAATTGCTATTCTGGAGCTATTTCATAAAAAATGCTTCTAGAAACTCACATTTTACAACTTTTGCAATTTGGTCCTTTTTGACCATTCAACTTCAATTTAGCAAAATTGCTTCATGAAACTTTCACACTAACATGCAAACATGGCATGAACCTTAAAAAATCATAAATTCACCTCGGATTAGTGGTCTCGCACCACTATTCCGACTAGGCCCTAAATCGGGCTGTTACAAGAGGGATAAAACCTAAGACGGATCTTATTATTATTTTCTGAACTGTATGATAAATACTTGATTTGTTCTTAATTATGTGTTCTTAATTCTTGCTTTAATATTTCAGGATATTGATTCAAGTATTGATGTGCTTATTCGGAGGAGCAAAAGTCCCTGTTTAAGAGTAGATCTAGCATAATTAAGCGGAGTTGATCGCACTCCTAGAGATAGGATGACGAAAATCTGCCGGATTAGGGTCAAACCTAATATGGGAGTCCATAAATCGAGTTAATGTAACACTAGGGGTTTTAATTAGAAAGAGATTTCAATTAATCAACCTACGGTTAGACGTTAGTAGCCTCGAGAGAGGTATTAATATAAATTAGGGAATCCTACGGACCAAGTCAAGTGAATAAATCGTCTGGTTCAGAGTTATATAACAAGTGAAGTCTAGGTGGATTCTTCCTCGGGTATTGTCTTATTCAATTGGTTTTCCCAAAAGTATTTTTCCAATTCATTCTCTGTGTCTTGGCATTCTTAGCTTAGTAATTAGTTAGATAAATATCAATCCCCTTTATTTTAGGCTAGATAATAAAAAGATAGTTAATACTAGTACTCTTGGTCCTTGAGGATACGATATTCTGGACTTACCACAGCTATACTACTGTTCGATAGGTGCGCTTGCCTTTGTCGAAATAATAGTTAGTTTCGAGCTCCATCAAGTTTTTGGCGCCATTGTCGGGGACTAAGATATTAGGAAAACTAAATTTTTATTACTTTAGCCATTTTATTTATTTACAATTTATTTTTATTTTATTTTAACTTTTCTAATTTTTCTTTCTTTGTTTCTGGCAGGAACTTTTAGTTTATGACTAGAAGGAACCCGTCAGGACCATTACTTTTTGACAGTGATATTGAAGGTACCGTTTGCAAAAATTGTAGAGAGATAAGGCGAAGCCTACATTACATACAAGAAGAGCAAGAGGACGACACTAACACTACTGAAGAGATGGCTGATAATAATCCGCTACCTCCTGTGGTTGCCGTAAACCCGGTGAATCAAAATCCTATTCCTCGAACTATGTATGATTATGCTAAACCTAATTTAATAGGAACTGAATCAAGTATTGTTAGACCTGCTATTGCTGCAAATAATTTTGAACTGAAACCTAACACTATACAGATGATTCAGCACTTTTGTTTAGTTTGACGATTTGCAGGATGAGAATCCAAATAATCACTTGGCAAATTTTCTAGAGTTTTGTGACACTTTCAAAATAAATGGCATTTCTGATGATGCCATTCATCTTCGGTTATTTCCCTTTTCATTGAGGAACAAAGCTAAATAGTGGTTGAACTCGTTACCACGAGGATCAATCACTACATGGGATTAAATGATCGAAAAATTTTTATTAAAATATTTTCCGCCGGCTAAAACGGCTAAGTTGAGGAATGATATCTCTTCTTTTGTGCAGATGGATTTAGAGACACTTTATGACACATTGGAGAGATACAAGGATCTATTAAGAAGGTGCCCTCACCATGGGTTGCCCTTGTGGCTTCAGGTTCAAACCTTTTACAACGGTGTGAACCCCTCGACCCGAGCGATTGATTGATTCGATCGTGGTGGAACCACGAATATCAAAACCCCTGAAGCAGCTTATGAGTTTATAGAGGAGATGTCACTGAATAACTATCAGTGGCAAGTTACAAGGACAAGGCCAACAAAAGCCGCCAGTATTTTCAACCTCGACGCAGTGACCATGCTATCAAACCAGGTAGAACTCCTTAATAAGAAAATTGATGGTTTGTATGGTTCTTCGCAGGTACATCCAGTGATGCAGTGTGATACAAATAGAGGAGGGGCGAACATTACAGAATATCCATCCTACAACCCTGGCGTAGAAAGTGAGCAGATGAACTATATGGGTAATAATTCTAGATCTCAAAATAACCCCTATAGTAACAATTATAATCCAGGTTGAAGGAACCACCCAAACTTCTCATGGGGTGGTCAAGGAAATCAGAGACAACAACCCTCTCTAGGCTTTCAAAAGCAACCCTACCCACAAGAGAAGAAGCCGAACCTAGAAGAGATGCTAACAAAATTCATCGCGGTGTCAGAGACACGTTTCCAAAACACCGAAACAACGCTCAAAAATCAACAAGCATCGATTCAATGGATCAAGAACCAATTAGGACAACTTGCTAAGATCATATCTGAATGACCACAAGGCAGCTTGCCAAGCAACACTGAAACTAACCCAAAGGAGCAACTTCATGGCGTTTCTGCTCACGATAGTGAAGGGTTAGATGAATCAAAATTAAGGCAAGAGAATGTGGCAGAGGAAGGTAAGGTTGAAGTAAGCCATGAGAAACCAAAATCGGTAATTACAGAGTACCAACCTCGAGTGCCATACCCCAATGCGATGAAGAAAGACCGCACAGATGAACAATTCGGTAAATTTCTTAAACTTCTAAAGAAATTACATATTAACTTACTGCTTCTTGAAGCTATTTCGCAGATGCCCAATTCAAGGAAATTTCTAAAAGAGCTTTTGAAAAACAAATGGAAGCTAGACGAGACATCGTATGTGGAGCTAAACGCAGTGTGCTCAGCAATTCTACAAAATAAACTACCACAAAAGTTAAAAGATCCAGGGAGTTTTACAATTCCATGCTTAATTGGTAGTTTAGATATTAATAATGCTTTGGCTGATTTAGGGGTGAGTATTAATGTTATGCCTTATAAAATGTTTAAATAGCTAGGTATAGGGAAACCCAAACAAACTAGGATGAGTATTCAACTCGCAGATAAAACTATTAGAGTTCCTAGGGGTATAATCAAAGATGTACTAGTGAAAATTGATAAATTCATATTCCCAGTAGGCTTTGTTGTTTTAGACATGGATGAGGACAATAATGTTCCTTTAATATTAGGACGGCCCTTTTTTGCAACTGCTAGGACCATTATCGATGTTGATACAGGGAAAGTAACACTTCGTGTAGGTGATGACATGATTAAACTCAAAGCACATGATTCTGACAGAATATCTAACGATCAAGAGAATACAAGTCCTGTTAATATAAATAAACTTAACGTTCAATCTTCTTTACAGGAAATCTCTCAGGAAAAGATAACAGAGCCAGGATCTCATGTTCATACTCAGAATACAACTATTCATGAGGAACGAAGGTTACAAATCGATGAACTAGATGAATGGCGGACACACGTCAAGGAAAAACCAAAAAAACACGAAGAACCAAAGCAAAATCATGTCAAACTTAAAGATGAGACATACCAATTTTAGATCGGGGATCAGGTACTGTTAGATACAACCGACCCTTGAATAGCCACTTCAGAGCTTAATATAAACAGTGCGACTCCTTTTACGGTACTTAAGGTCTTTCCATACGGAACGGTCGAGGTAACTCATTCTAATTTCGGCACTTTTAAGGTAAATATTACCCGACTCAAACCATATGTTGATAGAATTGATAGTAAGAAAAAGGAGTTTTGACTCCTCGAACCACCATGGTTATACGAATGACAGGTAAGTCTAGCTTAAGACTTTAAGCGAGCGCTTCTAGGGAGGCAACCTGAGCACTAACCCCACTAACGTCCATATTTTCGAATTTTAGCATCTAACTAAAAACTAACCAAATTTTTAGGGACAGGTTTCCCTACCCACACGGCCTTGCACACGGGCGTGGCCGTGGCCTTGTGGAAACAGGACAAAACTTATCCAAAAACACGGGCTGAGATAAAATGCCACGGCCGTGCGATTCGGCCGTGGTCGAAACTGAGAAATCTACACGGGCGTACGACACGCCCGCGGGACCTTTGTGTCCATTTATTTTTTCTTTTTCTCTTATTTTCATTTTTTAATTTCTTTTCTTTTATCTTTCTCGTCTTTAATTTATATTATTATATTTTGATTTCTTTAATTTAGGTTCAAGGGGCTGTTAACGAACGACCACACCACCACCGGAGTATCCTCCCCACCTTCACCTCTCTCCAACTTTACCGTTTCTTTTCATTCACTCCATCCAAAATTCAAGAAGTTTCACTTCTCTCCCTATCTTATGATTTTATTACTATATTGCTATTATCTATCTTTGTACATTGAGGACAATGTACATCTTAAGTGTGGGGGGGTAACTACAGTATTATTTGAAAATCCCTTAATTATGTCTTATTCTTAAGTAATTAGAATGAAACTTCTATTAATTTATGATTATCATTGATATACTTCGGATTAAGTCATAGGTAATTATGCATTGATGGTTGATCGTGTACGTCAGAGTCTTAAAAATTTATATAAAGAATGATCGAGCCTGGAAACTAACTGTGACAACGATTGAGGCAAGTGCACCTATCGAACAGTTGTATAGCTTAGTGGCAAGACCAGGTTGTCGACCCCAAGGGAACCAGAAGTACTAATACTAACTTTCTTTTTATTATTTAGCCTAAGAATTAAGGAAATTATTGTTCAATCTAAAATTAACTAACTACTAAGCTAAAGATGCTAAGACAAAGAGAACAAATTTGGGAAAACACTCGTGAGAAAAACCAATTGATTAAGACGATACCCGAGGAAGAATCCACCTAGACTTCACTTGTTATCTAACTCTGAACCAGACGATTTATTCACTTGACCTGATCCGTAGGATTCCCTAATTTATATTAATACCTCTCTCGAGGCTACTAACGTCTAACCCTAGGTTGATTAATTGAAATCTCTTTCTAATTAAAACCCCTAGAATTGCATTAACTCGATCTATGGACTCCCATTTTAGGTTTGACCCTAATCTGGCAGATTTTTGTCACCCTATCTCTAGGCGCGCAAGCAACTCCGCTTAACTATGCTAGATCTACTCTTAGGCAGGGACTTTTGCTCCTCCACCTAAGCACATCAATACTTGAATCAATATCCCGGAAATATCAAAACAAGAATTAAGAACACATAATTAAGAACAAATCAAGTATTTATCATATAGTTCAGCAAACGATAACAAGATTCATCTTAGGTTTCATCCCCCTCAGGTATCTGAGGGTTTAGTTCATAATCATAAAAGAATACATCTCAAAAGAAAAGATAAAACAAAACATAAAAAAAAACCCTAAAACTCCCTGAAGGAACTGAAGAGAAGATCTTCCGTCTTGAGTATGACTCCGACTTCTTGAGATGAATCAACTAGCTTTCTTCGTGTAAATTCCACAATTCTGACCCCTCTGGCTCGACTCCTTGGCCTAGCTGGACGCCCCCGACAGAAGGCTTCTGTCGACTCCCCTTTTTAGGTCATACTTAGGGTGTTTATATAGACTTTGGCATCTTCGCCTCTAAGTATCCTAATTTGAGTGAAATTCCTCTTTGCCACGGCAGGGACACGCCCATGGCACACGCCCGTGTGAATCGTGGCCAGGCCATGTTCGAGTCTATCAATGAGGCACGGCCGTGTGTTGAAACCCCAGGCCGTGTTGATTTCTTTCTTTGGTCCATTTGGCCCGTTTTAAGCCTGTTTCTCGTTCTTTTCATCCTCCTATGCTCTTCTGAGTATAAAACATGAAATTAAAGGATTAAGAGCACCAAATTACATAATTCAAGGGATAAATCATCCAAAATTATGCTAAATGTGGGCTTAAAATTTGTTACTATTACGGTTTATCAATGGTTTAAACTTTAAGACATTAGAGAATCAAGCATGATAAGTCTATTTTCAGAATTAAAAATCTGCTAGGTTGTTTTCCTAAATTTAAATATTACTTTGAAGTTTGAAATTTGCAAGGTTGACATCAAAAACCATAATTTTTGTGAGATTTTGAGCCTTTAGAGCATACATTTTTCGTGCTCACTTTATTGATTATGAGTGTGTTAACATTGATTTGTCATTCCAGAACTTGCTTCGGTTATACATGTCAAGACCACACTTTTGATTTGATATACAGAGATGATAAAGGCACCTAGGATCTAACCCACTTACTCCATAAAAAGCCTACCTTCATAATTAACCCCTAGTGAACCCCTTTGAGACTAATAAACTGTTTATTGACTCACCCATTAATATTAACCCAAGACCCATTCTTTTTGATTCATTGAGAATTTTTCCCTTCTTGTTTTAACCCTTTTTATCGAGATTTGATTTGAGCAGTTGCCTAACTATGTTCTCTATTTCAGTTGTTAAAAGTTCTTTATTTTTATTTGGATGTACTTATTCTAAATAAAAAAAAAGTATATTCATTATTAATTCTATGTCATTTGAGCTTATACGTTAATTTCACATTTTGAGAAGAAGCTCGTGTTATTAGTGATGAATTCTTAATTGATGTAATTATTTAAGTTTTAGTTATTTTTCTAGTTAGGTAATTTATCAATTCAATCTCGATACTAACCCTCTAATTCAGCCTTTATCCACACCTTTATCCCAAGCCCATTACAACCCTTTTTAAAGACCTTTTGATTTGTGTATCATCTCATTTTACAGTGGTGGAGATTTGATTTTTAGGCAAGCCTATGGGATTAACTTTTCATGTTTGGATTTTTGAGTGCTTAATTTGAACCTTAAACACTTTGAGTGATTTGAGTGAATCTTTAGTGAGGATGTCAATTCTTGTCGATTTTGGATCAAAGGTAATTTATTTAGATGAGGGGAGACACCTATATTTTCGTGCTATGAAAATTTATGACTAATTTTATGCTCATGCTAAAGAGACTAAAGAGACTGATTTGAGAATTGAGACCGTGCCCATAGTATGCGAGTACCTAGATGTTTTCCCGGAAGAGTTGCCAGGGCTACCTCCGGTTAGATAGATTGATTTTGGACTAGAGTTAGCTCCGGGTACTGCCTCTATTTCTATTGCTCCCTATAGTATGGCTCCAACTGAGCTAAAAGAATAGTTGCAATAGTTAACGGATAAAGGTTTCGCAAGACTGAGTTTTTCTCCGTGGGGTGCTCCCGTTTTATTTGTGAAAAAGAAAGATGGTTCTATGAGGCTATGCATAGATTATCAGCAACTTAACAAGGTAACTGTGAAGAACAAGTACCCGTTGCCGAGAATTAATGATCTGTTTGATCAATTGAAGGGAGCCACGGTATTTTCCAAGATAGATTTGAGGTCAGGGTACTATCAGCTGAGAGTCAAGGACTCGTGTAACATCCCAAAAATGGGGTTATTTAGAATTTAAGTATTTTCTTATTATGAACAGCTGTGATATTATTTATGGAATAATAGAGCTTAATTTAAGGCTTTGAGTGTCTTAGGTTTGATAGAAAAATTTCAGTTTTTAATTTAAAAGGAAGGAGCCTTAGCAAGTGGGTGTTATAAGAATAAATGGGGATAAATTGGACATAGGATGAGCCTAGAATAAGTGGCAAAGCAAGCCCACTTAGGAGCTAGCATGTGACGCCACCAAGGAACAAGGGAGAGCCTTGGTTTGAGTCACAAAATCCTCCTTTTTGCTCTTTATTTGGACGGCACAAGTGGGAGAGTTTTTCTCCCTTCAAACTCTTTTATTAAGTGTTATTATCAAAGGATAATATGAGAGTTTTAATTGTTTAATTATAGTAATAATAAAAGGGATAATGGATGGATTATTAGGAGATTATTATTTGATTAATTCAAGCTATTTTGAATTAAATCAAATAGGTGGCCAAGAGGATTTTTAGGTGTTGTGCCGAATTTGAACTCCTTGAGCAAGGAGAGTGGACGGCAAGGGGTACTAGGGAGTGCCCAAGTTTCTTTTGTTTCTTTTTCCTATTAGCCGAATTCTCCCAAAAGTCTCCCATTTTCTATTTTCTCTTCTCCATCCTCTCCAAAACCGAAAGCACATCCCCTAAAACCTTTCTTTTCTTTTCCCAACTCCTTTAGCCGAAACTCTTGCTACCTTTCTTTCTCTCCACTATTTTTCTTTCATCATAGCCGAATCTACCAACTTTTCTTGTGCCGAAAGTCCTTTCTATATTGGAGCTTCTTGGCCGAATATCATAAGTAGTATAGAGCTCTTCGGGGTTTCTGTTTGGTAGTCGATTTGGTGAAGGTAAGAAGGGCCGAAACTTTCCTCTCTTAATCTTATATTTCTGTCGACCAGAGTGAAGAGAAGAGCCGAGATTTGGTGTTGGTAATGGCTAACTATTTCTCTTCTTTGGAACCGATTCCATTAGGTATCCCGGGATTTTGAAGTACTCAATCCCAACTCCTATTCTCTAATAATCGGCTTGGGTAAGTAGTGGTAAGAAGATTTCATTTAGTTTGTATTCGATTAAAGCCGAAGGCTACTGACATTGTCCATTGACCGATTATAGTTTGTGAACCAGATTCGTGATTTGGGTGCTGAGTCTAGTATTCAAAGCGAGTAGGTAAGGATTCGGGTTCAAGCAATAACCCTATAGAATCATTGGGTTTGGCGAATGGCCATTTCACTAATCTTGATAAGTTGGCCGAATATAGGGGCAAGGACTTAGAGGGTGGCCGATTGGTTTTCTTCGGGATTAAGACTATCATCGATATCAGGTGTGTACATACACACTTATAGCAGTTAATGTTGTGTTATATATATATATTGTATGTAAATCTGCTTGATGTAGATGCGGATTGGTACCTTAACTGGTACAAGTGAGGATCCGGTAAGTCTCTGTTAAGATGAGATTACTTTAATGCTTTTGGGAAGCATGGCTTCTTGACACATGTGATGAATGCATGAGATCACATTGTGCTTGTTTATCTACTGTGGGTATATATGAGAGGAGGGGGCGGTGATGTTTCGTCTTGACGAGCACGGTGTTTTGGTAACACTGCTTTGTGACTATATGTCACCGGAGGTTTGGTACCTCCGGAGGTTTGGTACCTCATAGCGACTTGTCCTCGTGGTTAACACCACCGTGGGTTGGCCCCACTTGAGATATGGGATAAATGCGCGGTGATTTGGTATCACACGATGGGTTGGCCCCATCACCCGATTTGTGTCTACGGACACCGGTGCTTTGGTAGCACATTGTGACTATACGTCACCAGTGGTTTGGCACCACCAGTGTTTTGGTAACACATCGTGACTACGGTCACCAGTGGTTTGGTACCACATGGGGTAGACAAAGGCGTTTGGTTGGCTAGGTTGGGCACACGATACTCTGCATATTAACTGTTATATGTTGTGTATGAAGTGTTGTTTTTCTTTAAAAACGGGGGAAGGGTTACATACTGAGTCTTGGTGACTCACCTTCTCCTTTAACATTTTTCAGGTGACTCGTAAACGGCGGTTGAGGAGCCGGTTGGACTCGAGGTGGCCATGCAGTGGACTTAAATTTATAGAACTTTAAATTTGGTTATTTTTATTTTGGTTGTAATAAGGCCTCCATAAACTTTATTTGTGTTATTTTTTGTTTATATGTTGGATATTCACTTTAAACTATATTATTAAAACTGAATTAAAATCACATGTTTTCTTAAATTAACACGAAAATGTTTTATCGTGCCATCGGGCACACTTGAAATTTGTATAATAACCGGACTTAATTAAACTTCCAAATTAAATCCAAGTATAGTTTTGGCAAGATAACCAAAAACAAGGGGTTTTCAATGAAACTTAAATTGGTTCTAGATGGTGTTCAAAAAGTTTTTCTCCGTAGCAAATCAAATTCGGTCGTAATGTTTGGGCGGGTTTGGGTTATTCTGAATTAATATCGAGCCAAGTTCAAAGCTCATTTGTGGGGCCCAAGGCCCAAAAATGTTTTAGTAGGCCTTTTGAATTGTTTTTGGGTTTTTAAGCGGCGTGCCCGAGTCTCGGCACCAATCCGCCAGGTAAGTATATCTAAACCTCTTGGTGAATTATATTACAGTAGAAGGGTAGGAAGCATGGAGCGTAGATAGACTTATAGGACTTGGACCCTAAGGCTAGATTACTCAAGCGCAAAGCGGAACATAAGACTTAAGGAACTAAACCAACCTATGACTTAGTCAATGAGCTAGGGTGTGGTACCTGTGCACGCATGTCTAGGATTGGATCGGGAAGAGCACTGGTATTTAGCGGTCCTCGTGACTCACCTCCTCTTCGCGGGTATCCCTGCAGTGCGTAGCTTCGGTTCACCCTAACTCGGAGGGCTCGGTGGTGTGGTAACCTGCATGCGCATGTCTAGAAAGGTTCGGTGAGAGCTTGGTGTTTAAGCGGTCCGCGTGACCCACCTCCTCTTCACTCGAAGTGCACAGTGCGTAGCTTTGGTTCCCCACGACCGGGAGGGCTCGGTCATAGGCTAAACACAATGATTAAAACCCGAGAAGGGAATTAGCCTTGTTTTTGAAATAGAATGAAACAACAAACCCTAACGTTTCCAAAACTTGTGCAATAACTTTCTCAAATCCTAGAACATCACTTTTACAACGTTTTTCTCGAAAAACTTGACTTGTGAAAAATTACGAAATACCCTTAGGAGTAAAATGACCAAAATGCCCACGACCCATAAAATATTAATTCAATGGTTTTGCCCAAAAATTTCAATGATTTTATAAATATTCAACAACTTAGCTTTGAAAATCATCGACCAAAATATTTTGGTTACGGAAAATTACTGAAAAAATACCCCTGTAGGAAAAAGACGAAAATACCCACGGGTTAGAAATGGCGAAATGTCCGATGAGCGAATAGGTATGGAAAGTATTAAGGAATGGATGCATGAACTTCTTTGTGTGAACTAGGATAGAAAGCTGAAACTTTGTTTGCTCGAAAGAATCTACGATTAAACCTTATCCATAAAATTTCGTCGCGAGTAATAAAGTGAAACAAATGCTAACGCATAAAATTTTTCTTAATCGAGTTAAAAGCGCGGTAGATAGAATGAGTTCTAGAGGACGTGGACGCCGTGGACGTGGTAGGGGTAGGATGACGGTGTATGCAACCAACCCGTCAGTCAGGACAAGGTTACGAAAATGAGGTACCATCGCCACGACCACCTCCTACTTTTAGAGCGGAGAGCCGGATCGGGCCGGGTGGCGGCGGTGTCGCAAGGCGTGTTGCGAGTCTTGGAGATGGTGGGTGGGGGTGGTGGAAATGTGGGAGCTCGGAAATCTGTCCCGAGCGACTCGATCTAACGGAGCGGAGGTATTCCGAGGTGTGTCGGGAGTGGCACCCGGTCTGCGTGAGAATCTTGGTTGAGTCAACTGAAAGAATCATGGATGACCTTGACTGACCGAGGAAGAAAAGTGAAAAAGGCGATGTCGCTTCTAAAGGATGAAGCGTATCGGTGGTGGCTTACGGTTCGAGATGGGGCTACACGTGAGATGATCGACTTGGGAGTATTTCAGAACCACTTATCGAAAAGAAGTATGTGGGTATCGGCTACACAGACGCCAGCAGAGAAAGGCTTTTTCGGGATTAGTGCAAGGAACTAAGTCCGTGTCGGAATATGAGGCGAATTTTTAAGGGTGAGTAGGTATGCGAGAGGCATCGTGGCTACCGAACATGAGTATTTGTGTCCGCTTTGAGGACGGACTCAGAGATGATTTAAGGTTCTTCGATTGCCCCACAAAGTGAGTTCGTGAGTTCTCATCTCTAGTGGAGAAGGCTAAGGTAGCCGAAGGGATCAAGGAGGCTATGAGGCAGAGCTATAGTAAGAACAATCAGAAGAGAGGTTTTGGGTCAGCTGGATCAAGCGGTAGTGCTCGAGAAAAAGGCTAGACCAAGTGGGCCCAATCAGCAAAGCAAGGCCCACGATCGCTAATCGAGGCCGACTCGGTGCAATCATTTGTGGAAAGACCCATTGGGGAGGTTGTTGGACCGGTGACAAAGGATGTTTTGAGTGTGGGTCTTTGGAGCATCGCGTCGAGATTGTCCTCGAAACTAGCTAAGAAGCGGCCGGAGGGCGAACCGTGCTCGAGGATAGAAATGTAGGACCACGGAGGGTCGTGGTAATGCTTGAGAGGAAACAACGGTCCTAACCGAGGTCGTGGAACTCAAGGCGAGAGGTTCAGCAACACGAGAGGCTAGGCGGCTGGCTTGGTTTACGCGGCGAGGTGTCGCGAGGAAGGTGACGCACCGGATGTTATAACCAGACGTTTTTAATTTTTGGTTTTCCTTATGTTGCATTGATTGATGTGGGCTCGGCGCTTTTTCGTACATTGCTAGTAGTGTGGTAGGAACTATGGACCTAAACTCTGAAAGCGCTTCTAGGGAGATGGTTGTAGTTAGCCCCTTAGGTCACTCCGTAGTCGTAGATAGACTTTATAGAGGCGCACCTAGAACTTCAAGGGGTAGTATTTGTAGTGATTTAATGGAACTACCGTTTGGGGAGTTCGATTTGATCCTTGGTATGGATTGGTTGGTTAAGTACCAAGCGAATTTGGATTGCGTGCTAAGCGCATGGTCATAAGGCAGTGAAGGTGATGAAGTGGTTATGATAGGAGATAGAAGGAATTATCTATCCAATGTAGTGATCGCTTGAAGGGTGAAAAGATGGTCAAGAAGGGTTGTGAGGCGTATTTGGTTCAAATCTGTGCTTTGGAAGCTAAGGGGTTAGTAATTGAAAAGGTCCGAACGGTTGGGAATTTTTTGATGTGTTCCCCAGAAGAACTTCCGGGTTTGCCTCGGATCGAGAAGTCGGTCGGTATAGACTTGCTACCAGGAACGGCACTGTGTCCATAGCACCATACCGAATGGCACCAAAGGAATTGGTGGAGCTAAAGGCTCAAATTCGGGAGCTCTTGGATAGAGGGTTTATACGACCAAGTATATCCCCGTGGGAGCACTGTGTTGTTTGTCAAAAAGAAGGGCGGTTCTATGCGGATGTGCATCGACTACCGTCGATTAAACAAGTTAACGATCAAGAACAAGTATCCGTTGCCTCGGATTGCGACTTGTTTGATCAAGCTGAAAGTGCGTCGGTATTCTCAAAGATTGACCTTAGGTCGTTACCATCAACTTAAGGTGAAGGAGGTGGCGTTCACAAGACGGCATTCGAACTCGGTATGGGCATTTCGAGTTCTTGGTAATGCCATTCGAGTTGACCAATGCACCGGCGGCATTTATGGACTTGATGAATAGAGTATTTCAACGATGACTTGGACCAATTCGTCGTGGTGTTCATAGACGACATATTGGTTTATTCAAAGACAGAAGAGGAGCATGACAAGCATTTACGGATAGTTACGCAAGTATTGAGGGGAAGCGGTTATATGCCAAATTCGGTAAGTGTGAATTTTGGCTTAGGGAAGTGGCTTTCTTAGGTCATGTAGTGTCAATTTGAAGGAATTAGGGTAGACCCGCAAGATTGAAGCGGTATTGGAGTGGAAACCACCTAGGTCGGTGGGCTGAAATACGAAGTTTTCAGGTTTAGCAGGTACTATCGGAGATTCGTGGAAGGATTCTCTCTAATAGCGGCGCCAATTAACTAAGTTGCTAAGGAAAGGTGTCCCATTTGTATGGACGGAGAAGCAGCAAGAAAGCTTTGATAAGTTAAGAAAGATTTTGACGGAAGCTCCGGTTCAGTACGACTGAAGCGGAAAGTTATTCACGAGTCTATTGTGATGCATCTCACACCGGTTTGGGATGTGTGATGATGCGAGATGGGAAGGTAGTAGCCTATGCATCCCGCCGATTAAGACCGCATGAGGTTAACTACCCAACATACGACTTGGAGTTAGCGGCGATCGTCTTCGCTCTGAAGATATGGAGACATTACAGTATGGGGAGAAGTCGATAGTCTACACGGATCACAAAAGCTTGAGGTATCTTCGACTCGAAGGATGCGAATCGAGACAGCGTCGGTGGATTGAACTACTAAAGGACTACGATTGTTCAATCGAGTACCATCGAGTAAGGCTAATGTGGTAGCCGACGCATTGAGCCGGAAGGTTGTGACGGACTTAAGAGCAATGTTCGCTCGGTTGAGTCTATATGATGATGGGAGTCTTTTGGCGGAACTTCAAGTAAAGCCAACATGGATTGAGGAGATTAAGGAAAAGCGGCTAGTGGATGCGGGCTTGAGCGCTAAGAGGGTACAAGTTCGGGATGGTGGTTTGGAAGGTCTGATCTGTCTAGTGATGGAGTGCTTTGTTTTCAAGGATGAGCATGTATGCCAAGGGATACAGAATTAAAGCGAGAAAATTCTCCAAGATGCACATAGCAGCCCATACGCTATGCATCTGGGGAAGCAAGATGAGATGGAGATTTGCAGCTTGATTAGTGGCACAGGTTGAAGCGTGAGATAACGGAGTTCGTAGGGAAGTGTCCGACGTGTCGTGGGTTAAGGTGAACATCGATTACCGTCGGGACTACTTCAACCGATAAAGATCCTCAATGGAAATGGGAGAGGATCACCATGGATTTTGTTAGTGGGCTACCCTTACGCCCACCAAGAAGGATGCGATTTGGGTAATTGTGGATCGCTTCGACTAAATCAGCTCACTTCATGCCGGTGAGAATGGATTACTCACTCCGAAGCTAGCGAAAGCTGTATGTGGGGAAATAGTAAGGTTGCATGGGGTGCGATGATCGATTATCTCGGATAGGGATCCCGATTCACGTCAAGGTTTTGGAAAGCGTTGCATCAAGCTTTGGGTACACGGTTAGATTTGATGCGGCTTTCCATCCACAATGACTGCGGATGATCGGAAAGGGTGATCTGATTTTAGAAGACATGTTAAGAGGTCGTGTGTCTTGGATTTTAGTGGTAGTTGGGAGGAGTACCTACCATTAGCGAATTCGCTTATAACAATAGTTATCAAGCGAGTATTCAAATGGCTCCACACGAGGCCCTATATGGACGAAAGTGCCGTACTCCTACATGTTGGACGGAGTTGGGGAAAGACAAGTTCGGGTCAGAATTGGTAAGCGAGACGGAAGACAAAGTCAAGGTGATTAGGTCTCGTCTCAAGGAAGCATCGGATAGGCGAAGTCTTATGCCGATCTCAAACGCAAGGAAATGGAGTATCTTTGGGGAGACAAAGTCTTTACGAAAGTGTCGCCTTGGAAAAAGGTATTGAGATTTGGGCGGAAAGGAAGCTAAGCCCAAGGTTCATCGGGCCATATCTTTGTTGTGAAGCGAGTAGGACCGGTAGCTTATCACTAGAGTTGCCGTGAATCGAATCAAATTCATGCGTATTTCATGCATCAATTTGAGACGGTATCGGTCGGATCCAGACGCATACGTTGTGCGCAGCGAGATTGAGGTGAATTCGGATTTATCTTTTGAAGAAAAACCGGTTCAGATTGTAGACCAAGATTTGAAGGTTCTACGTAGGAAGGCGGTGCCCTTAGTGAAAGTGTTATGGCGGAACCACTGAGTGGAAGAAGCTACGTGGGAGCCCGAGGAGGTGATGCGGCAGCAATACCCCACCTCTTTTGATCAAGGAATTTCGAGGACTGAAATTTATTTTAAGGGGGTAGAACTGTAACATCCCAAAAATGGGGTTATTTAGAATTTAAGTATTTTCTTATTATGAGCAATTTGTGATATTATTTATGGAATAATAGAGCTTAATTTAAGGCTTTGAGTGTGCCGGTTTGATAGAAAAATTTCAGTTTTTAATTTAAAAGGAAGGGAGCCTTAGCAAGTGGGTGTTATAAGAATAAATGGGGATAAATTGGACATAGGATGAGCCAAGAATAAGTGGCAAAGCAAGCCCACTTAGGAGCTAGCATGTGACGCCACCAAGGAACAAGGGAGAGCCTTGGTTTGAGTCACAAAATCCTCCTTTTTGCTCTTTATTTGGACGGCACAAGTGGGAGAGTTTTTCTCCCTTCAAACTCTTTTATTAAGTGTTATTATCAAAGGATAATAGGAGAGTTTTAATTGTTTAATTATAGTAATAATAAAAGGGATAATGGATGGATTATTAGGAGATTATTATTTGATTAATTCAAGCTATTTTGAATTAAATCAAATAGGTGGCCAAGAGGATTTTTAGGTGTTGTGTCGAATTTGAACTCCTTGAGCAAGGAGAGTGGGATGACAAGGGGTACTAGGAGTGCCCAAGTTTCTTTTGTTTCTTTTTCCTATTAGCCGAATTCTCCCAAAAGTCTCCCATTTTCTATTTTCTCTTCTCCATCCTCTCCAAAACCGAAAGCACATCCCCTAAAACCTTTCTTTTCTTTTCCCAACTCCTTTAGCTTGAAACTCTTGCTACCTTTCTTTCTCTCCACTATTTTTCTTTCATCATAGCAGAATCTACCAACTTTTCTTGTGCCGAAAGTCCTTTCTATATTGGAGCTTCTTGGCCGAATATCATAAGTAGTATAGAGCTCTTCAGGGTTTCTGTTTGGTAGTCGATTTGGTGAAGGTAAGAAGGGCCGAAACTTTCCTCTCTTAATCTTATATTTCTGTCGACCAGAGTGAAGAGAAGAGCCGAGATTTGGTGTTGGTAATGGCTAACTATTTCTCTTCTTTGGAACCGATTCCATTAGGTATCCCGGGATTTTGAAGTACTCAATCCCAACTCCTATTCTCTAATAATCGGCTTGGGTAAGTAGTGGTAAGAAGATTTCATTTAGTTTGTATTCGATTAAAGCCGAAGGCTACTGACATTGTCCATTGACCGATTATAGTTTGTGAACCAGATTCGTGATTTGGGTGCTGAGTCTAGTATTCAAAGCGAGTAGGTAAGGATTCGGGTTCAAGCAATAACCCTATAGAATCATTGGGTTTGGCCGAATGGCCATTTCACTAATCTTGATAAGTTGGCCGAATATAGGGGCAAGGACTTAGAGGGTGGCCGATTGGTTTTCTTCGGGATTAAGACTATCATCGATATCAGGTGTGTACATACACACTTATAGCAGTTAATGTTGTGTTATATATATATATTGTATGTAAATCGCTTGATGTAGATGCAGATTGGTACCTTAAGCTGTACAAGTGAGGATCCCGGTAAGTCTCTGTTAAGATGAGATTACTTTAATGCTTTTGGGAAGCATGGCTTCTTGACACATGTGATGAATGCATGAGATCTGTTGTTGCTGTTTATCTACTGTGGGTTATATGAGAGGAGGGGCGGTGATGTTTCGGACGACGAGCACCGATGTTTTGGTAACACATCGTGACTATATGTCACCAGAGGTTTGGTACCTCCGCAGGTTTGGTACCTCATAGCGACTTGTCCCGTGGTTAACACCACCGTGGGTTGGCCCCACTTGAGATATGGGATCGCCCGCCGCGGTGATTTGGTATCACACGATGGGTTGGCCCCATCACCCGATTTGTGTCTCACGGACACCAGTTGCTTTGGTAGCACATTGTGACTATACGTCACGGTGGTTTGGCACCACCGGTGTTTTGGTAACACATCGTGACTACGGTCACCAGTGGTTTGGTACCACATGGGGTAGACAAAGGCGTTTGGTTGGCTAGGTTGGGCACACGATACTCTGCATATTAAGCTGTTATATGTTGTGTATGAAATGTTGTTTTTCTTTAAAAGCGGGGAAGGGTTACATATCGAGTCTTGGTGACTCACCTTCTCCTTTAACATTTTTGGGTGACTCAAATGTGGCGGTTGAGGAGCCGGTTGGACTCGAGGTGGCCATGCAGATGGACTTAAATTTATAGAACTTTAAATTTGGTTATTTTTATTTTAGTTGTAATAAGGCCTCCATAAACTTTATTTGTGTTATTTTTTGTTTATATGTTGGATATTCACTTTAAACTATATTATTAAAACTGAATTAAAATCACATGTTTTCTTAAATTAACACGAAAATGTTTTATCGTGCCATCGGGCACACTTGAAATTTGTATAATAACCGGACTTAATTAAACTTCCAAATTAAATCCAAGTATAGTTTTGGCAAGATAACCAAAAACAAGGGGTTTTCAATGAAACTTAAATTGGTTCTAGATGGTGTTCAAAAAGTTTTTCTCCGTAGCAAATCAAATTCGGTCGTAATGTTTGGGCCGGGTTTGGGTTGTTACAACTCGAATGTACCGAAAACCGCATTTAGGACTAGGTATGGCCACTATGAATTTTTGGTCATGCCTTTTGGTCTAACGAATGCCCTTGCGATCTTCATGGATTTGATGAATCGCATTTTTCGGCCATACTTGGATAGATTTGTTGTGGTCTTCATCGATGACATACTGATCTACTCTCGAGATGAGAACGAACATGCCGAGCATTTAAGCATGGTTTTGCAAGTTTTAAGAGAAAAATAATTGTATGCCAAATTCTGTAAGAGTGAATTTTGGCTCAAGGAAGTGGGATTTTTGGGGCACATTATCTCAGAAGATGGAATTAGAGTAGACCCGAGTAAGATTTTAGCAATTGTTGAATGGAAACCACCGAGGAGCGTAATTGAAGTAAGGAGTTTCCTAGGCCTAGCCGGCTATTATAGGCGTTTTGTCAAGGGGTTTTCCATGATAGCTACCCCGATGAAGAGATTATTGCAAAAAGATGTGAAGTTTGATTGGACAGAAAAGTGTCAACAGAGTTTTGAAAAACTAAAGACGTTGTTGATTGAGGCTCCGGTTTTGGTGCAACCTGAATCGGAAAGAGAATTTGTGGTTTACATTGATGCATCCCATAATGGGTTGGGTTGTGTACTTATGCAAGAGGGTAAGGTGATTGCTTATGCCTCTAGGCAATTAAAGCCGCACGAGAAGAATTACTCGACTCATGATTTAGAGTTGGCCACAATTGTGTTTTCATTGAAGATTTGAAGGCACCATTTATATGGTGAAAGGTGTCGAATTTTCACCGACCATAAAAGCCTAAAATATTTTATGACTCAAAAATAATTGAATTTGAGGCAACGAAGGTGGTTAGAGCTGATTAAGGATTATGAGTTGGTAATTGACTACCATCCGAGAAAGGCGAATGTAGTTGCAGATGCGTTGAGTAGTAAATCATTGTTCGCACTGAGAGCCATGAGTACTCAGATGGCTTTGTTGGATGATGGTTCCATTCTTGCCGATTTGAAGGCTAGACCATTGTTCCTCCAAGAGATTTGTGAAGCTCAGAAAGATGATAACAGCTTGCAAGCCAAAAGAGTTTTATGTGAGTCAAATGATGAGTCAGACTTTCGAATAAGTCTTTATGGATGTTTGACGTTTCGAGATAGGGTCTGTGTACCCAGAGATGATGAACTTATTCATAAGATCTTGCGTGAAGCGCACAACGAATGTTTAACTGTGCACCCTGGGAGCACGAAGATGTACAATGATTTGAGGAAGTGGTATTGGTGGCCTGGTATGAAGAAAGACATTTCCGAGTTGGTATCGCGATGTCTGATTTGTCAGCAAGTGAAGGCTAAACATCAAGTACCTTCAGGTTTACTTCAGCCCATTACGGTTCCTGAGTGGAAATGGGACCGTATCACCATGGACTTCGTGACAGGCTTACCATTGACTCCAAAAAAGAAAGACGCGGTGTGGGTTGTGGTTGATAGAGTCATAAAGTCAGCCCATTTCATACCAGTGCGAGTCGATTATTCGCTTGATAAATTGGCGGACTTGTACGTGTCAAAGATAGTAAGACTTCATGGTGTACCGTTGTCGATCATTTCGGATAGAGATCTGAGATTCACGTCACGATTTTGGAAAAAGTTGCAAAAGGCCTTAGGCACGAAATTGAGTTTCAGTACAGCCTTCCATCCATAAACTGACGGACAGTCGGAAAGAGTAATTTAGAATCTCGAAGACATGCTTCGATGTTGCGTGTTGGAATTCTATGGAAATTGGGAGAAATACTTACCATTAGTGGAATTCGCCTACAACAACAATTTTTAGTCAAGTTTGAAGATGGCACCTTATGAGGCATCGTATGGGCATAAGTGCCGAACGCCCTTGTATTGGTCAGAAATCAGAGATAAACAGATACACGAGGTCGATTTGGTTAAGGAAACTGAAGAGATAGTAAAAGTGATACGTGACTGTCTGAAAGTCGCCTCAGATAGACAAAAGTCCTATTCAGATTTGAAAAGGAAAGAGATTGAATTCAAAGTCGGTGATAAAGTGTTCTTGAAAGTATCACCTTGGAGGAAAGTCCTCAGATTTGGCCGGAAGGGCAAATTGAGTCCGCATTTTATCGGACCTTATGAAGTTGCCGAGAGGATAGGACCGGTAGCTTATTGGTTGGCCTTGCCACCTGAACTAGAAAAGATTCATGACGTTTTTCATGTATCCATGTTGCGCCGATACCGTTCAGACCCTTCACATGTCATAGTTCCGACAGAGGTAGAGATACAACCGGATTTGACTTATAGTGAAGAGTCGGTTAGAATTTTAGCGCGAGAGGTCAAAAAGTTAAGAAACAAAAGCATAGCCCTTGTGAAAGTTCTATGGAAAAGGCACGGAATAGAAGAGGCTACATGGGAGCCCGAGGAAACGATGAGAAACCAATACCCCAACCTTTTCACCGGTAAGATTTTCGGGGACGAAAATCCTTAAGGGGGAGAATTGTAACAGCCCTATTTAAGGGCTAGTCAAAATAGTGATCTCGGGATCACTAATCCGAGATTAGAGAAATTTATTTTCATGACATTTTATGAGTCAGAGCATGATGGCATATGTACCTGAGAATTTTGGTACTTCAATTTTAGCGATTTCTTGTTTAATCGTGAAAAATGACTAAATCGCATAAAGTGCGAAAGTTTCATACTATAAGCTAAAGGTACCAAATAGCCATAGATTGTAAATTTGAGGTCTTTAAAAGGCAATTTAACCCCTTGTAAGTGCTTGGTCGGCCATAGAGGACAAGAATTGACCAAGTTGGTCAAAGTTGGTGAGTAGGTGGGCTAAATTGATAGTTTAATATTAGAATAAATAAAAGATTATATCCATCTTTCTAGCTCATCTCTTCCATCGAAAATTGGCAGCCAAAAAGGGGTTGAAAGCTTCAAAAAAAATTTAGCACACTCTTCTCTTCACAAGTAAGTGTTTTAGTGATCTTTTCTTGAAAATAATTGTACTTTTGAGACCCCTAAAGCTTAAGCTTTCAAATGAGGGGACTATTGTGCAATATGGTGAAAAGTTTAGAGTTTTTCCATGAGAGCTATCATTGTTATTTGCTGTATTTTTTATGGAAGAAATTGAATCTTAGTTGTTAGATGAACAACTTTTGTGAAAGGTGTTGTCTTGAAAACATCTAATTGGACCTTGATGAAAAGGTTACAAATTTGTAGTAATTATGTGAAATGTTGAGTTTTGATGATAGCTATAAGAGTATTAAATGTTCGCCTAGGCTTGTTGAAGGTAGAAATGTGATTAGAATTTATTTCTGAGCCTAGGGGCAAAATGGTCATTTTTCCAAAGTCTAGGGGCAAAATAGTAATTTTTCCTAAGCATGATTATTGAAATGATTTTATTAATGTGGTGATTAAAATGAGCTAAATTGCTATTATAGAGCAAGAAGAAACAAGAGTCCGCTTTGATCGGGGAAAGAACAAAGTCTTGGACTAAACCGACGAGTTAGCTCATTTTGAAATCGAGGTAAGTTTGTTTGTGAATGATTCAACATTTATGTTAGCATGTTGAGAATGCTTGGCATTATATTGATGCATGATGCCCTACTAAATTGAGTAGTTAATTTTGAATGAGATGTTGAAGTCCTAGTGGACCATATTGAATATGAAAATGCTATCATCGAGATATGAAATAGATAAGGTCCCGTATAAGTCCATGTCTGGGACATGGCCTCGACATCGAGCTGAGATCTCGTATAAGACCATATCTGGGATATGGCTTCGGTAATGAATATGAGAATCGTATAAGACTATCTGGGATATGGCATCGACACTTGATGTGAAAGTCCATATAAGACCATATCTGGGATATGGCATTGGCATTCAAAGGTAACTCCATGTAAGACCACCTCGGTAATGTGGCATTGGCTTCTTACCCACATTAATGATGATGAATATGCGTCTTTGATTGTCCTTAGTGATTAATGGGATAAATAGATGAGTTTAGAAGTATAAATGAGAATTGTACTAAAGTCATGTGAATGAGTGAATACAGGTACTCGTGAATGAGTCACGAAGAAACGATTACGATGTTTGGCACGGTATGTGCTAAATAAGGGCAATTGTAAGTAAGTATGGCAAGAAGCCTATGACCTGTGTATGGTTATTTAATGCCATGGATGGATTACATTATGAGCTTATTGTTGCTATTTATTTCCATGCAAACTTACTAAGCTTTATGCTTACCCCTTTCATTGCCCTTTCTCCTTGTAGTGTTGCCAAGATAACTCGAGGAACGTGGAACGTCAAAGTTCGGGAATCACACTATCAACATCACTTTGGTATAACAATTTATACTTATATTGAGTATGGCATGTATAGGACTCGAGTATTTTATTAGGTCATAATTGTTGGCAAAAGTGTTGGCTTTGTATGGTATTAAAGTTATTTTGTAATGGTCTTAAGTTAGGTCGATACTTGGTAAATTCTTATGCTTGAATGAAGTTGAAATTCTTGAAGTATATGCCCTTGTGTTTGGATGTTGAAATGAGTTCTTGGATGCGCCTTTGGGTCATGAGTTATGTTGATTTGAATTGGGGTATGTATGTGAGCGATGTAGGGTGGAAAAAGGCTTGGTAGATAGCCATCTAAGTGTCCACACGGGTAGACACACGGGCGTGTGTCTAGGCCATTTGTGACACACGGTCAGCCCTATGGGCGTGTGGATCGACCATGTATCCCTTGCATGCTTGAATTTCAAGTCAGTATGCCTTGTAGTAAACACACGGACAGAGACACGGCCGTGTGTCTCAGCCGTGCGGGTGGCGCGGCCTAGGACATGGGCGTGTGCCCAGGCTGTGTGAAGTCTACACATTAAATGTAGAATTTAATTCGACACACGGCCTAAGGACACGGGTGTGTGCCTTGGCCGTGTGACCATAGTGAGTTGATGATGTCATAGTCAGAATGCCAAGGTTTTGGCACACGGGCGTGTCAAGGCCGTGTGAAAGACACGGGCGTGTGTCCGGCCGTGTGAAATTGGTCAGGATCGACCACGGGTGGAAGACATGGGCATGTCTTAGGGGCACACTGGCGTGTCCCTAGACCAACACGGGCGTGTGGCCCCTGTTTTAAAGAAAAGTTTTCCCAAGCTCGTGAACGTTCCCGCATTGATTCTGAAACCTCTCGGAGGTATGCATAGGGCCTTATGGGCCGAGAATGAGCAAGTGATGGGTTTATATGAAATTTTATAGCCCTATTTGAGACGTTTAAGCGAGATAAGTTAAGTAATGCCTTAAACCCGGTTCTGGCTTTGGACACGGGTAAGGGGTGTTACAAGAACAATAGGTGTAATTATTATAGATTTTTTCGAAAGGGTCATAAATGGAAGATGTAAGAAGGTTGATATTATTTCGGTTCGGTTAGATTCTGAGTACACTTTGAATAGATAATGATTGGAATATTGATGATTTATTAACTTAATGGAATATGAAAAAAAAACATATAATTTTACAATGATTATTTAAATTAATTCACAGTTTCAACAGCAGTAACAATGGCAACACGCCTATGCCATCAATATTATATTGTATCAATCAAGATAACAAATTCACACATTATTATCTATACATATTCCCTTAATTTTTTTCCTAATACTCATTTGGAATTTCAAGCTCGAGAGTTGATGTTATCTCATATCCCATTGAGACATAATATTTCATAAATTGATTCCCAGCAAGGAGTCGAGGTGCTTGAACCTTTGCGTTAATCAGTTCCTTTTCACAATTAGCAATTTCGAGACCTATAACAGCTACATCATAGTTTGCGGTTTGGGGATCTTCAACCAATTCAGAAGATACCATTTCAAATGATAAGATTGCATATTTGTAAGCCTCAACACAACAATTAAGAGCTTTCAAAGCCTGGGGAGAACCTGGTTTCTTAATTATTTCATTATATACATTCAACGTTGCTTTGGCATTTGCTACTCCTAATTTCATAATGAGGGTTCCTAGTTGGGTTGTATCTATTGCCGCAATAACTTCGGGAGTGGAAAGTGCTTTCAGGCAAAACCTGTGATTTTGAGTTGCCTTGCCATTGCATAAATTTTCTACTAGCTGCGATGAAGGTATCGAAAGGGAAACATTAGCCGTTGGAATAAATGCACTTGTTGGCAAAGAAGAAAGCGAAAAGACAGATAAAAAATAACTAAAAGTAAGCATAATTGATTTGGAGGAGCCATTGTCTTGTTGACTATGATACGAAGATATTTTTAATTACAAATTTTGATCTTTTAATTTTTTAATTTCTTTTACTACTTTTTATAAAAGTAAAATAGATCTATTCTTGGATAAGTCTTAGTTACGATAACATACATTATTATCAATTATAACAGTAGAGTTATTTTACAATTTTGTTAACAAAACTAATTTAGTACTTTATTTTCTAATATAAGTGTTTGAATGTACAATTATATTTATTTTTCTCTTTTTATTGAAAATTTTTGTTGCAACCAACTTTTCTTTTGGTGTGTAAATAAAACTAACCAACTCTACTAAATAATTACAAACGGAAACTCAACTACTTTATCAAACCCAAATTCATCTAACATCTCCTCAGGGAAATTAACAAACACCAGCACCTATGTATTCCTATCTAAAGCCACCTTAGCAAGTCTGTCAGCAACTTTATTCCTCTCTCTCGGAATACACTTGATTTGCCATTGGACTATAGTTTGTAAAAACAAATGAATCCTTCTTATCAAGGCTGAGGACAAACTGGCCAAGCAGATAACCTGCAAAGCTTTAACGAATTCCAAGCTATCCATGTGTATCGACACATTCTTGTACCCCTTTCTCTGAATAATGGCAAAACCATAAAGTATCCACAAATTTTAGCTTTAAAAATAGAACAACTCCCCAAATAGTGGTTATATCCAAGGATCCATTCTCCATTTTGTTTACATGTAACACCCCCGGCAGTAGCAAAACATGTTTCCATCCTAACAGCCCTGTCGGTATATAAGGCATAAAATTTCCTACCAAAGGATGTTCAGAATCAATAACAAGATGTCTAGACAAGTGACTCTTATAGGTTGAATTGTACTGTTTTGCCAAGCTTTTGGAAATCTTAATAGTTTCAATAAAACTCCATGTTATTCCCTTAAAGTTAAAAAGGTTCTTATTTTTCCATATACACCATGCTATTAAACCAAAGTAACAAGACCAAAAGATCCCCACACACGACATCCATACTGAAGATCATAAATTAGTCTCCATACAGTCTTGAAGACTATTGGAGCAAAATTGGGGCGGACGGTTTGCAGGCACAATCTGCATCCAAGCCTCTTTTGTAGCAGAGAAATCCCTAAGCACATGAAGTAAATCTTTTGTTTCATGGTGACACATCTGACAAGATGCACTGTGACCAATGCCCTTCCGTATCCGTTCAAAATTGTTAGAAGTTGTTGTTCGAACATAAGCCATAAGAAAAAAATGAACACGTTGAGGTCCTTGAAAATTCCTTACGACTAGCCACCTTTTGTCTTTTCTAATCCATATATCCTCCATTATCGATCAGTAAGCAGTCTTGACAAGAAAGGACCCTACCGAGGTGCGCACCCAATTGATTTTATTAGGACCAAAAAAAGGGTGGTGAGGGGGATACTCACAAATCTTTTATCAATATCCTTTGGTAACCTGACTCTAAAAAGTTCTAGATTCCACATCCCATCCTCAGTTACCATGTCACGAAGTGTACAATCCATCATAAGATTGATTTGAGAAGGCACATAATTGGATGAACACGAACAGTAGATATAATTCCTGGTCCAATCAGACCAATATAAATTATCTCTCGATATGGGTCGTACCTTAGCAAGTCCTCTCCAGACGGCTGAACACCCTCCTCGTGTAATACTTTCGGGCACCCTCACTTTCAATCCATACTTTGATTGAAGAACTCGAACCCAGATGGCAGTATCTTTAGAGACTTGATTAAACCTTAATTTTAGCAAAAAAAGAAGCATTTAGATCTTCTAAATGCCTTAGACGTCATCCTCCACAAGCACGAGGTTGACAATTAGAGTCTCATTCAACTAGAGACACTCTCCTTCCACCATTAGCTGACACTTATATGAATTGTCTTGCCAATCGTTCAATCTACACGCAAACACATTTCAAAATTTGCATTGGCTGCATAAAATAATTTGGTAAAGAAAGAAGAACAGACTAAACAAGAGTAACACTACCTGCCATAGAGAGCTGCTTAGCATCCCAATTACTCAATTTGCTATGCACCTGTAACACCCCAAACCAGGTCTATGCGTTAAGACGAGATTTGGTTTGTCACACCGAACGAACATCCAATATTCTCTAATGATTTAAGTAAAATAGTAATGCAAAACCTTTAGAAATAAGGTTTAATAAAAACTAAGTACAATGATTAAAATTTATGAATTAAGAAAAATACTTGTTTGAAATCTTATATATATTAGTCAAAACCTTAACGTAGTTTTAAAAGAATTTGAAAGAAATTGAAAAGTAATTTAGGTGTCCAAAAATTGTTATAAAACACAATATTTTTAAGAAAACTTTATAGATTTTAACATAAGCCCATATTAAGAGTCTTAAAATAAAATTAAATCCATCCACACATAAAAATCCATAAAAACATAATTAGAGGCCTTATTACATCATACCCAAAATAGTAATTAAAATAAGTAACTTAAATAAAGTTCATAGTTTATAAAACCCAAGCTCGTAGTATGGCCTCCATCATGTCATCCCCGGCCCAAGTCCACATCAATTTCCATTACCTGAGATGGATAATAAAACGGGGTGAGTTACAAAGAACTCGAGTGTGTAACTCACTTACCACCATTATTGGGCCGGACCATCAAGGCATTAATTTGGGCTTGAGCCCAATTACAAATTTTAACAATATAAAAATGAAATAAAATATATAAAATGCATGTAAAATGAATTTCCCAACCAAGCCTAATTTCCATCCGCTACACACCCGCACGTACCAAAGGCACACTGTGGGGATCAAGTCAACCCACCCCGCCAAACACACCAATCGTAGGCATTTAGCCTTTTAAATAATATTGTTGTGCACTCACCGAACTAGATTGTGACATAGTCACCGAACTAGAGGCATTAAGCCAAAATTTGTGGCGAGCCACCGAACTAGATACGTGGCCACAGGCCTTTCTTCTCTTCCTCAAATCCCATCCCATGCATTTATGTATGAATAACAAACTTTAATCATAAATGATTTATCAAGTAACCCATAATACAAATGAGTTTTTAATAAAACCTTTCATTTGGGCCTATTAACAATATAGTATTAAACTTTGGCCATATCTCGAACTAGAGGTTTTGGCCCATTAGCGATCTAGCAAACTTTGGCCCATATTATCGATCTAGCGGTTTATGGCCCAATTTATCGATCTAGCGATCTTTCGCCCAATTTATCGATCTAGCAATATTTCGGTTCAATTTATCGATCTAGCAATATTTCGGCTCAATTTATCGATCTAGCAATATTTCGGTTCAATTTATCGATCTAGCAATATTTGGTTCAATTTATCGATCTAGAAATATTTCGGTTCAATTTATCGATCTAGAAATATTTGGCTCAATTTATCGATCTAGTAATTTTTTCGACTTTAACCGTTTTCATGCATTTACACAAAAGTGTTAATTATCACATAAATTTCGATTTTGCCATTTTTACGATTTATCATAATACTTATTGTTTAGTATCTAACCCGAAAGATAAGTGTGAAGTTACACACACGGTTATGGTGAGAACTAGACTTTCCCGCTCGTCAACACCTATACATATCACGATAACTTATGATCATTATAATCTAATAATAAAATCGATCTAAACATAACGATCTAAAAATTTACCTCGAATTTTTGAACTACTTCCACTTGCGGTTTCTCCCGATTGATGGTTCATTAATGAATCAAATCCACGAACAAATAATGGTTTCGGGAGTACGAACTACTTCAAACAATTGATTCTCCTCGGATGAACCTCCACAACCCGGTGGGAAATCCCGGATTCTCGTCTGATCCTTTGTTTATACTTAGGGGATTAATGGTACCACCCTTCTTCCGAACACTATATACGGCCCGTTTCTTCCCTATCTTGATTGTCTTCAAAGACAAAGATCGTTAGCACGTCCTAATCATATATATATATATCGATTATGACTAAAGGCTTTGAACGAGATTTCCTTACCACAAATATTCTTGTTCCACAAGGGAAATCGATCCAAGCGTTCTATGTCACACACGACCTCTTGATTTTCAATCTTCCGTTATCGCACTAAAGTATAACAAAATAAGCGTTAATAGAATGAACGTTTATTTTGATCTAAGAAAGCCTTCAAACCACCATCAATATTCGGCCAAATACTATAAACTAATCGAAGACGAAAAAGAACCCTTACCTATTTTCCACGGTTGAAAAGAAAACGATTGAGAATGTTGCTTATGAATAGAGAGATATTCGGCTATGAAGAATCAAAGAAAAAAAAGAAAATGGTTGGTTAAGGTACACTAACATTCGGCCATGAAGAGATTAAAGGAGAAAGTATTGATTGAAAAGAAATCAAAATAAGAGAATAGGGATGATGATAATTCGGTTTTCAAAGAAAACAAAAGAGAAAGAAAGAGATGAGTTTAAGATCAAGGCACATTCGGCAATGGAGAAAAGGAGAGAAAAGAAAGGAATGGTCTTTTGATGTAGGTGATTTCGGCACTAATGAGAAAAAAGGCACAAAAAGAATACCAAATGATGTGCAATAATGACCAAATGGTCAAAATAATCAAGGCTAACCAAGGATCAAATTCGCCAAGGGAGAGAGGTTGAGAGAATTTGCAAAACTATGCACAAAACTAAGAATGACCAAAAGAGACTTCAAATCCTAGCCAAACTAACACCAAAAAATTGGCTCCCCTAGACCATATTGCAGTCCCTATGCATGGTCAAATGGCCATGATTTTATTTCCATAACCTTTTCCTTGATACTTGCCCCATTTCTTCATATCTTTCCTTAATTTCTTGATTCCCTTCCATAAGTTAACAATTTCCTTAATCCTTTGATATACTAACTAAAAATAACAAGGTCAACACTTACCATATATGCACTTGGCCGACACTTGCTATACATGTGCAGAAAAATTAAAAATAAAATTCATCTAGATGCTAAACAAGGGATTCGAACCTTCTCCCTCATGCACTAACTCATGCGCCAACACCACTTTTGTAACACCCCAAACCCGGTCAATACACCACGACCGAATCTGGTATGTTATGGGGAAAACGTACTTGGGAGGTTTAGGTTTTTCGTTTAAAAGCAGGATGTAAACACTTCACTATATAGTGTATTTGAAGAAAATTTGAGTAGGCTTGTTTGAGATCAGGTGGTGAATTTAGAAAACCCAAAAATTTTGAAAGCTTAACCAAAAGATGTAGTTAAAACGAGTTTATTCCATTTTATTATTCAAATAGTTTCTTAGTGTTACTTAAGACATTTTAACTTGGTAGAAAATCGAGTTTTGATTTGGAAATCGTTTGAGTTTCTAATGCAAGTCATGGTGAGATACCCGATGGCATAGTTTAAAACACTTTGCGTTATAGTTTTTAAATCATTGTCTTTCCAAATTTTAGTAAAAATTCCAACCCACTTATTTTGTTAAGGTATATTAAAGTCTATTTAAAGCATAAACATCATAAAACATAATTTAAAGGCCTTTTACAATCCAAAACAAAACCCAAATAATAAAAAGCAAGCTAAAGTACCCAAATTATAAAGTCCGAGTAAAACTTTATTAAGCGTGGCATGAGCACCCGAGTCCATCCCGGCCCATGTCCGCGTCTAAGTGTCACCTGAGATGTCAAAGGAGAGGGTGAGTCGAATGACTCAGTGCATAAATCCCGCTCCCGATAAAACAACATGCTAACACACATCATACATAGCAACATGATTAATGCAACCCGATCCTAACCATCCATATCGCCTTTTCTACCCCGTGTGGTACCAAACCACTTTGGTGGTGCCAAACCACCGGTGACCCAAAGTCACGATATCCATAAGTGTGGTGCCAAACCCTTTGGTGACCCAAAGTCACGAATAATCCGATGATGGGGCCAACCCATCGTGTGATACCAAATCACTAGCAGACGATCCCATATCTCAAAGTGGGGCCAACCCACGGTGGTGTTAACCACAGGGACGAGTCGCAAAGAGGTGCCAAACCTCTGGTGTCCCAAAGACACAATGTGATACCAAATCACTGGTGACCGCAGTCACAAATCCGATGATGGGGCCAACCCATCGTGTGATACCCAATCACCGGCGTCAATCCGTATAATCAATCAGCGTGGGGCCAACCCACCGTGGTACTAAGCCACTGGGACGAGACGCTGAGGTGCCAAACCTCTGGTGACCCAAAGTCACAAAATATCACTGTGGTACCAAACCACTTGTAACACCCTGATTTAGGGGTTATGCGCTTGGAGCATAACTCGAGCAGTTGGTAGGCTTATGGTCATGTTGGATAGATTTTTAGGGGTTTGGAGAACCCTAGAAGGCAAAGAATGCCTTAGAAAATTTTTGGATTTTTAGTGTAAAAAGGGGGAAGTGGGGTAGAAAGGCCTTAAAATAAAATTGTGGAGTTTAAGTCATAAGAAAGGCATTGGCAAAGTGGTGCCGTGCGCCACTTAGGCGCTGGAGGAGGTGAGGCGCTGGTTCGAGTGGTAGAAGCGGCATTTTGGTGTTTTATTTTATATGCGGTTATGGGCTGGCGGAGGAAGGGTTTAAAAATTAAATGGTGTGGCTTATGGACATGAAAGCGTGTGGGCGGAGTGGCTAAGGCGCTACTTGAGAAGGGGCTTTGTGCGGTCGCGGGTTCGAGGGCTAGAAGCAACATTTTGGCATGTTTCATTTTATGCGGATATGGATGTAGTATGAAGGCCTTAAAAATAAAATGGGTGGCTTTATGGCATAAAAATCAAAGTGGCCGAATGGCACAGGCACTACTTGGTGTTTGCTTCCCCCAGTCCCGTGTTGAGACCTATGGGCGGCAATTTGGGGTGTTGTTTTTATTTTGATTTTTGTAGCAAATTTGAAGGATGGACGGCACATGGAACTGCGGTGGGGATAAAGATTAAGATTAATTTTGTTTTATTTAATTTGGAGTGATAAGGGTGGGTTTTATTTTATTTTTTTATTTATTTTAGATAATAGGATAATTGTAAGGGTATTTTAATAGGATTAGATTAGTGGTTAGTTTTAAATTAATTTGGAGGGGTAGCTTTGTTAGTTTATTATTATTGGATTATTAGTGAAGTGTTTAAGTAGAATTAAATTAGTGAGGTGTTGGCCAAATTTTGGAGACTTCAAGGGGGTTGGCGAATGCTATAAATAGGGAGGTTAGAGTGCTAGTTGTTCATCAAGTCTTTTGCCTCTCCCTCTTGGTGTGTGCCGATTTCTCCTTTGGCCTTGTAGCCAAGTATTTCTTTTATTTTCTTTTAGCCCTTGATAGCAGAAATCCTTAGCCCTCCATCACTCTCCTACTTTATCAAGTTTGAAGCCGAACTGGTGAGGTGTAGTCTTTGTCGACATTGAGCTTGTAGCCAGCGCCAAGGAGTCTAAAGGAAGGTCTTGAATTGTTTGGACTCATCAAGGGCAAGTCGACAAAAAAGTACAGAGGAGCCTTTGAGATTTAAGATCGTTTGGTAAGTAGTTAAATTATAGTTGTTCGCTTGAGATTTTGTATTATGGTGTTTAACCAAAGGGTTCTAATTAAGTGATTACGATGGGCGTGGGTTCGAGTACCAGTCAAGGTGGGCAAGGGAAAGTCCCCATCCCAAAGTTCAAGAAGAGATCCGTTTCTGTTTGAGATTGGCCACTGAGGTGTGGGCCAACAAGAAGAAAGCGTTAGGCGTAAAGCCGTAGTTTCGCTAGGCGATAGCGTCGAGGATCGAGAGTCTAGAACTCCTAGTGATAAGGTGTGTAACTAACCCTTTGTTTCCGGGTTTTATGTGTTATATGTTTTACTAACAAGTGCGATGAAGGAGTGTGCCATATATACCCCTAAAGGGTATGATGATGACCAGAGTTAGTAGCAAATTGGCTAATATGTGATGATTGATTTTTAATATGTAAGTATGCCTATGATTGTGAATAGCATGCACATGCATCATCCTCGCATTATATTATGTTACATGTGCATGGGTGGGTTATGAAAAGAAGATGCGGGTGTACTTGAGTGCGTGGTTGATGTCGACTTTGTGCTACATCGTGGATTGGCGCTGGATCGAGGTCGCGTTGTGGATCTTTGCGATTTAGTTCGGCGTGGTTACCTTGATTGATATGGGCTTTATGCCATATCGTGGCTTGATGGATTGCTTGTGTGCTCCATCGTGGTTTGATGTTAGCTATACGCTACGTCGTGGATGGCATTGGTTGCCTTTTGGAGGGAAAGGAGAGGGTGACTCGATAGTCCCCGTGTGTGGTAAATTTGGATAAGGGGGTGTGTAGCGGATGGACCCTAGGTTGGGTTGGGAATCATGTTGCATTATTTTTGTAATAATATGGAAATGGGCCAAGCCCAATATGACATGTGGATAGGTATGTTTTGGGAACATACGTGGAAATGGGCCAAGCCCAGTTGACATGTGGTTTATTGAGAAATGGGCCTAGCCCAAAGTATGTGATGTGATTTGAATGTGGGCCAAGCCAGATTGTAGTAATTGTTAAAATGATATATATATATTACTTGTTGCATTTGGTAAGTGGGATATTTTGTGGCTAGCATGTGGGTGGATTTGGTGGTTAACTTACACATTGAGTCATTGTGACTCACCCAATTATTTATCCATCATCGCGGTGAGTCGTGACTAGTGGACGGGTTGGAGTGGATACAAGGTGGCCCATGTATGAGCGATTTTCATGCGAGAAGTTGACGTTTTGAATATTTTTATTTCAAGCATTTTAAGTACTTGGTTTATTTATTTGATGTAATAAGGGTCACTTTTGATTAAAGTACGCTATTTATAGTTGTTAAAGGTTATAACGTATTTAGCAATATTTTTACAAAAGAGTTATATTATAGTAAATTATAATAAAGTTTTAATTCATCCCAAGCATATATTACTTAATAATTTTAAATGGACATGACTTTACAGAAGATAATAAACTTTCATGTTTTAAATTCTAAGTAAAGAAACATATTTTCACTAACATAACAGATTAGTCGTAGTGAATAGGCCGGGTTTGGGGATGTTACTGATTTAATATCGAGCCCGGTTCAAAACTCGGCTTTGAGGGTTTTGGGCCCAAAACGTTTCAAAATGGGCTTTTCAAGAATATGGGTTTTTAGGAAATATTTTGAGTTATTACGGCATGGCACTGTACCTTCAACCCGAGTCCACGAGGTAAGTATTTGGACTTTTGAAGTGCATTACTATTATGAACTATTATGGGCTTAGTTGGGCTCGTAGATTAGTGAACTAGGATCTATTGAACCCTAGGACTAGTCTACTCAAACATATACATAAAACTTAAAGCTACTAAACAAACCTGTGATTAAGTCGCCGAGTTAAGGTGTGGTAACCATTGTGCGCATGTCTAGGAGTGGATCCGGAAGAGCCTGGTACTTAAGCAGTCCTCGTGACTCACCTCCTCTTCGTTGGAATCCTACAGTGCGTAGCTACGGTTCACCTTAACCAAGAGGACTTGTTCATAGGCTAAACCCATTATTAAAACCCGAAAGGATTTGCCTCACTTTTTAAAACCCTTAGTTTTAAAATTTCAAAAAAAAAAAAAAAAAAAAAAAAAAAAAACCCCTGTAGGAAAATGACGGAAATACCCCTGGGGTAGAAACGGGCAGAAAGGTCCGAATAGTGAATGTGGGTTGAAGATATCACTGAGTGTGCCTTTACTGAGCAAGGAATGTGTTCTTGTGGACGAACGGATGTGTGTGTGAATATGATTCTTGAACTAGAGTAGTAAACTTGAACCGAAAATTTGTGTGATCGAAAGAACTACCTCTAGAAATTCTTTTCATAAAATTGTTCGTGGTTAAACAATTGGAACAAATACTAATGCATAAAACTCCTTAATCGATTAAATCGCGACGATAGAGATGAGTTCTAGGGACGCGGTAGAGGTAGAATGGCCGCATCCGGGCCGATAGGGTCCGCCATGGGTCGAAAGTGAAGTGCCGCCGCGATGGGACGTAGAGGGCAAGACCGAGACGGGAGAAGATGACGCGAGATCGCGGGCCATGTTACGAATTTTAGAACGTAGCGAGGAGCTAGTAGAGGAAATGGAACTCGAAAGTCGGTGTCGAAAGGCTTAGATTGAACGGAGTGAGATCTTTAGAGGAATATCTGGAGTAGCTCGAACGTAGCGGAGTATTGGCTAGAAGCGATCGAAAGAATCATGGACGATTTGGACCGCACCAATGAAGAAAAGTCGAAGGGTGTCTTTGTTTCGTTGCTTCGCGACGAAGCTCATCGTTGGTGGCTCTTTGTCAAGCAAAGTGTACCGTGCAGATCGGCGGAGTTGGGACTTCTTTAAGGTTAAGTTTGAAGGAAAGTGCGTAGGAGCCGCTTATTTGGACTCGCAAAGGAAAGCGTTTCTAAATCTAATACAAGGAAGTAAGTCGATAGCTGAGTACGGCGGAATTGATGCGACTTAGTCGATATGCTAAGGGAATTGTGGCACCGATTATGAGAGGTGCGTCCGGTTTGAGGACGGATTGCGAGATGAACTTCGAATGGTGATTGCTCGCACAGGAGAGAGACTTTGCGGTGCTAGTGGAGAAAGCTCGGATTCTTTGAAGAGGTTAAGAAGACTATAAGGGAAAATCGAGAAAAGAATATGAGCGAGAATAAGAGAAATATTGGACCCAAAGATCGTTTGAAGATGCTCGAAAAAGACCGAGGGTTGAGAATACTGTGACGCCCATTGCGATTCTTTGAGAATCGGAATCGTTCTTGTGTTCGATGTGGAAGACCTCACACAGGAGAGTGTTGGGGAAATAGTAAAGAATGCTTTCGGTGCGGATCTAAGGCACATTTAGTTAAGAATTGTCCTCAAGCGGCGAGGGTCGTGGTTCAAGTCATGGAAAGAATGGTTCTAGTCGAGTCAACCAAGGATGTGATATTAGGTAAGCTCCTTTGCTTTGGTACATGCTTTAATTACTTGGTTTGATTACGATTTAGCCTTTTACGTGTTGCTAAGAGAGGTGTTTAATTTTGAGCGAATTTAGAGATTGTGTAGGCACGATAGCCTTAGTAAGATCGAGTGCGTGACATAAGCGTATGGTGGTAAGATAGGTTGTATGGGCGTTAGTTAGTAAAGTAATTTCGAGGACGAAATTACTTTTAAGGAGGGTAGAATTGTAACACCCGATTTAGGGGTTATGCGCTTGGAGCATAACTCGAGCGATTAGTAGGCTTATGGTCATGTTGGATAGATTTTTAGGGGTTTGGAGAACCCTAGAAGGCAAAGAATGCCTTAGAAAATTTTTGGATTTTTAGTGTAAAAGGGGGAAGTGGGGTAGAAAGGCCTTAAAATAAAATTGTGGAGTTTAAGTCATAAGAAAGGCATTGGCAAAGTGGTGCCCGTCGCGCCACTTAGGCGCTGGAGGAGGTGAGGGCGCTGGTTCGAGTGGTAGAAGCGGCATTTTGGTGTTTTATTTTATATGCGGTTATGGGTCATGGAGGAAGGGTTTAAAAATTAAATGGTGTGGCTTATGGACATGAAAGGCGGTGGGCGGAGTGGCTAAGGCGCTACTTGAGAAGGGGCTTTGTGCGGTCGCGGGTTCGAGAGGGTGGAAGCAACATTTTGGCATGTTTCATTTTATGCGGATATGGACTGTAGTATGAAGGCCTTAAAAATAAAATGGGTGGCTTTATGGCATAAAAATCAAAGTGGCCGAATGGCACAGGCACTACTTGGTTGTTTGCTTCCCTGGGTCCCAGTTCGAGACCTATGGGCGACAATTTGGGGTGTTGTTTTTATTTTGATTTTTGTAGCAAATTTGAAGGATGGACTGGCACATGGAACTGCGGTGGGGATAAAGATTAAGATTAATTTTGTTTTATTTAATTTGGAGTGATAAGGGTGGGTTTTATTTTATTTTTTTATTTATTTTAGATAATAGGATAATTGTAAGGGTATTTTAATAGGATTAGATTAGTGGTTAGTTTTAAATTAATTTGGAGGGGTAGCTTTGTTAGTTTATTATTATAGGATTATTTATTATTATTTATTAATTAGATTAAGTGGACCTATTATTATTCATTTGTTTTTTTAATGATAAGGGGATAATATGAGTTTTTTAGGATTGTTATAGGAGATAATCAAGGATATTATGAAGATTAAAAGAATTATTATTGGATTATTAGTGAAGTGTTTAAGTAGAATTAAATTAGTGAGGTGTTGGCCAAATTTTGGAGACTTCAAGGGGTTGGCGAATGCTATAAATAGGGGAGGTTAGAGTGCTAGTTGTTCATCAAGTCTTTTGCCTCTCCCTCTTGGTGTGCCGATTTCTCCTTTGGCCTTGTAGCCAAGTATTTCTTTTATTTTCTTTTAGCCCTTGATAGCCGAAATCCTTAGCCCTCCATCACTCTCCTACTTTATCAAGTTTGAAGCCGAGGCTGGTGAGGTGTAGTCTTTGTCGACATTCGAGCTTGTAGCCGGCGCCAAGGAGTCTAAAGGAAGGTCTTGAATTGTTTGGACTCATCAAGGGGCAAGTCGACAAAAATCTGAGAGGAGCCTTTGAGATTTAAGATCGTTTCGGTAAGTAGTTAAATTATAGTTGTTCGCTTGAGATTTTGTATTATGGTGTTTAACCAAAGGGTTCTAATTAAGTGATTACGATGGACGTGGGTTCGAGTACCAGTCAAGGTGGGCAAGGGAAAGTCCCCATCCCAAAGTTCAAGAAGAGATCCGTTTCTGCTGTTCGAGATTGGCCACCAGGGTGTGGGCCAACAGCAAGAAACGTTAGGCAGAAAGCCGTAGTTTCGCTAGACGATAGCGTCGAGGATCGAGAGTCTAGAACTCCTAGTGATAAGGTGTGTAACTAACCCACTGTTTCCGGGTTTTATGTGTTATATGTTTTACTAACAAGTGCAGTAAGGAGTGTGCCATATATACCCCTAAAGGGTATGATGATGACCAGGTTAGTAGCAAATTGGCTAATATGTGATGATTGATTTTTAATATGTAAGTATGCCTATGATTGTGAATAGCATGCACATGCATCATCCTCGCATTATATTATGTTACATGTGCATGGGTGGGTTATGAAAAGAAGGTACGGGTGTACTTCGAGTACGTGGTTGATGTCAGCTTTGTGCTACATCGTGGATTGGCGTGGATCGAGGTCGCGTTGTGGATCTTTGCGATTTAGTTCGCGTGGTTACCTTGATTGATATGGGCTTTATGCCATATCGTGGCTTGATGGATTCTTTGTGTGCTCCATCGTGGTTTGATGTTAGCTATACGCTACGTCGTGGATGGCATTGGTTGCCTTTTGGAGGGAAAAGGAGAGGGTGACTCGATAGTCCCCGGTGTGTGGTAGAAATTTGGATAAGGGGTGTGTAGCGGATGGACCCTAGGTTGGGTTGGGAATCATGTTGCATTATTTTTGTAATAATATGGAAATGGGCCAAGCCCAATATGACATGTGGATAGGTATGTTTTGGGAACATACGTGGAAATGGGCCAAGCCCGGTTGACATGTGGTTTATTGAGAAATGGGCCTAGCCCAGTATGTGATGTGATTTGAATGTGGGCCAAGCCCAGATTGTAGTAATTGTTAAAATGATATATATATATATTACTTGTTGCATTTGGTAAGTGGGATATTTTGTGGCTAGCATGTGGGTGGATTTGGTGGTTAACTTACACCTTTGAGTCATTGTGACTCACCCAATTATTTATCCATCATCGCGGTGAGTCGTGACTAGTGGACGGGTTGGAGTGGATACAAGGTGGCCCATGCGAGCGATTTTCATGCGAAGTTGGCGTTTTGAATATTTTTATTTCAAGCATTTTAAGTACTTGGTTTATTTATTTGATGTAATAAGGGTCACTTTTGATTAAAGTACGCTATTTATAGTTGTTAAAGGTTATAACGTATTTAGCAATATTTTTACAAAAGAGTTATATTATAGTAAATTATAATAAAGTTTTAATTCATCCCAAGCATATATTACTTAATAATTTTAAATGGACATGACTTTCCAGAAGATAATAAACTTTCATGTTTTAAATTCTAAGTAAAGAAACATATTTTCACTAACATAACCAGATTCGATTCGTAGTGAATAGGTAGGGTTTGGGGATGTTACACCACCTGGAGGTGCCAAACCTCCGGTGTCCCAAAGACACTGATGTCCCAAAGACACGGATATCATCATCCTCCCTCCACTCATATCACCCATCATCATGCCATACTCATGTGATCATGCATCTCATACAAGTCATGCATATCATGCCAACATGCCAAGCATTATATCTCATAGCATACATAACATAGATCATAATATTGAGTATACATCAGTAGAGAACTCGTAATGCTACGGACTTACCGGATCCGTACATATACCCCACTTGGGTACCAATTAATCCATCATCTTGTTTTGGTTTTACAAAGCAATCGAGTTATTAATAATATTACTAAGTATGGGTGTGTTAGTTACACACACGGAATAACGAGGCCCTAATCCCAAAGAAAAGATCTACAATCTTTAAACTCCTTGCTCCTAGAATCGGCCAAACATAGGGGTTAGATACTTAAGACCATTCGGCCAAGGACTTTTAAGCCAACAGAGTCATTATCAACCCTTACCTTTGTACTTGATTTGGTTTCCTACCAAATCTCGAATCAAGCGATGATTCTCCTTTAACAATCGGCACCCTAATGAAACAAGTAGTTAATCTCCAATCACCTTTGACTTAATCGAAATCAAAAGATTGAACTAACAATAATATACCAATCACTTACCCTCTACTTACTAATCGGTTTACAAAGAAGGAAGACTCCTCTTGATTACTTCCAAAATCAGAAGGCCCTATCATGAATTCGATTCCAACATAAGAGGTTAACTCCTTTCAACATATGCCCAAAATCGGCTATTAACCCAACCAAAACCGATAAATCATAAGAGAGGGAAGAAATGGCCATTCGGCCTAGCACTTACCCAACACCAACCAAGTATTCGGCCTACACAACCACCGGGAGAAGGGAGATATTCGGCTAAGTTAAAGACTAATAGAAGAGATAAGAGATTCGGCTAGAATAAGCAAAAGAATTTTGTGTCCAAAAGAAAAAAAGAGAATCGGCCAAGGTCTTGAGAAGAGAAGAAAATGGAAAAGAGAGATAGGTGCTTTTAGGTTTTGGAGAAAAAGAAATGGAATAGATGAATGAAGATTTCGGTTTTAGGGACAAGGTAAGTTCAGACATAAAAAGAATGGAGAAGATGAATGGAGAATTCGATTGAGAAGGAAATGGTAAGTTTAGGCTCTTATGAAAATAAAGAAATTATGAGAGGGAGAGAAGAGAGCATTCGGCTATATTGGAATTAAGAGAAACAAAGGCAAGTTTGGCTAAGGTGTATGTTGCTTACACTTTCGGTTTCAAGGGAGAAATGGAAGACTTACTTGAATATTGGTAACAAAGAAGAAACTCTCGACATTCGGCTAACAACTTGACCAAAAGGAGAATTTTAGCTAGACATACCAAGACCAGAAAATGAAAGAAAAACACTAGAAATGCCAAAAGCATTTTCGGCATAGTCACTTCTCACCAAGCCGTCACTCCCCCAAACTCCTCCTAAAAATTCGGCCAAGTCTCCCCATTCACTCACCACCACTCCTTCAAACTTGCTTGACCAAGTCTTCCTCCTAAACTTCCTCTCCACCCTCCATTTGAATGTGTAGACCAAGTCCAAGGAAGAATTCGAATTGCCTTCTACCTCTTCCTCCATGCCGTCCAAAATGGAAGCCAAAATGTGAGGTCTTTGCGGCTTGAACACAAGACCTCCACCTCATGCGATTGACGCCACACCTAGCTCCCAAGTAGCGCATGCCTTGCCACTTTGCCCGACTCCTCACTTGTGCAACAAGCACCAAATAAAATACATATCCCTCGGCTCCATCGACTCCCTACACCTAAAGCTCAAAACTAAATTTTCCCATTCCCTCGGGCATACTCCTAGCCTACAACTAAGCCCCTAAAACATAGAAATAGCAACATAGCACACCAACACGTGCAATATCATGCAACAACAAAATAGCCCCCCAACCCGGGATATTACAACTTTGCCATATACTCATCTTATGCTACACTTTGACACATTAATTAACTTATGTGTCAATGCCACTTGCTCCACTTCAGTAAATTTTAAAAACTAAAAATTATTCCATCCCCGAATAATTCTAATTCTTCTTCAGGACTATAATAAACACGAAAAATAATAAGAAAATTTTCCTTCATAATCTAAACACCAAATCATGAAATAATCGGTACTCGAATTTTCTCCTAAAAAAAAATTTCGTCCTCGAAATTTTTACAGTTGAAAAAGGTGAGGGTATTGTTGTCGAATTGCATCCTCAGGCTCCCACGTGGCTTCCTCCACTCCGTGGTTACGCCATAAAATCTTGACCAACGGCACGGTTTTCTTTCTTAGCACCTTAACATCTCGGTCTAAGATTTCCACTGGTTCCTCCTCAAAGACAAGTCGACTTCAACTCCACTTCTTCTCTACAGGGTACTATGTGCGAAGGATCCGATCTATAGCGCCTCGGCATGGAAACATGAAAAACATTATGAATCGACTCAACTCGGAGGTAATTCGATCTAATAGGCCCTTTGGACCAACACGCTTCACCACACGATATGGTCCAATGTATCTAGGACTCAATTTGCCCTTCTTCCCAAACCTAAAAATCTTCTTCCAAGGTGAGACCTTCAAGAACACTTGATCCCCACAAACATACTCGATACTTCTACGCTTGGATCTGCATACGACTTTTGTCTATCTTAAGCTTCCTTTAACCGTGCTCGAATAGCTTTTACTTTTCTTTCGTTTGAGAGATCGACTCTGGACCTAACATCTGTCGTTAAGCCCAATTCGGTCCAACAACTAGGAGAAGCGACACCTACGACTCATATAATGCCTCGTAGGGTGCCATCGAATGCTAGATGATAGCTATTGTTGTAAGCAAATTACGCCAATGGTAGAAAATCCTCCCAACTACCTTTGAAGTCGATTATACAACCCCTTAACATGTCTTCCGAATCTGAATTACTCTTTTCGATTGACCATCATTGAGGATGAAAAGTCGATCGAAGTTTAGCTTTGTTCCCAAAGCTTCATGCAATGCTTTCCAAAACCGTGGCGTAAACCTAGGATCCCTATCGATATAATAGAGCGTAGGTACCCCATGCAACCTCACGATTTCGGATACGTGCTGGCTTAGCCAACTTCACGTAACGAGTAATCCGTCTTACCCGGTAGAAAATGAGCGGTCTTCGTCAAGCGATCAACAATTACCCAAAGCGAGTTTTTCTTAGTAGGTGTTAAAGGTAACCCACTAACAAAATCCATTGTTATCCGCTCCCATTTCCAAAGAGGAATCTTTACAGGTTGTAATAATCTCAGCGACAATTGATGTTCCGCCTTCACTTGGCGACAAGTTAAACATTTTCCCACAAATTCGAAATCTCACGCTTCAACCACGGCCACCAATATTGTTCACGAAGATCCCGATACATCTTATTTCCTCAGGGTGCATAGCATAAGGGCTACTATGCGCCTCTCGTAGAATCATTTGTCTCGGATCACGAGTCCTTAGCATATCTGAGACTTTTCCACAAAAGCACAACACACCTTCCGTGTTTATACCAAAATCCTCTATTCCTCCATTTTCAACTTGTTGAAGTAAAGGTCCCAACTTTTCATCTAATATTTGCTTTTTCTTAATTTGCTCCAACCACGGAGAGGCTTCACGAAGTTCCGCTATCGGACTACCATCCTCGTACAAACTTAAATGGGCAAACATTGCTCTCAAATCGAGATACCACCTTACGACTTAACGCGTGCGCTACCACATTAGCTTTTCGGGATGATACTCGATTGAGAAATCATAGTCCTTTAACAGCTCCACCCATCTTCGTTGTCTCAAGTTTAATTCCTTACGAGTAAGAAGATACTTAAGACTCTTGTGATCCGTATAGATGATAGACTTTTCACCGTAGAGGTAATGCCTCCAAATCTTTAGAGCAAACACTCACTGCAGCTAACTCCAAGTCATGAGTAGGGTAGTTTACTTCGTGCGGTCTCAAGCGGCGAGAAGCATAAGCTACCACTTTCCCACTTTGCATCAATACGCAACCTAATCCCGTATGCGACGCATCACAATAAAGCGTAAACTCCTTTCCGGCCTCAAAGTTGAATCAATACTGGCGCTTAGTCAAAATCTTCTTCAATTCATCGAAACTTTCTTGCTTTGTTTTTAGGTCCATATAAAGCGGTACTCCCTTTCGCAAAAGCTTAGTTAGGGGTGCGGCAATCGCGAAAACCCCTCAACAAAGCGTCTATAGTAACTCACCAAACCCAAGAAACTCCGAATCTCGACATCGACTTTGGTGGTTTCCAATCCAATCTGACCTCAATCTTCCGAGGATCCACCCTTATTCCTTGGTGACACCACATGACCCAAGAAAGTCACTTCCCTTAACGAATTCACATTTCTTGAATTTGGCATACTGATTGATTATCTCGAAGTAAGCTGCAATACAATTCGCAAATGCGAATCATGCTCTTCTTCATTCCTTGAATATACCGAATGTCATCTATGAATACCACCACAAACTGGTCTAAATATGGTTGAAAGACCGGTTCATCATATCCATAAATGCACGGTGGTGCATTGGTCAACCCAAAGCGGCATCACCAAAAACTCATAATGTCCATAACGAGTACGGAAAGCCGTCTTGTGAATATCTGCTTCTTTCACCTTAAGGCGATGATAACCCGATCTCAAATCAATTTTGGAGAAAATCGAAGCTCCTTCAATTGATCAAGCAGTCGTCAATTCTTGGCGGAGGGTACCTATTCTTGATCGTCAATTTATTTAATTGCTGTAGTCAATACACATACGCATCGACCCATCTTTCTTCTTAACAAACAAAACCGGTGCTCCCCACGGAGACACACTCGGTCGAATAAAGCCTCGATCTAGCAATTCTTGAATTTGAGCTTTATGCTCGCCAACTCCTTCGGTGCCATTCTATAAGGAGCAATGGACACTTTGGAGCCGTTCCGGCAAAATCTCAATACCAAATTCTACTTCCGATCCGAGGTACACAGGAAGTTCTTCAGAAATACATCTGGAAATTCCTTCACTGTTCTCACATCTTCCACTGACAACTCTTTGGCATCTAAAGCACTAATAAATGCTAAAAATGCTCCATACCCTTTTCGCACCAACTTTTCTGCCTTAAGTGCAGATACCACATTTGCCAAGTAATTCCTTCGCTCGCCTATCATAATTATTTCTTTATCCTCCACCGTCCTTATTGACATCCGTTTTTCAGCACAATCCAATTTTGCCCGGTGCTTAACCAACCAATCCATGCCCAAAATGATATCGAACTCGCCAAAAGGCAATTCCATCAAATTTGCCAAAAATATTTCTCCTTGAATTTCTAAGGGCACATCTCTAAAGCAGTTTGTTTACCAATACCAATTGTCCTAAAGGACTAATTACCTTCATCTCATTATCGGAAATTTGAGTCTAAATTCAAGTTTCGAGATATGGTGCTAGCAACATACGAATGGGTAGAACCAATATCTATCAAAGTAATAACAGTACATCAAAAATGAAGAACGTGCAGTTATCACATCAGTGCATTGCCATCCTCACGGCGTCTAAGCGCATATACCAATCCCGGGCTGTCTTGCATCCGTGTTGCCTCTAGGACCATTGCCTCGACCATTGCACCTTGACCACGCCCGGCCCCATTACCACCACGACTGGTCCACGACCTCTCGGTGGTTACCGAATTCCTCTTGCGGTGGTGCATCGAGTATTACGAGCTTCTGAGTTGTATCCATTCGGCGAGGGCAATTCCTATATTGATGATCCATCGACTGTATTTATAGCAAGCACCCGTTTTCTTTCGGACTCTCTCGAATGCCTTTTCCCACAATCGGCACAATCTCGACTCGATTCCACGGCTACAGTGTTCTTCCTTGAGTGGTTCCTCGTTCCGAGGCCTCTTCGTAAACTTTTTTGAAGAACACGAATACTTCATATCTCTCTTGCCTCTAGCTCATTCCCGATTCTGACGTTTGAGTTCTTAACCTCTTCGGCTATCTTGGCCTTTTCCACATGCGTGGCAAAAGTTCTAACTTGTTGTGGGGCTATCAAAACCCGCAATTCATCGTTCAAGCCATCCTCAAAGCGTACACAACGCTCATGATCTGTTGCCACTATTGTTCGAGCATAGCGACTCAAGCGCAAAAACTTCGACTTCATATCTTCGCCACCGTCTTATTCCCTTGGACCGATTCGAAATTCCTTCCTTCCGGCATCAACATAACTCGTTCCTACATATTTCCCTTGGAAGGAAACTTTAAAGAATTCCCAATTAACTAATGCGACTTCAAATTGCCTTCTCGGACGAGAAGCCACCATTGGTATGCTTCGTCCCTTAACAAGGACACCGCTCCCCTTAATTTTTGTTCCACAGTGCACTCAAGATCGTCCATAATTCGCTCCACTGCCTCAAGCCAATATTCAGCGACATTTGGAGCTACACTTGAGACACCTCTGAAAACCTCAGCACCACTTGATTTCAAACGTTCCGATATCGACCCACGAGCTGTTGGCCCAGTTCTAGCTCCAGCGACCCTTTCAAGGACTCGCAGCATTGCTTGCGTCACCGCATTATCTTCTTCCATATGATTATGTGATCCCGTCTCACTTTCGAGTGACGCAGGTGCATCCATTTCCGGCATATGATCCGGTGCTTCGGTTACGCCTCTAACACCTCACGTCTACCGCGTCCACGACCACGTCCTCTAGAGCTCATAATGACTGATTTAACCTGATTAAGAGTTTTATGAATCAAAATACTATTTCAGTTGTTTATTAACGATGTTTTCAACACCTAAAACTAGAAGTTCTAGAGTGTTTCTTATGATCATATCACAATATAAACAATCGATATACAGATACTTACTTGACTTGGCGCGGGATGCTCATGGTGCCATACTACCTTTAAATCAAAATCTAGAAATTTTGAATTGTTTTTCAAACAAACATCATTATTGAACCCAAACCACAGTGAGTTTTGAAGCGTGCTCGATACCATTAAATGTAACAACCCCAAACCAGGTCTATGCGTTAAGGCGAGATTTGGTTTGTCACACCGAACGAACATCCAATATTCTCTAATGATTTAAGTAAAAGCAATAATGCAAAACCTTTAGAAATAAGGTTTAATAAAAACTAAGTACAATGATTAAAATTTATGAATTAAGAAAAATACTTGTTTGAAATCTTATATATATTAGTCAAAACCTTAACGTAGTTTTAAAAGAATTTGAAAGAAATTGAAAAGTAATTTAGGTGTCCAAAAATTGTTATAAAACACAATATTTTTAAGAAAACTTTATAGATTTTAACATAAGCCCATATTAAGAGTCTTAAAATAAAATTAAATCCATCCACACATAAAAATCCATAAAAACATAATTAGAGGCCTTATTACATCATACCCAAAATAGTAATTAAAATAAGTAACTTAAATAAAGTTCATAGTTTATAAAACCCAAGCTCGTAGTATGGCCTCCACCATGTCATCCCGGCCCAAGTCCACATCAATTTCCATTACGAGATGGATAATAAAGCGGGGTGAGTTACAAAGAACTCGATGTGTAACTCACTTACCACCATTATTGGGCGGACCATCAAGGCATTAATTTGGGCTTGAGCCCAATTACAAATTTTAACAATATAAAAATGAAATAAAATATATAAAATGCATGTAAAATGAATTTCCCAACCAAGCCTAATTTCCATCCGCTACACACCCCCGTACCAACCAAAGACACACTGTGGGGATCAAGTCAACCCACCCCGCCAAACACACCAATCGTAGGCATTTAGCCTTTTAAATAATATTGTAGTGCACTCATCGAACTAGATTGTGACATAGTCACCGAACTAGAGGCATTAAGCCAAAATTTGTGGCAGAGCCACCGAACTAGATACCTGGCCACAGGCCTTTCTTCTCTTCCTCAAATCCCATCCCATGCATTTATGTATGAATAACAAACTTTAATCATAAATGATTTATCAAGTAACCCATAATACAAATGAGTTTTTAATAAAACCTTTCATTTGGGCCTATTAACAATATAGTATTAAACTTTGGCCATATCTCGAACTAGAGGGTTTTTGGCCCATTAGCGATCTAGCAAACTTTGGCCCATATTATCGATCTAGCAGTTTTATGGCCCAATTTATCGATCTAGCAGTCTTTCGGCCCAATTTATCGATCTAGCAATATTTCGGTTCAATTTATCGATCTAGCAATATTTCGGCTCAATTTATCGATCTAGCAATATTTCGGTTCAATTTATCGATCTAGCAATATTTCGGTTCAATTTATCGATCTAGCAATATTTCGGCTCAATTTATCGATCTAGCAATATTTCGGTTCAATTTATCGATCTAGAAATATTTCGGTTCAATTTATCGATCTAGAAATATTTTGGCTCAATTTATCGATCTAGTAATTTTTCCGACTTTAACCGTTTTCATGCATTTACACAAAAGTGTTAATTATCACATAAATTTCGATTTTGCCATTTTTACGATTTATCGTTATACTTACTGTTTAGTATCTAACCCGAAAGATAAGTGTGAAGTTACACACCTGGTTATGGTGAGAACTAGACTTTCCCGCTCGTCAACACCTATACATATCACGATAACTTATGATCATTATAATCTAATAATAAAACCGATCTAAACATAACGATCTAAAATTTACCCTCGGATTTTTGAACTACTTCCACTTGCGGTTTCTCCCCGATTGATGGTTCGTTAACCGAATCAAATCCACGAACAAATAATGGTTCGAGAGTACGAACTACTTCAAACAATTGATTCTCCTCGGATGAACGTCCACAACCCGGTGGGAAATCCGGATTCTTCGATCTGATCCTTTTGTTTATACTTAGGGGATTAATGGTACCACCCTTCTTCCGAACACTATATACGGCCCGTTTCTTCCCTATCTTGATTGTCTTCAAAGACAAAGATCGTTAGCACGCCCTAATCATATATATATATATATATCGATTATGACTAAAGGCTTTGAGAGCGAGATTTCCTTACCACAAATATTCTTGTTCCACAAGGGAAATCAATCCAAGCGTTCTATGTCACACACGACCTCTTGATTTCCAATCTTCCGTTATCGCACTAAAGTATAACAAAATAAAGCGTTAATAGAATGAACGTTTATTTTGATCTAAGAAAGCCTTCAAACCACCATCAATATTCGGCCAAATACTATAAACTAATCGAAGACGAAAAAGAACCCTTACTTATTTTCCACGGTTGAAAAGAAGCGATTGAGAATGTTGCTTATGAATAGAGAGATATTCGGCTATGAAGAATCAAAGAAAAAAAAGAAAATGGTTTGGTTAAGGTACACTAACATTCGGCCATGAAGAGATTAAAGGAGAAAGTATTGATTGAAAAGAAATCAAAATAAGAGAATAGGGATGATGATAATTCAGTTTTCAAAGAAAACAAAAGAGAAAGAAAGAGATGAGTTTAAGATCAAGGCACATTCGGCAATGGAGAAAAGGAGAGAAAAGAAAGGAATGGTCTTTTGATGTAGGTGATTTCGGCACTAATGAGAAAAAGGCACAAAAGAATACCAAATGATGTGCAATAATGACCAAATGGTCAAAATAATCAAGGCTTACCAAGGATCAAATTCGCCAAGGGAGAGAGGTTGAGAGAATTTGCAAAACTATGCACAAAACTAAGAATGACCAAAAAGAGACTTCAAATCCTAGCCAAACTAACACCAAAAATTCGGCTCCCCCTTAGGCCATATTGCCGTCCCTATGCATGGTCAAATGGCCATGATTTTATTTCCATAACCTTTTCCTTGATACTTGCCCCATATCTTCATATCTTTCCTTAATTTCTTGATTCCCTTCCATAAGTTAACAATTTCCTTAATCCTTTGATATACTAACTAAAAATAACAAGGTCAACACTTACCATATATGCACTTGGCCGACACTTGCTATACATGTGCAGAAAAATTAAAAATAAAATTCATCTAGATGCTAAACAAGGGATTCAAACCTTCTCCCTCATGCACTAACTCATGCGCCAACACCACTTTTCCATATACTCATCTTATGCTACACTTTGACACATTAATTAACGTATGTGTCAATGCCACTTGCTCCACTTCAATAAATTTTAAAAACTAAAAATTATTCCATCCCCGAATAATTCTAATTCTTCTTCAGGACTATAATAAACACGAAAAATAATAAGAAAATTTTCCTTCATAATCTAAACACCAAATCATGCAATAATCGATACTCAAATTTTAGGGTGTTACAGCACCTATTCTACCACAAACCACAATATAGTGTTAGAAACTCTGTTATGGAATAATGACACTCCCAAGTACATTTCAATATCTTGGGCCCTTTGTAAGCCAAGTAAACTACTTAGCATGTTACTAAGATCATCAGCCACTCCTTCAAAAAAGAAAATGTTGGTTTTCTGGGCATTGACTCAATGGCCTAAGAAACTACATAAGTGGTGAAGAATTCTTTTATGGATTCTAACATGCTTTAATTCCACTTTCGAAAAGATTACCAAATCATTTGCAAAGAATAAATAAGAAAGAACTGGCCCATCTAGATATTTTGATTTCAATTTGTTAAAAAGAACCAAAAAACTAAAAAGATTCGGTGGCTTGGTTTGATTTCAATTGGTAATAAAAACAAAATACTGCAAAGTAACATCATTTTTTTCGAAGATAGAGTAAAATATCATAGTAAGGTCACGTTAAATGATCTTTGTTTGCCCATCTTTTCTTTACAAATGACTCATTATTCTTTCTTGAAGTTGAATAAAGTAATTTTTAAAGGATAAGGCTTTGTCAATTAAGAGGTAATGATTCCATGATTTGGTCTTTTGATAATAAGGGAAAGTTCACTAGAACTTCTGGATGCAAGGAATTAAAGGAAGGCATTAAGGAGAAGGCAATTAAGGAAAGCAATAAAGCGAAATGGAGTAGGACACAAGTAGGGTGGGAGACGATAAATACTACTAGATCTTTCTTACAAAAATCTCATCCTAGAACAATAGGTGTAATTATTACAGATTTTTTCTAAAAGGTCATAAAAGGAAGATGTAAGAAGGTTGATATTATTTCGGTTCGGTTAGATTCTATAACAGCCCAATTTTTGTGAAATCGAAACAGTGGTTTTGGGACCACAAATCTGAGCCGAAAATAAAATTTATTTTTATTTTGTTATATGGTCCGTATTATGATAGAAATGTCATGTGAAAATTTTGATAAGAAAATTTTACCGATTATGTGTTTAATTATGAGAAGGACCAAATAGCATAAAATGCAAAAATTGAATTCTACTAGCTATAAGGATTAAATAGCTATGGAATTCAAAAATTGAGGTCCTTATATGGTAATTAGACCATTAATAAAAAGTTAGTAGATATTTTTTGATGATTCATCCATGGAAAATTAGAAATAGTCTAAGGACTAAATTGGAAATCAAAATTATTAAAAGATGATAAATTATTAAATAGAAATAAAAATCATTTTTATTATTTTCTTCCCCAAAATTAAACATGGAAACCCTAAGAGAGAGAGAAGAAACTTTCTTGGCCAAATTGGGTAAGTTTTCTTGTCCCGTTTTAAATCATTTTGATATTTTTGGAACCGGGATAGTTTAATCTATCTATTTGGGGGATCAATTTGTAAAGTTATCAAAGTATGAAAAAGGGTCATGGATGTATATGCTAAAAATTAGAAATTTATGGTAGAAAATGAAAGGTTGTTGATAGATAAACAACTTTTACAAAGTGATTTTTGATGAAAACTTTATTTAGGGACTAAAATGCAAATTTGTGAAATTTGATGAAAAATTCTGAATTTTTATGAATACATGTGCTGTAAAATTTGAGATGCGATTTTGGTTAGGCTTGGAATAGAGAGTAAATTGCACAAATTTTATTATCCGAGCCTAGGGACAAAATTAGAATTTATGGAAAAGTTAGGGGTAAAATGGTAATTTTACCTAGGATGAAAATTGAGTCCACTTGAATATGAAATATGATAAATTGATGTTAAATTTACTCGTATAGACCCAGATAGACCAAATTCAAAGCTAGAACGAGAAAAAGAGGAAAATGTCGGATTAATAGATTTTACGTACACGAACATTTGTCGAGGTAAGTTCGTGTAACTAAATTGTATATGTTTTTATGCTGGAATTAAATGCTGTGTTTGTGAATTGTATAAATTCCATAAATATGTGAAATGATCACATATTCGTTAAAGCTCGATAAATGAAATTTGCTTGATCAACAATAATGCCCGATAAATGTTAAATGATTAAAATGTTAATTTTATGCTTGATTTGAATGTGAACATTTGAATTGCATAAATTCATAAATATATGAGATTGATCACATGCCTGATAATGCTTGAAAAATGTTAAATCCCATTTGAATAAATGAAAAATCGATGGATATGTGATTTTCGAAAGGAATAAGGTCCACTTGTTGCGGACTAGTAATTCTAAAATAAGTCCTCTCGAGCAAATGTTATAGATTGGATTTAGCCCGGACGGGTAATCCAGATCAAACCCTTAGAGCATATGTCATAAAAAGGATTTAGCCTGGACTGGTAATCTTCACTAAGCTCTATTGAGTATATATATTGGAGACAGGTTTTAGCCTGGACCGGTAATCCTGTTGTATATATGTATGGCTCGAGAGTGTACTCTCTGAAATAGTACCTTATGGGTACCACTGAATATGAATTGACGGATCTTGATGTGTCTAAAACTAACTATGATCACAATAAAGGCAAGCGCACCTATCGTTCAATAGTATAGTTCTGGTAAGACCGGAATATCGTATCCACAAGGACCAAGATTACTAGTAATTACTATCTTTCTATTATCTAGCCTAAGAATTGGAGTGATTTCGTTTAAACTAAAACTAATTAAGAGCACGACAGAGAATGAATTGGAAAATACTTTTGACAACTTTATGAGATAGGCAACACCTAAGGAAGAACCCACCTAGACTTCACTTATTACTTTTGATTCATATGATTTATTCACTTGACTTAATCCGTAGAAATCCCTGATTTATGTTAATATCTCTTTCAAGACTAAAAACAACTGACTCTAGGTTGATTAATTGAAATCTCTTTCTAATTAAAACCCCTATTGCCGCATTAACTCAATCTATGGATTCCCTTATTAGATTTGACTCTAATCCAGCAGATTTTCGTCGCCCTATTTCTAGGGTTGCAATCAACTTCGCTTAATTGTGTTGATCTACTCTTAAATAGGGACTTTTGCTCCACTGAATAAGCACATTCGACTTGAATCAATAACCTGAATTATCAAAACAAGAATAAGAACTCACAATTAAGAATAAGAACAAGTATTTATCTTATAAATCAAATAATAATAAGATCTGTCTTAGGTTTCATCCCCTTAGGTATTTAAGGGATTTAGTTCATACTGATAGAGGGAAACATCATAAAATAAGGAAAACAACAAAACATAAGAAAACCCAAAAACTTCAAGAGAAATTGATAGGAGATCTTCAGTCTTGAAGGAGATCCTTCTTCTGAGCTGCTCCCGACGGCTGTCTTTGAGTATTTTCTGCCTTCTACTCGGCGTCCTCTTTTAGGTTGCCCCCTAGGGTGTTTATATAGGCCTTGGAATGCCTTTCTTCGCCCCCAAGTAGCCTTTTCCGAATAGAATTAGTCTTGGGGTTGGCAGGGACACGCCCGTGTTCGATAGCCTTAGGCCATGCTCGACTCTGCTCGCCATACACAGCCGTGTGATCTTCCCGTGTGCGACAATCCAGGCCGTGTTCAATTCTGCTCGTAATACACGATCGTGTGGTTTGATAGTCCAGGCTGTGTTGATTCAAGTAGGCCCATTTTGTCCCATTTTGGCCCGTTTCTCGTTCTTTTCTACTCCCTAAGCCCTCCTGAGTGTAAAACATGAAATTAAAGGATTAAGAGCATCGAATTCATCAAATCTGATGAAAATTCATCCAAAAATAAGCCAAGCATGGGGTTAAAATATGTATAAATTATGGTTTATCAGATCTTGATTTGTACACCTCGAGTGTACTACCTGTGTATCCATCGGTATTCCGAATAAATCCAACAGGTAACAATCCAGACATGAGAAGATATGAATAGTAAAATGAGTTATTACACGTATTTCCTTAAAATACATGAAAATGAAGATATGTGATAATTGATACATGGAAATATGAGATGATGATATTTGTACATGGAATTTATTTGATAAATATGTTCATCCTTGATTATAGATTTGTACGCCTTGAGTGTACCATTCGTGTGACATTGATATTTCGAATTATATGAGTAAAGTTCTTACACGAAATAATTTGAAATCGAGATGAATTATTATGAGAATATACTTGTAATACAAATATATGATTTATACATGTTATATGAATACGTGATATGGAAAGTATATATATCTGGAAAACTTGATTGTTGTTGAGCCCATATATGTTTGTGATGTTATTATGGAATATATGACTAACAAGGGCAATGAGGATATGTGTAGGGCTTGAGGGAAAATTGATTGAATATGCCTTACATAGTTACCTCAAAATAAAATGAATGGTAAGTTAAGTACCATGTTATACGAACTTATTAAGCATGTAATGCTTACTTAGTTTTATTTCCCTGTTTTAGAGTAAATCAAAAGCTCGTTGGATTGGAAGCTTGGCGAAGATCACTCACACTATCCATCAGCCTATTTCGGTGCATATGGTAAATCAATTATGGTTATAATGGCATGTATAGGTTATATTGGCCATATTGGCCATATTGGCATGTAAATGTTTAGGACAACTTGGCCTTTAGGTGGTTTGAAAATGATGCTTGTAATCTAGCCATTGAAATGGGTAGTAATGGTTGTTTTGATATACTTGTAATGTCATGCTATGGTAGCTATATATATATGTTAAGTAGTTGATCAGGTCATGTTTAACACATGGATTGAACCAAGGTAAGATAGTAAACATGTAAGCATGCAATGATATGCCATGTTGAATGATGGAAATTGCTTAATTTGAATGCTTGAAATGGTTGGAATGTGTTTGGTATGTTTTAATGCAGGAAAATGGTAAATTTGGGTGACAAATGAGGCTAGGAAATGGCTTTATTTTGTCCACACGGGCGTGTCTAGACCGTGTGTGACACACAGCCGGGTACATGGATGTGTAGTTAGGCCGTGTGTCCCCTGCACCTAAATTTTGAGAAATAGAAGGCTCAGAATTAAGCGCACGGGTAGAGACACGGGCGTGTGTCTCAGTCGTGTGTGCCACACGGTGTAACATCCTGAAAAGGGCCTATGCATTTTTGGTTTAATTGTACGAAATGACATATCTTATGTGTTATGAATATATTTTGAACACTTTTGGAAACCTGGAAATGTATGGAAATGTTAAGTTTAAAAGAGGAAAGTGAACATTTTTAGAACCTTGGAAATGTAAGGAAATGTCTTGTAAGGAAATGTCATGGAAATGTCTTGGAAATGTAAGGAAATGTCTTGTAAGGAAATGTCATGGAAATGTAAGGAAATGTCAAGTTTCTGAGCCGATCGAAAATTTTTGGAAACTTAGAAATGACCTAGAAATGACGAGTTTTAAGGTTTAAAAGGGAAATTAAGGCAATGTGGCCTTAAAAGAAAAAGTTTGTGGAATTTGACACACAAGCAGGCTTGGAAAAGTGGTCTGAAGATGCCACTTAGGGCTGTGGAAATGGCGCCATATGCAAGAGGAATGGGCTGAGTTCGAGTCACTTGGGAAGCAAATAAAAGAGGTTTTATTTTTGCTTCCAGAAGACTGAGGTGGACGACACATGGCTATAAATTAGGAGCTTTTATTCTTTTATAAATAGTGGATAAATAAGGGATTTATTTATCATTATTTTCAAGAGATAATTGTTGGATTAAATTCTTTTAATTTGAATAAAGAGATAAAGAGGAAAATAAGGGAGAAGTGATGGCCAAGTAAGGGACTTTGAGTTTAATAATTTTGGCTAAGTAAGGATAGTTCTTTGAATTATCTTAAGTGATAATTAAAGGATAAAGTTATCAGATAGAGGAGTGGTGGCAAAGTAAGGGACTCCTTAGATGATAATTTCGGCTATAAAAGGAAGGAAGGAGGGCTACTCATCAATTTGTGCTTCCTCCTTTCTCTGCCAAATTCTTAGTGCTCTCTTCTCTTCTTTTCTTTCTTTATTTTTGCCAATTTGAAATACCTTGTGTTCTAGTCGAATCCTCCATCTTTATTCTTCCTTCTCTTTTCTTTCTAATCCATCCAAAAGCCGAAAGTTGTGAGATCATCATCTAGCCATAGCCAGAATCTCTCGAAGGTTGAAGTGAAGGTGCAATCGATTTCTTCAAGTAAGGGTAAGATCTCATTCGGTTTCATCCTTTTTTCTTAAGATTTTCCGAAATCTAGGACTAACCCCATTAATATCTTGTTGCCGAAACTTTGAAGAGATCTTTCGGGATTTACTAAGTGTCGACTACAAGGAAGGAGAAGTTCTTTTCCAGAAGGTACACCATAGGCCACGTGTTCCTAGTTATTCGGTGAGTTTCGGGATTTAAAATCCACAAGGTAAGTTTAAGTATACTAATCCTACTAGGATTTGGATTTATGGGCCGAATGGCTTTTTATTAAAGTAGTAGGTGATTAATCAAATGTAGGGATTAAGGATCTAAGCATTAGATCAAGCTTTTAGGGATCTCAAGGAAATTTTAAGCGAATCGGGTGTGTACCCCACACTAATTCTTAATATGTTTTATGGTTGTGTTTAATTAAAATATGTGATATTAAGAATATGAAAGTGGCTAAGGTACCATGATATGGTACAAAGTACTCAGTGCACGTTTCCTACTTCCACTAGGATTATGAAATATGTTATTTATAACATGTGAAAATTTATAAGAATGAGAATTTAAGTATGATATGCATGATATGAATAATATGGGTCATTCGGGATATATGAAAAAGGGGAAGTGAAGGTGATGACTACGGTCTCACTATCCGAATGTGGTGACTTGGTCACATTATCCGAATGTGGTAACCGGTTACATTATCCGAATGTGGTGTCTCATGACAAAATTATCTAGTGGCTATGCCACAAATTTTATATGGGCGATGAGCACGTCATTCGCATCGATCGCCTTCGATGGTGTGTAGCGGATGGAGGGTTGACTTAGTAGTCCCCACGGTGTGTATTTGGCGGTGCGGGGTGTGTAGCGGATGGACAACTAGGTTTGGGTTTGGGAATGCATCATAACCTGTATTCTATGTTTTGAATGTGTAATATGTGATATGCCTGATTCTATTATGATTTAGTGTCGTGTACACATTGAGTCTGTTTGACTCACCCGTTGGGGAACATTTTTTTGGTGATGAGCAGTGATGGACCAGGACTAGCAGAACTTGTGGTGGCCATGCTCAACATGAAGTTTATATTTTTGAGGACTCTTGAATTTATTTTAGTACTTTGAATTATTTTGGGAATTAATTGATGTAATAAGGCCATAAGGCCATAGTTGAATTACTTTACACTTATTTTTATTTATTATGATTATGAATTTTATCTATTAAAATTTAATTAAAATTTCTTTTAAACTAAACCCTAAATATTTTGTCACTTAAGATAAAAGGGATTTCAATATAAAACGAACCTGTTTTCAACACAAGCCCAACCCAAAACAATATTTTTCTTAAAATCACACAAGTTTTCCTAAGAACAAAAGAATTTTGAACCGGTTTACTTGAGGAACATACCAAACCTGGTCAAAGCTCGTGGGCCGGGTTTGGGGTGTTTCACACGGCCTGGAACACGGGCGTGTGTCTTGGTCGTGTGAAACATGCACCTAACTTCGAATTAAATTAATTAACCAAACGGCCTAGCACACGGGCGTGTGGTATGGCCGTGTGCACAAGTCAGAGAGTTACACGGGGTTGAACACATCCTGTAGCACGGGCGTGTCCCAAGGTCACACGGGCGTGTGAGCCCTACACCTTGGAAAATTTTTGAAATTTCGTGAAAAATTCTTAGAGTTCCCGATTAAGTCCCGACTCAATTCTAGTGCTCAAATTGGGCTTCGAGGGTCCAATTAAGGGATGTTGTGAATGATCTCATTTTATGAATAGTAATTTAAAGAAATTATTTGTAAAATGTTCTGAAAGTTTCGATATACTCCGTAACTCTGCTTCGGCAACGGATACGGGTTTGGAGTGTTACAGATTCTGAGTCCACTTTGAATAGCTAATGATTGGAATATTAATGATTCATTAACTTAATGGAGTATGAAAAAAAATATAATTTTACAATGATTATTTAAATTAATTCACAGTTTCAATAGCAGCAACAATGGCAACACGCCTATGCCATCAATATTATATTGTATCAATCAAGATAACAAATTCACACATTATTATCTATACATATTCCCTTAATTTTTTGCCTAATACTCATTTGAATTTTCAAGCTTGAGAGTTGATGTTAACTCATATCCCATTGAGACATAATATTTCATAAATCGATTCCCAGCAAGGAGTCAAGGTGCTTGAAACTTTGCGTTAATCAGTTCCTTTTCACAATTAGCAATTTTGGGACCTATAACAGCTACATCATAGTTTGCGGTTTGGGGATCTTCAACCAATTCTGAAGATACCATTTCAAATGATAAGCTTGCATATTTGTAAGCCTCAACGCAACAATTAAGAGCTTTCAAAGCCTGGGGAGAACCTGGTTTCTTAATTATTTCATTATATGCATTCAAAGTTGCTTTTGCATTTGCTGCTCCTAATATCATAATGAGGGTTCCTAGTTGGGTTGTATCTATTGCCGCAATAACTTCGGGAGTGGAAAGTGCTTTCAGGCAAAACCTACTATTTTGAATTGCCTTGCCATTGCATAAATTTTCTACTAGTTGCGATGAAGGTATCAGAAGGGAAACATTAGCCTTTGGAATAATTGCACTTGTTGGCAAAGAAGAAAGCCAAAAGATTGATAAGAAAATAACTAAAAGTAAGCATAATTGATTTGGAGGAGCCATTGTCTTGTTGACTATGATACGAAGATATTTTTAATTACAAATTTTGATCTTGTGATTTTATAATTTCTTTTACTACTTTTTATAAAGGTAAAACAATTCTATTTTTGGAGAAGTCTTAGTTACGATAACATACATTATTATAAATTATAACAATAAAGTTATTTTACAATTTTGTTAACAAAACTAATTTAGTAATTTATTTTCTAATATAAGTGTTTGATTGTACAATTATATTGATTTTCTTTTTTTATTGAAAATTTTGGTTGCAATCAACTTTTCTTTTGGTGTGTAAATAAAACTAACAAACTCTACTAAATAATTACAAACGGAAACTCAACTACTTTATCAAACCCAAATTCATCTAACATTGCCTCAGGGAAATTAACAAACACCTGCACCTATGTATTCCTATCTAAAGCCACCTTAGCAAGCCTGTCAGCAACTTTGTTCCTCTCTCTCGGAATACACTTGATTTGCCATTGGACTATAGTTTGTAAAAACAAATGAATCCTTCTTATCAAGGATGAGGACGAACTGGCCAAGCAGCTAACCTGCAAAGCTTTAACTAATTCCAAGCTATCCATGTGTATCGACACATTCTTGTACCCCTTTCTCTGAATAATGGAAAAACCATAAAGTATCCATAAATTTTAGCTATAAAAATAGAACAACTCCCCAAATAAGTGTTATATCCAAGGATCCATTCTCCATTTTGTTTACATGTAACACCCCCGGCAGTAGCAAAACATGTTTCCATCCTAATAGCCCTGTCGGTATATAACGCATAAAATTTCCTACCAAAGGATGTTCAGAATCAATAATGAGATGTCTAGACAAGTGACTCTTATAGGTTGAATTGTACTGTTTTGCCAAGCTTGTGGAAATCTTAATAGTTTCAATAAAACTCCATGTTATTCCCTAAAAGTTAAAAAGGTTCTTGTTTTTCCATATACACCATACTATTAAACCAAAGTAACTAGACCAAAAGATCCCCACACACGACATCCACACTGAAGATCATAAATTAGTCTCCATCCAATCTTGAAGACTATTGGAGCAGAACCGGGGCGGACAGTTTGTAGGCACAATCTACATCCAAGCCTCATTTGTAGCAGAGAAATCCCTAAGCACATGAAGTAAATCTTTTGTTTCATGGTGATACATCTGAGAAGACGCACTGTGACCAATGCCCTTCCGTATCCGTTCCACATAGTTAAAAGTTGTTGTTCGAACGTAAGCCATAAGAAAAAAAAATGAACACGTTGAGGTCCTTGAAAATTCCTTACGATCGACCACCCTTTTTCTTTTATATTCCATGTATCCTCCCTTATCGATCAGTAATCACTCTTGACCAAAAAGGACCCTACCGAGGTGCACACCCAATTAATTTTATTAGGACCTACAAAAGGGTGGTGAGGGGGATACTCACAACTCTTTTATCAATATCCTTTGGAAACCTGACTCTAAAAAGTTCTAGATTCCACATCCCATCCTCAATTACCATGTCACGAAGCAAACAATCCGTCATAAGATTGATTTGATAAGGCACATGATTGGATGAACACAAACAGTAGATAGAATTCCTGGTCCAAACAGACCAATATAAATTCTCTCTTGATATGGATCGTACTTTAGCAAGTGCTCTCCATACGGCTGAACACCCTCCTCGTGTAATACTTTCGGGCACCCTCACTTTCATTCCACACTTCGATCGAAGAACTCGAACCCAGATGGCAGTATCTTTAGAGACTTCATTAAACCCCAAATTTAGCAAAAAAAGAAGCATTTAGATCCTCTAAATGCCTTAGACGTCATCCTCCACAAGCACTAGGTTGACAATTAGAGTCTCAATCAACTAGAGACACTCTCCTTCCACCATTAGCCGACACCTATATCAATTGTCTTGCCGATCGTTCAATCTACACATAAACACATTTCAAAATTTGCATTGGCTCCATAAAATAATTTGGTAAAGAAAGAAGAACAGACTAAACAAGAGTAACACTACCTGCCATAGAGAGCTACTTAGCATCCCAATTACTCAATTTGCTACGCACCTATTCTACCACAAACCGCAATGTAGATTTAGAAACTCTATTATGGAATAACGGCACTCCCAGGTACATTTCAATATCTTGGGCCCTTTGTAAGCCAAGTAAACTACTTAGCATGTTACTAAGATCATCACCCACTCCTTCAAAATAGAAAATATTGGTTTTCTAGGAATTGAATCAATGGCCTTAGAAACTACATAAGTGGTGAAGAATTCCTTTAAGGATCCGAACATGCTTTAAGTCCGCTTTCAAAAAGATTACCAAATCATTTGCAAAGAACAAATAAGAAAGAACTGGCCCCATCTAGATGGTTTGATTTCAATTTGTTAAAGAGAACCAAAAAAACTTGTAACACCCCTCACCCGTATTCAACATCGGAATTAGGTTATGGAGCATTACCGGATTTACAACACTTATAATCATACAATTCGTATACAATTTGTCATATCAAATACAATTCAATCACAACCAATGATAGTGTCCCTTAAACGAGCCTACATGTATTAAAACGTGCATTAGAAATGGTTCGGGACTAAACCGATAACTCAGAAAAATTTTGGAACCTTAGAAAAATTTCAACCATACAGGGGTCACACGCCCGTGTGAATAGGCCGTGTGCCTCACACGGCTCCAGACACGCCCGTCTCTGTGGCCATATGGAAACAGGGCATACATACTGACTTGGGTCACACGACCAACCACACTCTTGTGTGTTTAGCCCGTGTGCCCTTCGAAGTGGCCGCACATGCCCATGTGCCAGCCCGTGTGCTAGGCCGTGCCAAACCTGTAGGTTATACTAACTTATGCAACACGGCCATGTCACACGCCAGTGTGCTAGGCCGTGTGCAAATTAGGGGGTATACTGACTTGTACCACACGGCCAATCACACACCCGTGTGTGAGACCGTGTGAAGCATACTGACTTAAATTCAATTTCAACACCAGGGGACACACGACCGTGTAACATGATCCTGTGTCACACACGGCTGAGACACACGCCCGTGTCTCTGCCCGTGTGGACAAAAATAAGCCATTTGCAAGGCCAATTTGCCACCCCAACTTCAATGTACCTACACAAGGCAAAATGATACCATTTCATCATACAATTAGGCAGCCAAAATCATCAACCAAATACACAGTTCATACTATATCTATTTCCACCATTTCAATACTCAATTTAAAACCATTTACCTATTCAAATACCTATCATCTCATCTTGCTTTACTAGACATAATTCACATATATGATTCATTCAATAAAACCATTCCAAATATGCATTATCAATTCAACCTCATTCATTCATTATAGGTCAATTACCTAATTCAAAACAAAGCTATTAACACATCTTTATACATTAACAAAATTATCAACACAATCCAACTTAAATGGCCAAAAATACATGTTCATCAAACATACCAAAATGACCAAAGCCTATACATGCCATATACCATATATAAACAACTCAAAAGTACCAAAATAGATGTCTGATAGTGTGATGAAGTTCTTGACTATCCTCAATTACGAGCTAGCTTCGATATACTATAAAAGATAGAAGAAAATAATAAAGTAAACTATAAAGCTTAGTAAGTTCGTATGTATATATGAAATAATCAACATCATTCATTAACAATTCCAAATATATACATAATTTGCAATTAAAACCTCAATCAATGATATAACATAAAGTTTAACTACAAAGCAACTCATGAGTTCTCATCTTCTTTTAATTCATCATTCGAATAGTTTTCTGTACATACTTGTACTGATACATATCTATTCTCACCAATTCGCTTATCAAATCACTTTGAGTTTATAAATGCTTACGATATAAGTACATCGATTTTCCGATGCCATAGTCCAACTATGGTCTTACACCTACATTGCCAAGGCCCTTCCGTGGTCTTACATTCACATGCCATAACCCGGTTATGGTCTTATTATCCGATTTGCCATAGCCCAGCTATGGTCTTATTCAGTAACTCGTCCACTTAAACCGTATATTTAAATCAAATTCATCACATTTAGCTATAGAATAAATAGAATCTCTGTACCATCCATCAATTGAATAAATACACATTCAAGTTCAATTATACAAACTTACATCGTATACGGAAATGACGAAATGGATCGACTATTCAATTACTTTACTTTTTCCCTGGTCTAAGTCTGAATTCCTCTTTTCTTGATCTTAATCAAGCTAGGAGTGTGCCGAATCAAGAACCCTAAAATGAATTCTTTTTCTTGAACAAATTCGGTGGAGAAGATGAAAGATGGGCACATTTTATGATTTTGTTTTTTTATTAATATTAACTTATTTCATAATTTACTAAATTAACCTTGTGTATTTATCTTTATAACTATTTATAACATGTCCATAAATGTCCACTCACCAATATATTGGTCTAATTACAACATAAGGACCTTAATATTAAGGTTCCATAGCTATTTGACACCTTTAGCTAATAGAACAACACTTTTGCATTTTACGCGATTTAGTCCTTTTTCTCAAATTAACCAACCAATCGATAAAATTAGCTCACGAAATTTTCACACATATCAAATAACATGCTATAAATACCGAAAATAATATTAAAATAATTTTTTGACATCAGATTTTTGGTTCCAAAACAACTGTTCTGATTTGACCAAAAACGGGCTGTTACAACGCTCCCCCCTTAGGGATTTTCGTCCCCAAAAATCTTACCAGTGACTAGGTTCGAGTATTGTTTTCTCATAGCATCCTTAGGTTCCCATTTAACTTCTTCAACCCCGTGTCGATGCCATAATACTTTCACTAATGCAATTTTCTTATTTCTCAGCTCTTTGATCTCACAAGCTAAAATTCAAATCAGTTCTTCAGCATATGACATATCAGACTGAATTTCAACCTCAGTCGGGGAAATAACATGTGAAGGGTCGGGTTAGTATCGTCGAAGCATCGACACATGAAACACATTATGAATTTTCTCTAACTCTGGTGGTAAAGATAGTCGATATGCCACTAGTTCAACTCGCTCAGTAATCTCATACGGTCAGATGAATCGCTGACTCAATTTCCCTTTTCGACCAAACCGCAATATCTTTTTCCACGGCGATACTTTTAAAAACACTTTATCCCCGATCTGGAACTCAATATCTTTCCGTTTCAAGTCTGCGTATGATTTCTATCGATCCCAAGCTGCTTCCAAACTATCACGAATTACTTTCACTTTTTCTTCAGTCTCTCTGATCAGATCAACCCCGTGAATCTTATTTTCTCTAAGCTCAGTCCAGTACAATGGTGTTCTACATTTACGATTGTATAGAGCTTCGTACGGTGCCATCTTTATACTTGATTGGAAGCTATTATTCTAAGCAAATTCAATAAGTGGTAGATATTTCTCCCAACTACCTTCAAACTCAAGAATGCAACAACGCAACATATCCTCAAGTATCTGAATAACTCGTTTGGATTGACCATCCGTTTGCGGGTGAAACGCAGTGCTAAAATGCAACTTTGAACCCAAAGCTTCTTGCAATTTCTTCCAAAATCACGAAGTAAATCTTGGATCTCTATCCGAATCAATAGATACCGGAACACCATGTAATCTCACAATTTTGGAAATATACAACTCAGCTAATTTATCAAGCGAGAAACCTGTACGTACCGGAATGAAATGAGCTAATTTTGTCAATCTGTCAACAACAACCTAGATCGTATCTTTCTTTTTCAGAGATAAGGGCAAACTCGATACGAAATTCATTGTTACTCTATCCCACTTACACTCAGGAATCATAATAGGCTTTAATAAACCTGACAGCACTTGATGCTCAGCTTTGACTTGCTGACAAATCAAACATTTTGAAACAAATTCTGAGATATCTCGTTTCATGCCGTGCCACCAATAAAGCTATTTCAAATTGTTATACATTTTCGTGCTTCTCGGATGTACTGATAAACAACTACTGTGTGCTTCGTTTAGAATCTTCTGAATGAGCTCAGAATTTCTTGGTACACATATCATATCACGAAACATCAAACAATCATCAAGCCCTATTCGAAACTCTAAATCAGAAGTCGACTCACACTGAGCTCGTTTTGCTTGCAATTCATTATCAAATTTTTGAGCCTCACAAATCCGCTGTAGAAATAACAGTCTCACTTTCAACTCGGCTATTATCGAACCGTCGTCAGACAAAGTTAATTGTGTGTTCAAAGCACGTAAAGCAAATAAGGACTTTCGGCTCAAAGCATCAGCAACTACGTTCACTTTCCTCGGATGATAATCAATCACTAATTCATAGTCTTTTAGCAATTCTAGCCATCTCCGCTGTCGCAAATTCAAATCTTTTTGAATCATCAAATATTTCAAGCTTTTTTGATCGGTATAAAAATGGCATTTCTCACCAAACAAGTAATGACGCAAAATTTACAATGCGAACACTATCGCAGCTAACTCTAGATCGTGCGTCAGATAATTCTTTTCATGCAGCTTCAACTGTCTCGAGGCATAAGCTACAACTTTGCCTTCCTGCATCAGAACACAACCTAGACCATTTAACGATGCATCACTGAAAACTACGAATTTTTTACCCGACTCAGGCTGAACTAAAACTGGTGCCTCTGTTAATAATGCTTTCAACTGCTCGAAGCTCTGCTGACACTTTTCTGACCACTCAAATTTAACATCTTTTTGATGCAATCGTGTCATCGGAGTTGCAATCATCGAGAAGCCTTTCACAAATCGTCTATAATAGCCTGCTAGTCCCAAAAAACTACGGACTTCGGATACATTTCTCGGAGGCTTCCAATCTATAATCGCAGAAATTTTGCTCGGGTCAACTCGGATACCCGCGGCTGAAACTATATGTCCCAGAAAACCAACCTATCATAGTCAAAACCCACATTTGCTGAACTTTGCAAACAACTGTTTATCTCTCAAAGTTTGTAACACGATTCTCAAATGCTTGGCATGCTCAGATTCATCATGAGAGTAAATCAAAATATCATCAATAAACACAACTACGAATCGGTCTAAGTACGGCCTGAAAATCTGGTTCATCGCGTCCATAAAAACAGCAGGTGCATTTGTTAGTCCGAAAGGCATAACAAGAAATTTGTAGTGTTTGTACCTTGTTCTAAATGCAGTCTTTGACACATCTGAGTCTTTAACTCGCAACTGGTAATAACCCGATCTCAAATCAATTTTTGAAAACATTATTGCCTCTTTTAACTGATCAAACAAATCATCTATTCGTGGCAAAGGGTATTTATTTTTGATCATCACTTTGTTGAGCTGTTGATAGTCTATACACATTCTCATCGTGCCATCTTTGTTTTTCACAAATAACACTGGTGTACCCCAGGGAGAGAAACTCGGCCTAGCAAAACCTTTATCTATCAACTCTTGCAACTGAGCTTTCAATTCTTTTAACTCTGCCATTCTGTACGGAGCTATCGATATTGGCTTTGTTCCCAGTACTAAATTAATACCAAATTTAACCTCTCTGATAGGTGGTAAACCTGGTAACTCTTTGAGAAATACATCTGGATACTCGTACACAACTGGTACTAATTCAATCTTTGTTTCTGTCACTTTTGTATCAAGTACATAAGCAAGATAAGCTTCACACCCCTTTCTCACAAATTTCTGAGCTAACATAGACGAGATCACATCTGGCAAACTATTCAAGTCATCAGATTCAATTCTAATAGTCTCATTATTCTGACATTTTAGTTCAATTATCTTTCGTCTACAATTCACTATAGCATCATGCATCGTCAACCAGTCTATACCCAGGATAACATCAAACTCATCAAATGACAACAACATCAAATCAGCCATAAAATAGTAACCCCGAGTCATTAACGGACAACTCTTGCAAACTTTGTCAACCAGGACATATTTGCCTAAGGGGTTCGACACTTTTATAACAAATTCAGTAGAATCAACAAGTAAATTCTTACTAGACACTAAGTTCACACATATATATGATTGAGTTGATCTGGGATCTATCAATGCAACTACATCAGTGTCATAAAGATAGAATGTACTGGTAATAACATCTTGAGATGACAATTCTTCGCGAGCGCGAATAGCATAAGTTCTGGCAGGTGCTCTAGCTTCAGATCTCACAGTAGTATCTCGTGTCGCACCTCTACCACCACTCACATTTCCAACATTACGGAATGGTCTTCCTCTCGTAGTCGTGTTGCTTTGTCTTGCACTCTGAGATTTATCTTTCTCATCTAACTTAGGACAATCTCGAATGAAGTGTTCATGCGAACCACATCCAAAATAGGCTTTATCATTAAATTTACACTCTCCAAAATGTCGTTTTCCACATCATCCACATTCAGGTTTGTTCGGTCTAACATTACCCACACTTGCCACTGACATAGCTGGAGTTTTTGAACCCGTAAATTGCTTCCCACGATTTCTATTAGAGTAGTCCACTGGTGCATTTGATCGACTATACGAATCTCGGGATTTCTTTGATGAAGAGTGATAGGGTTTATTCATCAATCTCTTTCTCGAATCTCTAGCTTCCGAATCAACCTCTCTCTTTTCTTTGCCCAGTTCTTCAGCTTTACAAGCACGTTCGACTAACACAACGAATTCTTTTAAATCCAATATCCTGACCAGAAGTTTAATGTCTTCTTTCAGCCCATCAACAAACCGCTTGCACATTATCTTTTCGGTAGAAACATATTCTTCAGGATACTTGCTCAACCGTACAAATTCTCTTTCATATTCAGTTATGGTTATACGGCCTTATTTCAATTCTAGAAATTCTTTATACTTTTGGTCAAGGAACTGTTGACTGATGTATTTCTTCCAGAACTTGGTCTGAAAGAATTCCCAAGTCACTCGTTCTCTCGGCACTACCAACACTAAAGTATTCCACCATTGATACGTAGAGTCTCTCAGAAGAGAAATAGCATACTTTAAGCATTCAGCTTGCGTACACGAAAGTTCATCAAACACTCGGATAGTATTTTCAAGCCAGAACTCGGCTCTCTCAAGGTCATCATCAACATTAGCCCTAAACTCTTCAGCCCCGTGTTTACGGATCTTATCAACTGGAGGCTTATTCAATCTTAAAAGCTCGACTCCTTGAGGAACTACAGGTACAGTTTGGGGAATAGGAGGGGGTGAAGGTTGTTGAGCAGCCAGATTTTTCCGAACATATTGAGTGAACCACTCATTCATCATCGGGAAAAAGGCTTCTTTAGCCTCACCTCTGTGACTACTCGACACGGGTCGAGATTCGGAAAGCGCTGTCCCATGAGTGGGAGCTGGCCAAATACTCTTAACATCATCCGCTACAGCTCGTTCGGGGTCCATTACTATACGAAAACATAGTTTAAAATGTCAGGATTCATTACACTATCACAGGTTATATATCGCATGTATAGCTAGACTCTTACACATGCTACGTTAGTCCTAGAATTGACTAAACCGTAGCTCTGATACCAATAAATGTAACACCCCTCACCTGTATTCAACGTCGGAATAGGGTTACAGAGCATTACCAGATTTACAACACTTATAATCATACATTTCATATACAATTTGTCATATCAAATACAATTCAATCACAACCAATGATAGTGTCCCTTAAACGAGCCTACATGGCTTAAAACATGCATTAGAAATGGTTCGAGACTAAACCAATAACTCAGGAAATTTTTGGAAACTTAGAAAAATTTAAACCATACAGGGGTCACACGCCCGTGTGAATAGGCTATTTGTCTCACATGGCTCTAAACACGATTGTGTCTCAGGCCGTGTGGAAACAGGGCATACATACTGACTTGGGTCACACGACAAACCACACATCCATGTGTCTAGCCCGTATACCCTTCGAAGTGGCCGCACACGCCCGTGTGCCAGGCCGTGTGCTAGGTCGTGCCAAATCTGTAGGGTATACTGACTTATGCAACACGGCCAAGTCACACTCCCATGTGCTAGGTTGTGTGCCAATTAGGGGGATACATTGACTTGTACCACACGGCCAATCACACGCCCATGTGTGAGACCTTGTAGAGCATACTGACTTAAATTCAATTTCAACACCAGGGGACACACGGCCATGTAACATGACCGTGTGTCACACGCCCGTGTCTCTGCCCGTGTGGACAAAAATAGGCCATTTGCAAGGCTAATTTGCCACCCCAAACTCAATGTACCTACACAAGGCAAAATGATACCATTTCATCATACAATTAGGCAGCCAAAATCATCAACCAAATGCATAATTCATACTATATCTATTTCCACCATTTCAATACTCAATTTAAAGCCATTTACCTATTCAAATACCTATCAACTCATCTTGCTTTACTAGACATAATTCACATATATGATTCATTCAATAAAACCATTCCAAATATGCATTATCAATTCAACCTCATTCATTCATTATAGGTCAATTACCTAATTCAAAACAAAGCTATTAACACATCTTTATACATTAACAAAATTATCAACATAAGCCAACTTAAATGGCCCAAAATACATGTTCATCAAACATACCAAAATGACCAAAGCCTATACATGTCATATACCATATATACACAACTCAAAAGTACCAAAATAGATGTCCGATAGTGCGATAAAGTTCCTGACGATCCTCAATTTCGAGCTAGCTTCGATATACTATAAAACATAGAAGAAAATAACAAAGTAAGCAATAAACCTTAGTAAGTTCGTATGTATATTTGAAATAATCAACATCATTCATTAACAATTCCAAATATATACATAATTTGCAATTAAAACCTCAATCAATGATATAACATAAAGTTTAACTACAAAGTAACTCATAAGTTCTCATCTTCTTTTAATTCATCATTCGAATAGTTTTCTGTACATACCTGTACTGATACATATCTATTCTCACCAATTCGCTTATCAAATCACTTCGACTTTATAAATGCTTACTTATGGACCTCGAAACTAACTATTATTTTGACAAAGGCAAGCGCACCTATCGAACAGTAGTATAGCTGTGGTGAGTCCAGAATATCGTATCCTCAAGGACCAAGAATACTAGTATTAACTATCTTTTTATTATCTAGCCTAATAATTAAGGGGATTTATTTTTAATCTAAAATTTACTAACTAATTTAACTAACTATGAACGCGACAGAGAGTAAATTGGGAAAATACTTTTGGACAACTTATATGAGATAGGCAATACCTAAGGAAGAATCCACCTAGACTTCACTTATTACTTTTGATTCATGCGATTTATTTACTTGGCTTACTCCGTAGAAATCCCTAAATTATATTAATACCTCTCTCGAGGCTACTAACAACTGACTCAAGGTTAATTAATTGAAATCTCTTTCTAATTAAAACCCCTATTGTCGCATTAACTCGATCTATGGATTCCCTTATTAGGTTTCACCCTAGTCCGACAGATTTTCGTCGCCCTATCTCTAGGGTTGCGATCAACTCCGCTTAATTGTGTTGATCTACTCTTAAACAGGGACTTTTGCTCCACTGAATAAGCACATTCGAACTTGAATCAATAACCTGAATTATCAAAACAAGAATAAGAACTCACAATTAAGAATAAGCATAAGTATTTATCTCATAAATCAAATAATAATAAGATTCATCTTAGGTTTCATCCCCTTAGGTATCTAAGGGATTTAGTTCATACTAAAAGAGGGAAACATCATAAAAGAGGAAAAACAACAAAACATAAGAAAACCCAAAAAACTCCTAAAGAACTTGATGGGAGATCTTCAGTCTTGATGGAGATCCTTCTCCTAAACTATTCCCGACGGCTGTCTTAGAGTATTTTCTCCTTCTACTCGGCGTCTATTCGACGTCCTGTTGAGCTCTCCTTTTAGGTTGCCCCCTAGGGTGTTTATATAGGCTTTGAGATTCCTTACTTGGCCCACAAGTATCCTAATCCGAATGAAACTTATCTTGGCCACGGCAGGGACACGCCCGTGTGACACTCCCGTGGTGGATTCCTTCGGCCGTGGTCGATCCTGCTCGCCACACACGACCGTGTGATCTGCCCGTGGTCGATAGTCCATGCCGTGTCTCGGTTGTTGCTCGAAACACACGGCCGTGGATGATAGCCCAGGCCGTGTAAGTCTCTAATGTAGGCCCGTTTTGTTCCTTTTTGGCCCGTTTCTCGTTCCTTTCGACTTCCTAAGCTCTCCTGAGTATAAAACATGAAATTAAGGGATTAGGAGCATCGAATTCATCAAATCTAATGAATATTCATCCAAAATTAAGCCAAGCATGGGGTTAAAATATGTGTAAATTATGGTTTATCAAATACCCCCACACTTAAGCTTTTGCTTGTCCTCAAGCAAAATTCTCAACTCACAATTGGAATTAACTTCCCTTTTTTTTCATAATTCTCATCAACAATGTCTTATCATAATTCATAGATAATTCATACATGGATAATCTAACTAAAAGAGTCCTAAAGATTCAAACAATCTAAGTCATAAATTTTATAGCACGAAAATATAGGTGTCTCCCCTCATCTAAATAAATTACATTTGGTCCAAAATCGACAAGAATTGACATCCTCACTAAAGATTCACTCAAATCACTCAAAGTGTTCATTGTTCAAATTAAGTGCTCAAAAAGTCAAACATGAAAAGTTAATCCCATAGGCTTGCCTGAAAATCAAATCTCCACCACTGTAAAATTAGATGATACACAAATCAAAAGGTCTTTAAAAGGGTTGTAATGGGGCTTGGGTTAAAGGTGTGGATAAAGGCTGAATTAGAGGGTTAGTATCGAGATTGAATTGATAAATTACCTAACTAGAAGAATAACTAAAATTTAAATAATTACAACAATTAAGAATTCATCACTAATAATACGAGCTTATTCTCAAAATGTGAAATTAACGCATAAGCTCAAATAGCATAGAACTAATAATGAATATACTTCATTTTTTTTAAGAATAAGCACATACAATAATAATAAGATAGAATTTAACAACTGAAATAAAGAAAATAGTTAAGCAACCGATCAAATCAAATCTCGATATAAGGGTAGTCAAAAGAAATGGTGATAACAAATACAAAGTGGGTTTTGGGTTAATATTAATGGGTGAGTCAAGAAGTGGTTGATTAGGTTTCAAAAGGGTTCACTAGGGGTTAATTAAACGGGTAGGCTTTTTAATGGAATAAGTGGGTTAAAACCTAGGTGCCTTTATCATCTCAGTATATCAAATCAGAGGTGTGGTCTCGACATGTATGATCGAAGCAAGCTCCAGAATAACAAATCAATGTTGACACACTCATAATTAATAAAGTGAGCAAGAAAAGAATATGCTCTAAAAGGCTCAAAATCTTACAAAAATTATGGTTTTTGATGTCAACCTTGCAAATTTCAAACTTCAAAGTAATATTTAAATTTAAGGAAACAACTTAGCAGATTTTTAACTTCTGAAAATAGACTTATCATGCTTGATTCTCTAATGTCTTAAAGCTTAAACCATCAGTGCACAATTACTTATGACTTAATCCGAAGCATATCAATGATAATCATAAATTAATAGAAGTTTCATTCTAATAGTAATATGAGAAAATTACTTAAGAATAAGACATAATTCAGGGATTTTCAAATAATACTGTAGTTAACCCCCCCACACTTAAGATGTACATTGTCCTCAATGTACAAAATTAGATAATGATAAGATAATAAGAATATCGTAAGAGAGGGAAAGAAGTGAAACTTCCTGAATTATGGATGAAATCCTTAGAAAGTGAAAAGAAGCCTGATGAACTAGGCAGAGGTGAAGGTGGGGGAAACTACTCTGGTAGTTTGGTCGTTCCTTAGTAGCACCTTGAACCTTTTGAAACTGCAAAGTCATCCGTAAAGTTTTAGGGAGTTTTATTAATGGTCGTCGATAATAGACAGCCAGAGATATAAAGAAATCAAAATATACTAATAAAAATTTAAGACAAGAAAAATAAAGAGAAAGAGTTCAAAAAATAAAAGAAAAAAAATAAATGGACTCAAGGGTCCTCCCACGCCCGTGTAGAGGATCACACGCCCGTTTTGGTTAATCAGTATCGACGACGGTCCATAGGCACGGGCGTGTCTCACGCCCGTGTTCTTTAGTCAGTGTCGACCACGGCCGCATCGCACGGCCATGGCATTTTATCGTAGCCCGTGTTTTGAGAAAAATTTTCATCCTTGACTCGCACGATCTCCGTCACGCTGGTGTGCCTCCTCGTGGTGTCCACACGGCCACGACCACGCCCGTGTACAAGGCTGTGTGGTAGGGAAAACTACGCCTAAAACATGAACGAACGTGAAAACAAACTAATTAGTAGGGTTAGTGCTCGGTTTGCCTCTCGAGAAGCGCTTATTTAGAGTCTAAGCTCGACTTACCTCTTATTCGTATGGTCATGGTGGTTCACAGAGTTGAAACTCCTTTTTCTTACTATCAATTCTATCAACATATGGTTTGAGTCGGGTAATATTTACCTTAAAAGTGCCGAAATTAGAATGAGTTACCTCGACCGTTCCGTATGGAAAGACCTTAAGTACCGTAAAGGAATTTCTTCGTTCACTTTAAGCTCTGAGGTGGTAATTCGAGGATTGGTTGAATCTAACAGTACCTGGTCCCCAACCTTGAAGTGATTTGTTCCTCCTTTAAACTCGTCATGGAGCCGCTTTGGTTCATCGTGTAGTTTTTATTTCCACTTGTCGTGTGTCCACCATTCATCTAGATCATTGATTTGTAGTCTTCTTTCTTCATGATTTGTGCTGTTTGTGTCATATAAACTAGACCGTGGTTCTATCACATTTTTTCGAGGTGTTTCCTGCAAAGAATGTTGAGCCATAAGGTCATTAACATTAATAGAACTCGTAATATCATCTTGATCACTAGATATCCTAACGGAATCACCAGCTTGAAAAGTTATCGTTTCGTCACCTACATGAAGTGTGAGTTCACCTGTATCAATATCAATTTTAGTTCTGGCAGTTGCTAAAAAGGGTCTTCCTAAAATTAAAGGAACATTATTATCCTCATCCATGTCTAAAACGAAAAAGTCTACTGGGAATATGAATTTATCAATTTTTACTAGTACATCTTCGATTATACCCTTAGGAATTCTAATAGTTTTATCAGCTAATTGAATGCTCATCCTAGTTTGTTTGGGTTTCCCGAGACCTAGTTGTTTAAACATTTTATAAGGCATAACATTGATGCTTGCCCCTAAATCAGCCAAAGCGTTATTAACAGATAAACTACCAATTAAGCACGGAATTGTAAAACTCCCTGGATCTTTTAATTTTCGTGGTAGTTTATTTTGTAGAATTGCTGAGCACACTGCGTTTAGCTCCACATGTGACGCCTCGTCTAATCTCTGTTTGTTCGTCAACAGCTCTTTTAAAAATTTCCTTGAATCTGGCATCTGCGAAAGACCTTCAAGGAACGGTAAGTTAATATGTAATTTCTTTAGAAGTTTAAGAAACTTACCGAATTGTTCATATGTATTGTCTTTCTTCATCGCATTAGGGTATGGCACTCGAGGTTGGTACTCTGTAATTACCAATTTTGGTTTATCATGGTTTACCTCAACCTTACCCTCCTCTGCCACATTCTCTTGCCTTAATTGTTATTCATCTAACCCTTCACTGTAACGACCCAAATTTGGGCCTAGTAGGATTGGGCCCATTGGGCCTTGGGCGTAGTAGCGTTTAAAATTTTTGAGAACAAGAGAACGGCTTGTTGGACCTATTAGGTGAGTGGTTTTGGAAGGTTAGGGGGCTTCTATGAAGTCCCGGGATTAAACTTGAGCTTTAGGAAAATTTTGGTTTTAGGTGAAAAAAAACCTTGGGAGTTGGTAGGTAGGCTTTAAGAATAAAATGTGGAGAAAAATGACACAAGTGGAGGTGTGGTGTAGTGGCAAAGTGACGCCACTTAAGAGGCAAGGGAGTGACGCCACAGGGAAGGAAGGAGGTCCACGGTTCAAGTCTTGGCTTTTGTATTTTGGTTTTCTTTTTAAATGGACTTTAGAATTTGGCTATAGATTTATATTTAGTTGCGCATGGTTTAAGACACAAGACGAGCTTGTGGCTTGGTGGCAAGTGGCGTGTTGAACTATTGAAGGAGCACAGGTTTGAATCTCATGAAAAGCAAAGGAGTATTTATTTTGCGAATTGGGACTGGCAAGAGTTTGAGTTGGATTTAAACTCTCATCGACGAAGGGATCCCACATCGGAAAGATACAAAGAAGGAAGGTGAGAAGCTAGCTATATATAGAGCATTCTATGATAGGAGGAAGGATACCTTGGAGGGCGTTGGGCACAGGAGTGGTCGGAGCGCGGATTAGCACCAGATTCCTATTAGGTGTGTAACTCTCTCTACTCTAGTTGTAGAGCGGCAAATGCCGAAGTGCCGGTCACGGCAATAGTAGCCACACGAGCGTGCGAACGCACGTGTGGGGCTTCGACGCGATAGTTGAGGCCATCAGTAGTATTCTTGTGGGTTGAGGCTGCTTGGGCCACGATGGGCCAAAGTGGGCCCAATGGGCCCGTGGGCCCAATTGAATAAAATGTATGATGGTGTAGTATATAGTGAACTAGACTAGGTGAATCTCATATACGTGGCTAGATTTTTGTTAGGTGGGCCACACGAGCGTGTGGGCCCGAATGGACTGAAATCGGGTTTTAGGCCCAATAGTTCGGTACGACCGGAAATGGTAGTTGAGTCGCTCGAGGCGACATTAGGCCTTTGGAAAGGCCATTGCAGGTGCGAAATTACTGAAATAACTTTGGTTTACAAAATTACTAAAATACCATTGGTTTACAAAATTACTGAAATAGCCTTGGTTTACAAAATTACCGAAATACCCCTAGTTTGCGAAATTACCGAAATACCCCCGGTTTCCAAAATTACCTAAATACCCCCAGTTTGTAAAATTACTAAAATACCCCTGGTTTGTAAAATTACCGAAATACCCCCGATTTGCAAAATTACAAAAATACCCTCAATTTGTGAAATTACTGAAATACCCCGGTTTGCGAAATTACTGAAATACCCCGATTTACAAAATTACCAAAATACCCTCGATTTGCAAAATTATTGAAATACCCCCGATTTACAAAAATACAGAAATACCCTCAATTTGTAAAATTACTAAAATACTCTGATTTGTGAACTTACCAAAATACCCCCGGTTAGCGAAATTACCGAAATACCCCCGGTTTACAAAATTACTGAAATACCCCCAATTTGCGAAATTAGAAAAATACCCCTGATTTGCAAAATTACTAAAATACCCTCGGTTTGTGAAATTATCGTTTTACCCCTAAACGACAAAATGACCGTTGTACCCTCGTGGTAGTACTAGCGTTGTATGTGTTAATTTTGTAACAACCCAAACCCGGCCCAAACATTACGACCGAATTTGATTTGTTACGGAGAAAAACCTTTTGAACACCATTTTAAAACCAATTTAAGTTTTGTTGAAAACTCCTCGTTTTTGGTTATCTTGCCGAAACTTTACTTAGAATTAATTTGGAAACTTAGTTGAGTCCGGTTATTATACAAATTTCGAATGTGCCCGACGGCACGATAAAACATTTTCGTGTTAATTTAAGAAAACATGTGATTTTAATTCAATTTTAATGATATAGTTTAAAACAAAGTATCCAACATATAAGGAATAACAAAATTAAAGTTTATGGAGGCCTTATTACAACCAAAATAAAAATAACCCAATAATGAAAATAAAATCGCTAAGTTTAAAGTTCAATATATTTAAGTCCACTGCATGGCCACCTCGAGTCCAACCGGCTCCTCAACCGCCATCTACGAGTCACCTGAAAAATGTTAAAGGAGAAGGTGAGTCACCAAGACTCAGTATGTAACCCTTCCCCCGTATGTAAACAATTTCATACACAGCATATAATCAATCATCATGTACTAAGTCATGCACCCGTCCTAGCCAACCAAACGCCTTTGTCTACCCCATGTGGTACCAAACCACTGGTGACCGTAGTCACAATGTGTTACCAAAACACTGGTGGTGCCAAACCACTGGTGACATATAGTCACGATGTGCTACCAAAGCACTGGTGTCCGTGGACACAAATCGGGTGATGGGGCCAACCCATCGTGTGATACCAAATCACCGCAGGCGATCCCATATCTCAAGTGGGGCCAACCCACGGTGGTGTTAACCACGAGGGACGAGTCGCTATGAGGTACCAAACCTCTGGAGGTACCAAACCTCTCGTGACATATAGTCACGAGTGTGTTACCAAAACACTTGGTGTGCTCGTCAAGACGAAATATCACCGCCCCTCCACTCATCAATCCCACATCAACATTTATATCACATAATTTATGCTACCATATACTTAATCACATGTACAGTTTTACCATCAGCAATAAGCAACGTGTACTAGACACACCATGCTTCCCAAAAGCATCTCAAAATATTTCATAGTCAACAAGGACTTACTCGGTTCCTTGCTTATACCATTCATGGTATTAATCCCGAATCTACAGATCCAGGTTAGCACACACAATGATTTAGTACATTTAATTAATTATAAGTGTGTATGTACACACTGTCACCCTTGGATGCTCTAAATCCGAAAGAGAAGTCGGCCACCCTAGATCTCACTGTTCCTATATTCGGCCAACTATGGGATTAGTACCATGGCCTATTCGGCCAAACCAAAATATTAGAGAGGGGTTCCTGTGAACCCGAAATCTCACCTTTGCCTTTGCTACTCACCACGGCACTCAATTCCCGAACTCGGTTCACAAACTATAATCGGTCAATGGACAATGTCAAGAGCCTTCGGCTTTTAATCACTTAGAAGAATAATCCATTACAAGTAGGCACTTACCACCACTTACCCAAATCCGATTGACATGAGACCTGAGAGTTAGATCTCGCTTGGATAATCCCGAAATTCCTAGATGACATCGATTTCAAAGAAAGATTAGCCGAACTATTACCAAATACCGGATTTCGACTTTTCCTCACATCCAAATCGATGAACATAAGAGAAATTATTAGTACATTCGGGTAGTGCCCTTACCTACTAAAACCGATTGAAAGGAGAGTCTCAAGAGTCTTATACCACCTTTAGTGTTCGGCAAAAGTGCATCCAAAGAGGAGAAGGGAATTTCGGCACTCTAGAGAGGTATATTCGGTGAAACTTTGAAATATGGAGAGGGGAAATTCGGCTACTGGCTAGGAGTAGGTTCGGCTAACTAAGAAAAAGGGAAGAGGAAGGATTGGGGATTCGACAAAGAAGAGAGTAGAGGAGAGTTTCGGTTCAAGGAAGAGAAGAAAAGAGGAAAATGGGAGATGAGAGTGAGTAGAGAATTTGGCAAAAATCTAAGAAAAGAAGAATGGTTTTCAGCTTTTTTTTTTCTTGAGAGAGTTTGAAAAACAAAAAGAGGTGCTAGCCGAAATTATCAAGAAGACTCAAAAGAATTGGCACCCTCCCCTTTTCCTAGTCTCCTTGCAGTCCACTCTCTTTGAACAAAGAGTTCAAAATTCGCAAATACCCAAAACAACTCTAGGCCACTTGTTTGAAATTATTCAAATAATTTGAATAATAATCACATAATAATCCATTTAGAATAATGTCCTTGATTATCCCTTATTATCACTATAATTAAACAAATAAAACTCTCATATTATCCTTGATTTTAAAAGAATTTAAAGAGAGAAAGTCTCTCCCCCTTGTGCCGTCCACTTAAAGAGCAAAAAGAGAGGATTTTGTGATTCGAACCAAGGCTCTCCCTTGCTCCTTGGTGGCGTCACAAGCAGCTCTTAAGTGGGCTCACTTTGCCACTTATTCTAGGCTCATCTTTGTGTTAAAATACCCACATCTATTCTTATAACACCCTCCTGCTGATGCTCCTTGCCTTTAAAGTTAAAACTGAAATTTTTCTATCACACCGGGCACACTCAAAGCCTTAAATTAAGCTCTATTATTCCATTAATAATATCACAGCAGTTCATAATAAGAAAATAATTAAATTCCAAATAACCCCATATTTGGGATGTTACAGTTCTACCCCCCTTAAAATAAATTTCGTCCTCGAAATTCCTTGATCAAAAGAGATGGGGGTATTGTTGCCGCATCACCTCCTCGGGCCCCACGTAGGTTCTTCCACTCCGTGGTTCCGCCATAGCACTTTCACTAAAGGCACCGCCTTCCTACGTAGAACCTTCACATCTCGGTCTACAATCGAACCGGTTCCTCTTCAAAAGATAAATCCGAGTTCACCTCAATCTCGCTCATGGCACAACGTGCGAAGGATCCGACCGATACCGTCTCAAAGATTGATACATGAAATACGTCATGAATCGATTCGATTCTGCCGGCGACTCTAGCCGATAAGCTACCGGTCCTACTCGCTTTACCATCGTATATGGCCCGATGAACCTTGGGCTTAGCTTCCTTTTCGCCCAAATCTCAACACCTTCTTCCAAGGCGACACTTTCGAAAGACCTTGTCTCCACAAAGATACTCCATTTCCTTGCGTTTGAGATCGGCATAAGACTTCGCCTATCCGATGCTTCCTTGAGACGAGACCTAATCACCTTGACTTTGTCTTCAGTCTACGTTACCAATTCTCGACCTGAACTTGTCGTTCCCCAACTCCGTCCAACATGTAGGAGTACACACTTCGTCCATATAGGGCCTCGTGATGGAGCCATCTCGAATACTCGCTTGATAACTATTGTTATAAGCGAATTCCGCTAATGGTAGGTACTCTTCCCAACCACCACTAAAATCCAAGACACAACCTCTTAACATGTCTTCTAAAATCAGATCACCCTTTCCGATTGTCCGTCGATTGTGGATGGAAAGCCAGATCGAAATCTAACCGTGTACCCAAAGCTTGATGCAACGCTTTCCAAAACCTTGACGTGAATCGGGATCCCTATCCGAGATAATCGATCATGGCACACCATGCAACCTCACTATTTCACCCACATACCTTCGCTAGCTTCGGAGTGAGTAATCCATTCTCACCGGCATGAAGTGAGCTGATTTAGTCGAGCGATCCACAATTACCCAAAGCGCATCCTTCTTGGTGGGTGTAAGGGGTAGCCCACTAACAAAATCCATGGTGATCCTCTCCCATTTCCATCGAGGGATCTTTATCGGTTGAAGTAGTCCCGATGGTAACTGATGTTCAGCCTTAACTTGCCGGCACGTCGGACACTTTCCTACGAACTCCGTTATCTCACGCTTCAACCTGTGCCACGTAATCTGTTTCGCAAGTCTCCATACATCTTGCTTCCCCGGGATGCATAGCGTATAGGCCGCTATGTGCATCTTGGAGAATTTTTCGCCTTAATTCTCGTATCCCTTGGCATACAAGCTCGTCCTTGAAAACAAAGCACTCCATCACTAGACGATTGTGTACCCTTCCAAGCCACCATCTTGAACTTGTACCCTCTTAGCGCTCAAGCCTTCATCCACTAATCGCTTTTCCTTAATCTCTCAATCCAAGTCGGCTTTACTTGGAGTTTCGCCAAAAGACTCCCATCATCATATAGACTCAACCGAGCGAACATTGCTCTTAAGTCCGTCACCACCTTCCAGGCTCAATGCGTCGGCTACCACATTAGCCTTACCGGATGGTACTCGATCGAACAATCGTAGTCCTTTAATAGTTCAATCCACCGACGCTGTCTCGATTCGAGATCCTTCGAGTCGGGAAGATACCTCAAGCTTTTGTGATCCGTGTAGACTATCGACTTCTCCCCATACAGGTAATGTCTCCATATCTTTGAGCGAAGACGATCGCCGCTAACTCCAAGTCGTGCGTTGGGTAGTTAACCTCATGCGGTCTTAATCGACGGGATGCATAGGCTACTACCTTCCCTTCCTGCATCAACACACATCCCAAAACGAGTGTGAGATGCATCACAATAGACGGTGAATAACTTTCCGCTTCAGTTTGTACCAAAATCGAGCTTAGTCAAAATTTTCCTTAGCTTATCAAAGCTTCCTTGTCGCTTCTCCGTCCATACAAATGGAACACCTTTCCTTAGTAACTGCAGTTAATCTACATTTGCTATTAGAGAGAATCCTTCCACGAATCTCCGATAGTACCTGCTAAACCTGAAAACTTCGTATTTCAGCCACCGACCTAGGTGGTTTCCAATCCAATCTTGCTTCAATCTTGCAAGGGTCTACTCTAATTCCTTCAGCTGATACTACATGACCTAAGAAAGCCACTTCCTAAGCCAAAATTCGCACTTACTGAATTTGGCATATAATTGCTTTTCCTCAACACTTGTAAAACTATACGCAAATGCATGTCATGCTCCTCCTCTGTCTTTGAATAAACCAATATGTCGTCTATGAACACCACGATTTAATTGGTCCAAGTAATCGTTGAAATACCCTATTCATTAAGTCCATAAATGCCGCCGGTGCATTGGTCAACCCGAATGGCATCACCAAGAACTCGAAATGCCCATACCAAGTTCGGAATGCCGTCTTGTGAACGCCAGCCTCCTTCACCTTTAATTGATGATATCGACCTAAGGTCTATCTTGAAAACACCGAGGCACCCTTGAGTTGATCAAACAAGTCGTCAATCCGAGGCAGCGGATACTTGTTCTTGATCGTTAACTTGTTTAAGCGACGGTAGTCGATGCACATCCGCATAGAACCGCCCTTCTTCTTGACAAACAACACAGCGCTCCCCACGGAGATATACTTGGTCGAATAAACCCTCTATCCAAGAGCTCCTGAATTTGAGCCTTTAGCTCCACCAATTCCTTTGGTGCCATTCGGTATGGTGCTATAGACACAGGTGCCGTTCCAGGTAGCAAGTCTATACCGAATTCGACTTCTCGATCCGGAGGCAAACCCGGAAGTTCTTCTGGGAACACATCCGCAAATTCCCCAACCGTTCGGACCTTTCCAACTACTAACCCCTTAGCTTCCAAAGCACAGATTTGAACCAAATACGCCTCACAACCCTTCTTGACCATCTTTTCAGCCTTCAAGGCAGTCACTACATTGGATAGGTAATTCCTTCTATCTCCTATCATAACCACTTCATCACCTTCAGCCGTCTTAAGAACCATGCGCTTGGCCGCGCAATCCAAATTCGCTTGATACTTAACCAGCCAGTCCATTCCAAGGATCAAATCGAACTCCCCAAACGGTAGTTCCATTAGATCAGCTACAAATACTACCCCTTGAAGTTCTAGGGGTACGCCTCTATAAAGTTTGTCTACTATTACAGAGTGACCTAAAGGGCTAACTACAGTCATCTCCCTAGAAGCAATTTCAGAGTTTAGGTCCATAGTTCCTACCACACTACTAGCAATGTACGAGTGCGTCGAGCCCACATCAATCAATGCAACATAAGGAGAACAAAAATTAGAAACGCACTCGGTTATGACATCCGGTGCGTCACCACCCTCGCGACACCTCGCTGCGTAAACTAAGCCAGTGCCGCTAGCCTCTGTGTTGCTGAACCTCCGCCTTGAGTTCCACGACCTCGGTTAGGACCGTTGTTTCTCTCGCCATTACCACGACCCTCTCGTGGTCCCACACTTCTATTCTCGAGTGCGATTACGCCCTCCGGTGATTCTTAGCTAGTTTCGGGGACAATCTCGACACGATGCTCCAAAGACCCACACTCAAAACATCCTTTGTCACCGGTCCAACAACCTCCCAATGGGTCTTTCCACAGCGATTACACCGAGTCGGCCTCGATTAGCGGTTGTGGGCCTTGCCGCCGATTTGGCCCACTCGGCCTAGCCTTTTTTCTCGAGCACTCCGCTTGATCCGGTGACCCAAATCCTCTCTTACGATTGTTCCTACTATAGCTTTGCCTCACAAACCTCCTTGATCCCTTGGCTACCTTAGCCTTTTCCACTAGAGATGAGAACTCACGAACTTCTTTGTGGGGCAACCAAGTAACCTCAAATCATCTCGGAGTCCGTCCTCAAAGCGGACACGGCGCTCATGTTCCGTAGACACGATGCCTCTCGCATACCTACTCGGCCTTAAAAATTCCGCCTCATATTCCGACACGGACTTAGTTCCTTGCACTAATCCCCGAAAAGCCTTTCTCTGCTGGCGTCGGTGTGTAGTTGGTGCCCACATACTTAACGATAGGTGGTTACGAAATACTCCCAAGTCAAATCATCTGCTGTAGCCCCATCTCGAACCGTCACCACCAACGACACGCTTCATCCTTTAGAAGCGACACGCTCTTCGACTTTTCTTCCTCGGTCAAAGTCAAGGTCATCCATGATTCTTTCGGTTGACTCTAGCGATTCCGATTCCGCCAGACTGGGTGCCACTCACGACACACCTCGGAATACCTCCACTCCGTTAGATCTGAGTCGCTCGGGACAGATTTCCGAGCTCCCACATTTCCACCAGCCCGACCACCATCTCCAAGACTCGCAACACGGCTTGCGATACCGCCGCCACCGGTCCGATCCGCCTCCTCTCTAAAAGTAGGAGGTGGTGGTGGCAAGTGGTACCTCATTTTCCGAACCTTGTCCCGACTGACGGGTTCGTGACACCGTCATCCTACCCCTACCACGTCCACGGCGTCCACGTCCTCTAGAACTCATTCTATCTACGCGCTTTTAATCTGGTTAAGAAAAATTTTATGCGTTAGCATTTGTTTCACTTTATTACTCATGAAGAAATTTTATGGATAGGGTTTAATCAGAGATTCTTTCGAGCAAACAATGTTTTGATTTCCTATCCTAGTTCACACAAAGAAGTTCATGCATCCATTCCTTAATACTTTCCATACCTCTTCGCTCATCGGACATTTCGCCATTTCTAACCCAGGGTATTTTCGTCTTTTTTTCCCTACTGGGGGCATTTTCGTAATTTTCTAGAACCAAAATATTTTGTTGATGATTTCCAAAGCTAAGTTGTTGAATATTTGTAAAATAGTTGAAATTCTTGGCAAAACCATTGAATTAATATTTTATGGGTCGGGTATTTTGGTAATTTTACTCTAAGGGTATTTCCAGTAATTTTTCACAAGTCAAGTTTTTCGAGAAAACGTTGTAAAAGTGATGTTCTAGGATTTGAGAAAGTTATTGCACAAGTTTTGAAAACATTAGGGTTTGTTGTCTCATTCTATTTCGAAAAAACAAGGCTAATTCCCTTTTGGGTTTTAATCATTGTGTTTAGCCTATGACCGAGCCCTCCCGGTCGGGGTGAACCAAAGCTACGCACAGTGCGTAATTCAAGTGAAGAGGAGGTGGGTCACGCGGACCGCTTAAATACCAAGCTCTCACCGAACCTTTCTAGACATGCGCGCAGAGGAGGTTGCCACACCACCGAACCTCTGCGAGTTAGGGTGAACCGGAAGCTACGCACTGTAGGATACTGCGAAGAGGAGGTGAGTCACGAGGACTCGCTTAAATACCAGGCTCTTCCGGATCCAATCCTAGACATGCGCATGGGTTACTACACACCCTAGCTCATTGACTAAGTCATAGGTTGGTTTAGTTCCTTAAGTCTTATGCTTCGTTTGTGTTTAAGTAATCTAACCTTAGGGTCCAAGTCCTATAAGTCTATCTACGTTCCATGCTTCCTACCCTTCTACGAATATAATTCACCAAGAGGTTTAGATGTACTTACAGGCGGATTGGTGCGGAGACTCGGGCCATCTTTGTTCAAAACCAAAAATCATTCCATAAGGCCTACAAAAACATTTTTGGGCCTTGGGCCTTGGGCCACACATAGAGCTTTGAACTGGCTCTGATACCAATTTTGTAACAACCCAAACCGGGCCCAAACATTACGACCGAATTTGATTTGTTACGGAGAAAAACCTTTTGAACACCATTTTAAAACCAATTTAAGTTTTGTTGAAAACTCCTCGTTTTTGGTTATCTTGCCGAAACTATACTTAGAATTAATTTGGAAACTTAGTTGAGTCCGGTTATTATACAAATTTCGAATGTGCCCGACGGCACGATAAAACATTTTCGTGTTAATTTAAGAAAACATGTGATTTTAATTCAATTTTAATGATATAGTTTAAAACAAAGTATCCAACATATAAGGAATAACAAAATTAAAGTTTATGGAGGCCTTATTACAACCAAAATAAAAATAACCCAATAATGAAAATAAAATCGCTAAGTTTAAAGTTCAATATATTTAAGTCCACTGCATGGCCACCTCGAGTCCAACCGGCTCCTCAACCGCCATCTACGAGTCACCTGAAAAATGTTAAAGGAGAAGGTGAGTCACCAAGACTCAATATGCAACCCTTCCCCGTATGTAAACAATTTCATACCTGACATATAATCAATCATCATGTACTAAGTCATGCACACCCGCCCTAGCCAACCAAACGCCTTTGTCTACCCCATGTGGTACCAAACCACCGGTGACCGTAGTCACAATGTGTTACCAAAACACTGGTGGTGCCAAACCACTGGTGACATATAGTCACGATGTGCTACCAAAGCACTGGTGTCCGTGGACACAAATCGGGTGATGGGGCCAACCCATCGTGTGATACCAAATCACTGGCAGACGATCCCATATCTCAAGTGGGGCCAACCCACGGTGGTGTTAACCACAGGGACGAGTCGCTATGAGGTACCAAACCTCTGGAGGTACCAAACCTCTGGTGACATATAGTCACAGTGTGTTACCAAAACACTGGTGCTCGTCAGCACGAAATATCACTGCCCCCTCCACTCATCAATCCCACATCAACATTTATATCACATAATTTATGCTACCATATACTTAATCACATGTACAGGTTTTACCATCAGCAATAAGCAACGTGTACTAGACACACCATGCTTCCCAAAAGCATCTCAAAATATTTCATAGTCAACAAGGACTTACCTGGTTCCTTGCTTATACCATTCATGGTATTAATCCCGAATCTACACAGATCCGGTTAGCACACACAAATATGATTTAGTACATTTAATTAATTATAAGTGTGTATGTACACACCTGTCACCCTTGGATGCTCTAAATCCCGAAAAGAGAAGTCGGCCACCCTAGATCTCACTGTTCCTATATTCGGCCAACTATGGGATTAGTACCATGGCCTATTCGGCCAAACCAAAATATTAGAGAGGGGTTCCCTGTGAACCCGAAATCTCACCTTTGCCTTTGCTACTCACCACGGCACTCAATTCCCGAATCTGGTTCACAAACTATAATCGGTCAATGGACAATGTCAGTAGCCTTCGGCTTTTAATCACTTAGAAGAATAATCCATTACAAGTAGGCACTTACCACCACTTACCCAAATCCGATTGACAGAGACTGGAGAGTTAGATCTACTGCTTGGATAATCCCGAAATTCCTAGATGACATCGATTTCAAAGAAAGATTAGCCGAACTATTACCAAATACCGGATTTCGACTTTTCCTCACATCCAAATCGACAGAACATAAGAGAAATTATTAGTACATTCGGGTAGTGCCCCTTACCTACTGAAACCGATTGAAAGGAGAGTCTCGAAGAGTCTTATACCACCTTTAGTGTTCGGCAAAAGTGCATCCAAAGAGGAGAAGGGAATTTCGGCACTCTAGAGAGGTATATTCGGCCGAAACTTTGAAAATATGGAGAGGGGAAATTCGGCTACGGCTAGGGAGTAGGTTCGGCTAACTAAGAAAAAGGGAAGAGGAAGGATTGGGGATTCGACAAAGAAGAGAGTAGAGGAGAGTTTCGGTTCAAGGAAGAGAAGAAAAGAGGAAAATGGGAGATGAGAGTGAGTAGAGAATTTCTGGCAAAAACTAAGAAAAGAAGAATGGTTTTCAGCTTTTTTTTTCTTGAGAGAGTTTGAAAAACAAAAAGAGGTGCTAGCCGAAATTATCAAGAAGACTCAAAAGAATTGGTACCCTCCCCTTTTCCTAGTCTCCTTGCCGTCCACTCTCTTTGAACAAAGAGTTCAAAATTCAAGCAAATACCCAAAACAACTCTAGGCCACTTGTTTGAAATTATTCAAATAATTTGAATAATAATCACATAATAATCCATTTAGAATAATGTCCTTGATTATCCCTTATTATCACTATAATTAAACAAATAAAACTCTCATATTATCCTTGATTTTAAAAGAATTTAAAGAGAGAAAGTCTCTCTCCCCCTTGTGCCGTCCACTTAAAGAGCAAAAGAGAGGATTTTGTGATTCGAACCAAGGCTCTCCCTTGCTCCTTGGTGGCGTCACAAGCGACTCTTAAGTGGGCTCACTTTGCCACTTATTTTAGGCTCATCTTTGTGTTAAAATACCCACATCTATTCTTATAACACCCTCCTGCACGATGCTCCTTGCCTTTAAAGTTAAAACTGAAATTTTTCTATCACACATAAGGCACACTCAAAGCCTTAAATTAAGCTCTATTATTCCATTAATAATATCACAATGATTCATAATAAGAAAATAATTAAATTCCAAATAACCCCATATTTGGGATGTTACAAATTGTATGATTGATTATGTTTGAGATGCGTTGCTTACATGGATTGGTTATGAGAAGAATTACTGAACTACCCCTGTAGGGTGGAATTACCGAAATACCCTTATAGGGTAAAATGACTGATTTGCCCTTTAGGTAAATGATCGACTTGTGCAATGAGTGGACTAATTTGGCTGTGGTTGTATGACTGATATACTTTTATTACATGTTTAAATAATTGTTACTGAGCATGGCCATTTTGCTTACACGTGTAATGATTGAGCATGACATACACGACATATTGCATGGGGTTGGGATTATTAATACGGAGGAAGTGCTAATAGGATCGCATGGTCGCTTGACGACTGTGGATCTACCGAAGGCTTTATAGCCGCCGCAGGCTTTTTAGCCACCGAGCAGCCATGCTGCACCGATAATGTTACTGAGGGTTGTGTGCCACTAATATGGCTTCGTGCCGTAGTTATGGGCTTTGTGCCAATACCGAAGGCTCTATGCCGATATTATGGCTTTATGCCAATCGTATTTACCGTGGCTATGTGCCTAACTTATATATCGATGACTCGTATGTCGATCATATTTACCCAAGGTCGTGTGCCGATTATATTACCGTCATTGATGACTATGTGCCAAATATAATCTGATCCATCGATGGCTTTGTGCCAATTGTAATACCGCTCTTTGAAGGCTTTTTAGCCACCGAGCGACTATGCCGCACCGATAAGTTAGTGCCGCAATCGGTGCTACATAAGAGTGTGTAGGATAGGTGGGTCGATTAAATCCCCACAGAGTGTAGGGTTGGACAGAGAGAGAGTGCGGGGTTGGTATGGGCATTAACGCATTGCATATCCTGGATTATATTATCGAGATGGACTTAGGCCCCGATTTATATGTATGACATGTGACATTTGACTTGGGTTAAGGCCCAACCGAGGCTATTTTGGGCTAATGCCCAATTGCCACTGTTACTTTAATGGGCTTGGGCCCGAATTATTTTGATGCATATTCTTACAGGTTTTGTTCGTAAGGGGAATTACACACTGAGTTTTCGTAAACTCACCCCCTCTCTTTAATTTTTTTCAGGTAATCCTCAGTAGGCGGTTCGACGTGCAAGAGGACTCAGAGGTGGCCACACTACGAGCAGCTTAAATTTTAGTATTTTATTCTACTTTATTTAAATCGTTTTCTATTTGGGTTGTAATAAGGCCTCTCTTAAATTCTGGTTTTTAATTTAGGATTTTTAGCATATTATATTTTAAAACTGCTAAACATTGAATCGCGATTTTCCAAAACAATATCTGTTTTCAAAACACCACGCTTTCGCAACAAAATTGTAAATATCACGTTTTCATAAGTCAATTGTTTTAAATTAAGCTTTCGCAACGAACTAGGTTTTGAGGGTAATAACTCATTAATAAATCTCGAATAATATTAGTACTACACTGTTGTAACTGGGATTTTATTCACAATAAAGGTTCTCTAAAAAAAACTTGGTTTTCGAAAAGAACCTCACTGTGGCACGCCAGATTCGGGCCTAACTACTAGGCCGGGTTTGGGGTGTTACATTCACTATCGTGAGCAGAAATGGCATGAAGTTGCTCCTTTGGGTTAGTTTCAGTGTTGCTTGGCAAGCTGCCTTGTGGTCGTTTAAATATGATCTTAGCAAGTTGTCCTAATTAGTTCTCGATCCCTTGAATCGATGCTTGTTGATTTTTGAGCGGTGTTTCGGTGTTTTGGAAACGTGTCTCTGACACCGCGATGAATTTTGTTAGCATCTCTTCTAGGTTCGACTTCTTCTCTTCATGGGTAGGGTTCTTTGTTGAAAGCCCGGGAGAGGGTTGTTGTCTCGATTTCCTTGACCACCCCATGAGAAGTTTGGGTGGTTCCTCCAACCTGGATTATAATTGTTACTATAGGGGTTATTTTGAGATCTAAAATTATTACCCATATAGTTCATCTGCTCGCTTTCCATGCTAGGACTGTAGGGTGGGTATTATGTATTGTTCGTCCCTCCTATATTTGTTTCGCACTGCATTACTGGGTGTACCTGCGAAGAACCATACAAACCATCAATCTTTTTATTTAAAAGATCTACCTGATTTGATAGCATGGTTACTGTATCAAGGTTGAAAACACTAGCGGTTTTTGTTGGCCTTGTCCTTGTAACTTGCCACTGATAGTTATTCAGTGACATCTCCTCTATAAACTCATAAGTCGCTTTAGGTGTTTTGTTATTTAGGGTTCCGCCGACGGCTGAATCAATCAACTGCCTAGTTGAGGGGTTTACACTGTTGTAAAAGGTTTGAACCTGTAGCCACAAAGGTAACCCATGGTGAGGGCACCTTCTCAACAAATCCTTGTATCTCTCCCATGCGTCGTAAAGCGTTTCTAAATCCATCTGCACAAAAGAAGAGATATCATTCCTCAACTTGGCCGTTTTAGCCGGCGGAAAATATTTAAGTAAAAATGTTTCGGTCATTTGATCCCATGTAGTGATTGATCCTCGTGGTAATGAGTTCAACCACTGTTTAGCTTTGTTCCTTAATGAAAAGGGAAATAACCGAAGACAAATGGCATCATCAGAAACGCCATTTATTTTGAAAGTGTCACAAAACTCTAGAAAATTTGCTAAGTGATTGTTTGGATCCTCATCCTGCAAACCATCAAACTGAACAAATTGTTGAATCATCTGTATAGTGTTAGGTTTCAGTTCAAAATTGTTTACAGCAATAGCAGGTCTAACAATACTTGATTCGGTTCCTGTTAAATTAGGTTTAGAATAATCATACATAGTTCGAGGAACAGGATTTTGATTCACCGGGTTTGCGGCAACCATAGGAGGTATCGGATTATTATCAGCCATCTCTTCAGTAGTTTTAGTGTCGTCCTCTTGCTCTTCTTGTATGTACTGTAGCTTCTCCTTATCTCTCTACGATCTCTGCAAACGGTACCTTCTATATCACTGACAAAAATCAAGGGTCCTGACGGGTTCCTCCTAGTCATAAACTAGAATTACCTGCCAGAAGCAAATAAAATAAAAATTAGCAAAGTTAAAAATAAAATAAATATAAATTGCAAATGAATAAAATGGCTAAAGTAATAAAAATTTAGTGTTCCTAATATCTTAGTCCCCGGCAACGGCGCCAAAAACTTGATGGACCTCGAAACTAACTATTATTTCGACAAAGGCAAGTGCACCTATCGAACAGTAGTATAGCTGTGGTGAGTCTGAAATATCGTATCCTCAAGCACCAAGAATACTAGTATTAACTATCTTTTTATTATTATAGCCTAATAATTAAGGGGATTTATTTTTAATCTAAAATTTACTAACTAGTTTAACTAACTATGAACGCGACAGAGAGTAAATTGGGAAAATACTTTTGGACAACTTATATGAGATAGGCAATACCTAAGGAAGAATCCACCTAGAATTCACTTATTACTTTTGATTCATGCGATTTATTCACTTGGCTTACTCCGTAGAAATCCCTAAATTATATTAATACCTCTATCGAGGCTACTAACAACTGAATCTAGGTTGATTAATTGAAATCTCTTTCTAATTAAAACCCCTATTGTCGCATTAACTCAATCTATGGATTCCCTTATTAGGTTTGACCCTAATCCGGCAGATTTTCGTCGCCCTATCTCTAGGGTTGCGATCAACCACTACACAAGAATAGACTTTTAGCGGTGTTTTTAGCGGCATTTTTTTCCAAAACGCCGCTATAGGTCTGAGCATTAGCGGTGCTTTATAAAAAATGCCGCTAAAGATCTGATCATTAGCGGCGCTTTCGTAAAAACACCGCTAAAGATCTGAGCATTAGCGGCGCTTTCGTAAAAACGCCGCTAAAGATCTGAGCATTAGCGGCGCTTTCTTAAAAACGCCGCTAAAGATCTGAGCATTAGCGGCGCTTTCGTAAAAACGCCGCTAAAGATCTAATCATTAGCGGCGCTTTCGTAAAAATGCCACTATAGATCTGAGCATTAGCGGCGCTTTCGTAAAAATGCCGCTATATGTCTGAGCATTAGTGGCGTTTTTAACAAAAGCCCCGCAAAAGGATAGCTTTAGTGGCGTTTTTATTAAAAATGCCGCAAAAAATATTTTATTTTAGGGTTTAATTAGGGTTTAGTATTTAAGATTTAATGTCTATTGTTTAGAGTTTTATGGTTTATGATATAATGTTTACTACTTTGGGTTAAGGGTTTATGTTTTATAGTTTAAGGTTTAGGGTATTATATTTTAGGGTTTAGGGTTTGAAAACTGAAAAACATTTTGAATTTACTGAGGTTCATGCAATTTTGTACTACACACATTATAACATCCTAAATTTTGGAATTTTATGTGTTTCATTGTTTTTGGTGTTAAGCTAGTTAAATTATTAATTGTGTATGTTTAGGAGGTCCTGAGAAGACTCGGGGTTCATTTGGACCTAGTGAATTTTTTTGGCATTTAGTACTTTAAGGAGATGGAGTAAGTGACCTTAAAGCATATGGAAATAATTGAGTAAATAGCTAGCATAAATGAGCTATTGGTAAGAAGGTTAAGGCGCCACATGTAGTACCTTGAGGGAAGAGGTTCGAATCCCTTTGTGTGCAATTTTTGACTTATATTTTTGCACTCTTTCCTTAAGTGTCGGCCAAGAGGTATTTATGGCAAGTTTGACTTCTTTATTTTTGGTAAGGTGGCTAAGGAATTAAGGAAAGGTTGAGGTTGGGGAAAGGAATCAAAAGGAAAAGGCAAGTAAGGGGAACAAGTGGCTTATTTCATGGAGAATGCTATGGAAAGTATGGTTGGAAAAATTTTGACCCTTATGGCAATGCATGTGGACGATTTTGAGGGTAGATAGGTGGCTGAAATTTTACTTTGGCTTTTGGTAGGGTCTTGGTATTGTTTTGGGTCAAAAATCTCATTTGCAACTTTAGTGTCATCTTCTCCCAATTTGCTATTCTCTTTGCCGAAATCTTCTAGCACAATAGTGCATTTTTCTTCTCTTTGGATTGGTCACATATTCACCTTTTGTCCATCTTCCTTGATAGTCAAAACTTCAAGTTGATTATAAGCAAATTCTTCTTCTTTCTTCTTGATTGCCGAATGCACCAAAACCATTGAGACAAAATTGTTCACTCTTTATTCCTTGGAAGAACCGAAACCCCAAAAATACACCTTTTTCATCTTTCTATTCCTTTTTACAAAAGTTTACAAACCTTTCTTTTTCTTCTCAAAATCTATACCTCCATAGCCGAATATCATTGTTCATTTCCTTCATAATCGAAACCTTTTCATCATTCTTTCTTTCTTTCTCATTCGAACTATCACTTATTCCTTAATCCATCGGTAAGTGTTATTTCCAATATTTTATTTTATTTCTCTTAATGCCGAAATATTGTTTTGGTTTGGATGGTCATTTTGACCGAGATCACCACCTTCTTTCTTTCATTCGAAATCATTTTCTTCCTCGTAGAGATATAGTGGAAGGCCGAAACTTGGATTTTTCCGAAGTCATCATATCATCGCTAGAAGTCAGTTCTAAAATCTTTTAGGTAAGTGTTATTCAAGGATTCTATAAATCATTCTTTATTCGATAAGATGGTGATGATTAATCGATATTATTCATAGGGGTTAAATTGCTCAATCTACCAAATCATTGGTCACTCAGAAATTAGTGGTAAGCCGATCTTCACCATTTCGATAATCCATATTTTATTGTAATACCGATTGTGTAAGATCTAACCGAATGGAGACTTGTGGTACCGATTCAAATGGGAAGTCGAGTGGAGATCTAAAAAGGAGCGGATTAACGATCCTTACTCCTAAATTCAAGTGAAGGGCTATATCGGCGATTCGGGATTTTCCACCGGGTTGTGGTCCGTCAACCGGGGAGAATCGACAAATCGTAGTTGTTCACGATCCCGAGGGTAAATTTTAGATCATTTGTTTTAAAGTAGATTTATTAAATCGCGTACGTTGACTAATCGAGCGTTATAAAATTTTAGGTGTCGACGATCGAGAGAGCGTAGTGCTTACCGTAATCAGGTGTGTAATCTCACACCGTTTTTCGTGGGTTGGAGATTAATGTCATATTGATAGTAAATCGTTTGATTAAAATCATATTAGGTGAAACCGGGAAAATTGGCTTAGTTCTCATATGATAAAATTGATAAAATCGATAAAATTGTTATGTGGGCCAAAACGATATATTTTGTTATGTGGGCCAAAATGATATATTTTGCTATGTGGGCCAAAACGATATATTTTGTTATGTGGGCCAAAATGATAAATTTTTCTATGTGGGCCAAAACAATATATTTTGTTATGTGGGCCAAAACGATATATTTTGCTATGTGGGCCAAATCGATATATTTGCTATATGGGCCGATCTGAGAATTTGCGAAATGGGCCATGATGATATTCTGCTTAATGGGCCAATTTGATAAATTGTTATATTGGGCCATAATTTTTTGTAATAAATATCCGAATAAACTATTGTAATTTATTATGCATTATATACATGAATTGCATGGTATGGGATAATGATGAAGAGAAGTTTTGGTAGCTCTGCTACATAATTTTGGTGGCTCGGCCACAAATCTGAATGGTGGCAATGCCACGTAAATTCTGTTATTTTGGTGGCTTGTCCACAATTATATTTGATATAAATGGCTTAATGCCTGTGATTGGTGTGTTGGCGAGGTGGGTTGACTGATGATCACCCACAGGTGTGTTGGTTGGTACGGGTGGTGTGTAGCGGATGGAATACTAGGCTTGGTTTGGGAATTGCATTATATTCATGTTATATACATTACATTATTATTGTAAATGGGCTTAGGCCCAAATATTTGCTTAATGGATTTTGGCCCAGTGGACAACGGTAAGTGGGTTACACATTGAGTTCTAGTAACTCACCCCCGTTTTCCTTATCCCTTTCAGGTAATGATCAATGATGGAGACTTGGGTCGTGGATGTCTTGGTGGAGGCCATACTTAAAAAACGGTTAAATTTGGAATTTGGATTTCTTTTAATATTTTAAATTACTTTGCTATTTTGAATTAAGGTTGTAATAAGGCCTCTGGATTAATTTTTGATTTGTTTATTGTTGGAAGAATTCATAAACTGCTTTAAGTATTTCAAATTTGGGATTATATTTTTCTAAAAACTTAAATAAACGTTTTATTCAAAAATGAATATATAAAAATGATTTCATAATAATTTCATATTTTTAACTCGGAAAATTACTCTTAAGATTTTCATCAATTCTTTTCGAAAAATATTTTTAATTTCTTTTAAAATTTTCTCGAACTGTTAACGATATTTTCAAAATTTCGATTTATAAGATCTTACATCTCAAATTATCGATTTATCAATCAAATCTTTTACTCAATAAATACTTCGTCAAAATTTTGAAATCTGTTTTACTTAAAAAGGAATCAAAGTATATTTATTTTGTGTGACATGTCAAATCTGGCCTTAACGCATAGGCCGAGTTTGGGGTGTTACACCCATATTATGTAATAAAAGAATATAAAATATTTTTTGTACTACACTAACTTTATATTTATATATATTGCATACATAAATATGTATATTTATTTCAGTATAAAAATATATTGATGTATTTATTAGTTTTTAAAATGTGTATGATTAAATCAAAATTGAAGTTTCAAATATACATTTAAACCACAATTAGAAGTTCGAGTCTACAATTGAAACACCCCAAACCCGGCCCACAAGCCCCGACCGGATCTGGTATGCTTCTTGAGAAAAACTCGTTTTGTCGGTTTGTAAATCATGTGATTTCGTGGTAGGAAAAATGGATTTGAAGTACGATTTTATTAAAAAAAAAACCATTTTTGTGATTTAAATTGTATCTTATTAAATCATTAAACTTTATGATTTTGTAAATCAAAAGAATAACCGAATTTAGAATTTATGATTAATTTGAAAACCATAGTAATTAGGTGTCATAAAAATTTTAGTATGTTCACAAAAATATTTAATTATTTGGTTGAAATTAAGCGTTATAGTAAATAAAATTTAGAACGTATAAATAAATCAGTTTATGGCGGCCTTATTACAAAACATAATCCAAAATAAATAAAGATAATGTAATAAGTTTAATTATAAATAAAACCGAACATCGAGTTGAGCAATGGCCACCACGTAGTCCTCACCGATCCGGTCCAAATCAATGTGTATCACTGAAAAAGTTATCCCACGAAGGGTGAGTCAATGCACTCAATGTGTAACAATACACTAAAGGCCCAAACGATCGTGACAAATAAAGCCCGTTACATAACAAATCATATTATCACATGTACATATAAAATGAAAATGCAATCCCGATCCCACCTAGATATCCATCCGCTACACACCACCCGTATTCGCCAATCACACCGTGGGGATTACTAAATCGACCCTCCATCAAGTTACACACCATCAAGGCGCTTCTTTGCAGTCAACATGCACATCGCTCTTATAAATTGTGGCATAACCACCAAATAAGTGTGACAGAGTCACCGGAATCGTAATATGTGACCGAAGTCACCGGATTCATAATATTGTGACCAAGTCACCTGGATATTGTGGTAAAACCACCGGAACACTTCCCTTTATCAATATCACCCATATGCCCATGCAATAAACATATTATTTCGATACCATGCCATATACCCCAAAATCGTGAACGGAATCATACTTATTTCATATCCATGCTTATAGCATTATTAACGAAGTATTAGGGGTTTAACATACCGAAAATCATGTACCATTGAATGGTACCAAGCCATAATCATTCATATTACTTATTAACACATGCTAACATTAATATTATTAATGCATCGGAAATTTAGTGTAGGGCTACACACCTTGTAAACACAAAGAACGATAGAATACTTAAGATTTCGACTTTGGCCTACAACGTCGATACAAGACCTACATAACACTATATGAGAAATCGATTATCACTAAAAGATATGGCCTTTGGCCGATTATCAAGCTTGCTTACCTTGGATCATTCAAATCCCGAATAATCTCCCCTAAACGTCAACTACAGAGAAACCCCGTAACTTTCCTTCAAGATTCGGCCAAAGAAAATAGGGAATTAGAGTTTCGCTTTTCAACCGTCGTAAAAAGAAAGAGATAAAGAAATCAGTCTAAAGAGAGATTCTTACCAAAAGTAATGACCAAAACGCAAATGGTTACTAAACTCCAAGGAATTGACAAGAAGAACTTGAAGTGGAGAAATCAATTTAGATGAGAAAGATGATAGGTTTTGGTGCTTAGGAGCAATCGGTTTCAATGGTGTTAATGAAGTGAAACTTTCGGCTTAAGGAAAAGAATAGCAAGGGTTATAGTTTTGGCTTTAACAAAATAGAAAGAAAGGAAGAGAAAGAAAAGAAGAAGAGCAATGATCAAAAGGCTATATGGTTTGGTTATGGTAGAAATTGAACAAAGAAAAAGTTTTTAATATTGATGCACATACGGTCAAATAAGAAAAAGAATGAAAGAAAATGCCTTCAAAAGTAATAATATTTGGTACTAAAAGAAAGAAAAACTTGAGAGGAAAAGAAGAAAAAGGGATACCAATATGGTCAAAGATGGTAGCCAAAACAAAACAAAATTTTCACCTAATGCCCATGACAAATTCGGCTAAGGAGAAAGATTTTGGAGAAAAGGGAAAAAGATGCACAAAATGCCAAGAATTTGGCCAACTATCTTCCCCCTAATCCCATACAATATTCGCCAACCCCTAGCCCCTAAGCCGTCCACATTCATGGTCAAAATGACCAAAAAAAATTTCCAAAACATCACCCATACATCAAGCCTTATGTCCCTTATCCTTCCATAACACCTTGATTCTATTCCTTAACTAATAACTTGCCTTTTTCCAATAGTCTACTATCCAAAAATGAAAGAAAATCCATCCATACAAAAAATAGAGTTTGACCGACACAATAGGAAAGAGAACAAGAAAAATAAAAATCCTTCCAATTGCTAACCAAGGGATTCGAACCTCTCCCTTCATGCATCCACCCAAGCGCCAACACCACTTTGCCAATAACTCTTCATGAGCTAATTTCAAACACTTAAATTAACTTAAGCATCATAATCACTTGATCCACTTCACTAAATTCTTCATACTAACAATTATTCTAGCTTCGAATAATTCTAAGCCTTCACAAGATTATATTAGGCACACAATAAAATCATATCCAAGCTATCACAAGCAACAATATGATACTCAAATTTTAGGATGTTACAACTCTACCCTCCTAAAAGAAAATTTCATCGTCCTCAAAATTACCTGGCTAGAACAAATGAGGTATTCTTTGTCGCATTGCCTCTTCGGCTCCCCACGAAGCCTCTTCCGATCCATGATTACGCCATAACACTTTGACCAGAGGAACCGATTTCCTCCGCAACACTTTCACATCCTGCTCTGTAATCGAATCGACTCTTCCTCGTAGGACAAATCTGGTCGTAGTTCCACTTCCTCAACCGGTACTACATGAGATGGATCCGACCGTGTAACGTCGTAGCATCGAAACATGGAACACATCGTGCATTTGCTTCAACTCCAAAGGTAACTTTAATCGATATGCCACAGTCCAACCCTTTTAAAACCCGATAAGGTCCTATAAACTCCGGGACTTAACTTTCTCTTGCGACCAAATCTCATCACCTTCTTCCAAGGTGAAACATTTAGGAACACTTGATCCCCACAACAAATTCTATATCCTTCCGCTTAAGGTCCGTGATACGACTTTTGCCTATCGATGCCTCCTTCAACCGTGCCCGAATTACCTTGACCTTTTCTTGATTCGCCACAATCTCTCGGACCAAAACCCGACGTTCCCTTTAATTCTCGTCCAACATGTAGGAGTGCGACACTTCCATCCATATAGTGCTTCATACGGTGCCATCTGAATACTGGCTTGATAACTGTTGTTGTACGCAAATTTCGCTAAAGGCAAAAACTCTTCCCAGCTTCCTCTAAAATCTATCACACATCCTCAACATATCTTCTAACACTTGATTACTCGCGCTCGATCGCCGTCCGATTGAGGATGAAATGCCGCATCTTGAAATCCAACTTGGTGCCTAAAGCCCGATGTAATGCTTTCCAAAATCGAGACGTAAACCTCGGATCCCTATCCAAAATAATCGACACCGGCACTCCATGCAACCTCACAATCTCTGCCACATACAACTTCGCCAACTTCTGCAAAGAGTAATCAACTCGCATGTGTATGAAATGTGCAGACTTCGCCAATCGATCCACTATCACCCATACCAAGTCTTTCTTAGTAGGCGTAAGGGAAGCCCACTAACAAAGTCCATGGTGATTCGCTCCCACTTCCATCGCGAAATCTTAATCGATCAAGCAATCCCGAAGGTACTTGATGTTCAAACCTTAACTTGTCGACACGTTAAGCACTTCCCTACAAACTCCGTAACTTCCCGCTAAGACCAGGCCACCAAAACTGATCCCACAAATCTCGGTATAACTTGCTCCCTCCAGGATGCATAGTATAAGGGCTACCATGCGATTCCTGAAGAATCCTTTGCCTCAGCTCCTTATCCTTCGGCTGCATGCAGACCTTACTCTTAAAACACAATACTCCATCAAGTTAATACCATAATCTCTCAACTCCCCACTCTTCACCGCCAGCCTTAACACTTAAATCATCATCTACCAACTGTCTTTCTTTCACCGACTCAACCACGTCGGCTTTTACCGCACTCCGCCTAACAAACTTCCGTCGTCATAAAGACTAAGATGTGCAAACATCGCCTTAAATTTGACACTACTTTTCCGACTTAAGGCATCCGCCACTACATTCGCCTTGCCGGGTGATACTCTATACAACAATCGTAGTCTTTCAACAACTCCACCCACCTTCTGTCTCGATTCATCTCCTTCTCGAGTCAACAGATACTTAAGACTCTTGTGATCCGTATAGATTATTGACTTTTCTCTATACAGATAATGCCTCCACACCTTAAGAGCAAAGACTACCGCTAACTCCAAGTCATGCGTCGGATAGTTAACCTCGTGTGGCCTCAATTACCGAGATGCATACGCAACCACCTTCCCGCCTTGCATCGTAACACATCCCAATCCAGTGTGAGACGATCATAATACACCACGAAATCCTTTCCCGCTCTCGGAATCAATCAAAACCGAGCTTCACTCAAAACCCTTTAAGCTTCTCAAGCTCTCCTGCCGCTTATCTCGCCCACAAGAAAGGTACCTCCTTTCTCAACAATTTCGTCAAAGGTGCAAAGCTATCGATGAAAATCCTTCGATTTAACCTTCTATAATAGCCCTGCTAAACCCAAGAAATCGCGAACCTCACTATGCACTTAGGTGGCTTCCAATCTAACACCGCTCAACCTTCCGAGGATCCACCCTTATCCCTTCCGCAGACACCACATGCCCTAAGAACGCAATCTTCCTTCAGCCAAAATTCGCACTTGCTGAATTTGGCATAAAGCTTCTTTTCCTTAACACTTGCAACACTATCCAAGATGTTCATCATGCTCTACCTCGGGCTTGGAATACACTAGGATGTCGTCTATGGATACCACGACGAATCGATCCAAGTAGGGTTGAAAACCCGATTCATCATATCCATGAACGCACTGGGCATTCGTCAATCCGAACGGCATTACCAAGAACTCATAATGCCCATATCTTGTTGGGAAAGTCGTCTTATGGATATCCACTTCTTTCACCTTAAGTCGATGATATCCCGACCTTAGATCTATCTTTGAGAATACCGCAGCCTCCTTAAGTCGATTGAACAAGTCATCTATCCTCGGCAAAGGATACTTGTTCTTGATGGTCACTTATTCAACTCACGGTAATCTATGCACATACGCATAGTCCCGTCCTTCTTCTTCACGAATAGGACCGGTGCTCCCCATGGGGACACACTAGGTCGGATAAACCCACGATCAAGCAACTCTTGAATTTAAGCCTTAAGCTCAACCAACTCCTTTGGTGCCATTCTATACGGAGTGATAGACATCGCGCCGAACTGTGCAACAAGTCAATCCCAAATTCCACCTCCCGATCCGAGGCAATCCCGGAAGTTCTTAGGAAAGACATCCACGAATTCCCTTACACTACGACTCCTTCAACAGCTTGCCTCCTTAGCCTCTAAGGCACTGACCAACATAAGAAAAGCCAAACAACCCTTCCTAACCATCTTCTCTGCCTTAAGAGCAGATACCACATTTGATAAATAGTTCCGTCTCTCGCCCATCACCACAACTTCTTTATCGTCAATAGTTCTTAATAACATCTGCTTAGCAGCATAATCCACATTTGCACGGTACTTCACTAGCCAATCCATGCCTAAGATCAGATCAAATTCTCTGAATGGTAACTCTATTAAATCAGCCAGAAACTACGTCCCTTGCACTTCTAAAGGCACTTCCTTAAAGAGCTTATCTACTACTACAGTCTGCCCTAAAGGACTAAGTACAGTCATCTTCCTAAGTACAGTCTCAGAGTTCACATGCAGAGTTCCAGATACTTCACTAGCAATGTAAGAATGAGTTGACCCTATATCTATCAAAGCAATAAAGGGCAACCCAGAAATAATGAACGTACCCGTTATAACATCAGGTTCGTCACTATCTTCCCTCCGACGAACTGCATACACCAAACCTGGCTGTCTCGCCTCAGTGCTACCACCGCCTCTGCCCGGGGTCCCGTGACCTTTACCAGAACCATTACCTCTGCCATTCGGACCACTACTCCTCATCGGCTGCTGTCCACCTCTGCCGGCCTAATTAGAACCCTGACCTACTAAACGGTTCCTCTATGTATCCATCGGACAATCCCTAATCATATGATCCTTGGATCCACACTTAAAACATCCCCCTATCTTCTTCCAACATTCTCCTGGGTGCATCTTTCCACACTGAACACAAGTACGGTATTGTCCTCCCGTAGCAACCTGCTGACCTCACGACCCATCAACTCTAGGTTTCTTTTGGAAATTCCCGGATGACCCTGAAGACCCATAGCTCCTCTTATTCTTATTCTGACCTCGGTCTCGGTTCTATCTCTCGGTCCGCTTAACTTCTTCAGCTATCCGCACCCTATCCACTAAGACTGCAAAGTTCCTCTCTCTCGCTTGGGCAATCAACACTCATACTCATCCCTTAAACCATCCTTAAACCGACACACCTCTCGTAATCGTGAGCTACAATCCTCTAGCATACCGACTTAACCGCAGTAAACTCCGCTTCATACTCACTATCGACTTATTTCCTTGTACTAAATTCGTAAACGCCTTTCTCTCGAGAGTCAATGTAGCTAGCTCCGACGTATTTCCCTTTAAACTTGACCTTAAAATACCCCCAATCCACTCGATCTACAGAATACTCTCCTTGATGGTGAGCCACCACCGGTAGGCCTCCTCTCAAGCAAAATAAACAAAGACCTTTTAGCTTTTTTCTCAGAAAGGCGGTCCAAATCGCCCATGATCCTCTCGATCGCTTCTAACCAAGAGACTCGCTACATCTGAGCTACACCAGATACTCCCTAAAAACCTCGGCTCCGTTTGATCTAAGTCTTTCACCATCGACTTTCGAGCTCCATTACCCATACTAGCTCCCGCTACTCGCTCTAGAACTTGCAACATAGCTCATGCGCATCTGCGTCATCTCCTCCGGCTTGCTCTTGAAATTTCGCCCTCTATGGCAGGTGGCGGTGCCTCATATTCGTAACCCCGACTGCACCTAATCGGTTCCGACATAGCCATTCTCGCTCTCACGCGCCCACGACGACCACGCCCCTTAGAACTCATGTCTACTTAGCGCCTTATCCGATTTTACAAAAATTTTATGCATTAGAGTCTTTTCACTTCTTGTTTAAAGAAAGTCTTATGCAACAGGATTTAATCAAGGGTTTTTTTTTCGTGGAAGTACCCATATACCTAGGGTCCATGTCTCTAAAGTACAATTTCCTAGGCCTATCAACATACTCAAATCAATTTATCAACAAAAGAACTTTACGACGGACTGGGCCGAGAACTTGGGTGCCATGCTTCCATAAAACCAGTTTAACCAAAAATTTTCAAAAAGTCATTTGGGCTTAAAAATTTTTTAAACGTTGTGGACTTCAAAACCCAAGGCCAAGTGTTTAAAACTGGCTCGATACAAGTTGAAACACCCCAAACCCGCCCACAAGCCCCGACCGGATCCGGTATTCTTCTTGAGAAAAACTCGCTTTGTCGGTTTGTAAATCATGTGATTTCGTGGTAGGAAAAATGGATTTGAAGTACAATTTTATTAAAAACCGCGTTTTTGTGATTTAAATTGTATCTTATTAAATCATTAAACTTTATGATTTTGTAAATCAAAAGAAGAACCGAAATTAGAATTTATGATTAAGTTGAAAACCATAGTAATTAGGTGTCATAAAATTTTTAGGCGCTCGTCAAAAATATTTAATTATTTGGTTGAAATTAAGCGCTTTGTAAATAAAATTTAGAACGTATAAATAAATCGGTTTATGGAGGCCTTATTACAAAACATAATCCAAAATAAATAAAGATAATGTAATAAGTTTAATTATAAAGAAAACCGAACATCGAGTTGAGCAATGGCCACCACGTAGTCCTCGCCGATCCGGTCCAAATCAATGTGTATCACACTGAAAAAGTTATCCCACGAAGGGTGAGTCAACAGACTCAATGTGTAACATTACACTAAAGGCCCAAACGATCGTGACAAATAAAGCCCGTTACATAACAAATCATATTATCACATGTACATATAAAATGAAAATGCAATCCCGATCCCACCTAGATATCCATCCACTACACACCACCCGTGCACTCGCCAATCACACCGTGGGGATTACTAAATCGACCCTCCATCGCTACACACCATCGAAGGCGCTTGTTGTAGTCAACATGCACATCGCCTCTTATAAATTGTGGCATAACCACTCAAATAAGTGTGACAGAGTCACCGGATTCGTAATATGTGACCAAGTCACCGGATTCATAATATTGTGACCGAAGTCACCGGATATTGTGGTAAAACCACCGGAACACTTCCCTTTATCAATATCACCCATATGCCCATGCAATAAACATATTATTTCGATATCATGCCATATACCCCAAAATCGTGAACGGAATCATACTTATTTCATATCCATGCTTATAGCATTATTAACGTAAGTATTAGGGGTTTAACATACTGAAAATCATGTACCATTGAATGGTACCCGAAGCCATAATCATTCATATTACTTATTAACACATGCTAACATTAATATTATTAATGCATCGGAAATTTAGTGTAGGGCTACACACCTTGTAAACACAAAGAACGATAGAATACTTAAGATTTCCGACTTTGGCCTACAACGTCGACAAGACTCTACATAACACTATATGAGAAATCGATTATCACTAAAAAGATATGGCCTTTGGCCGATTATCAAGCTTGCTTACCTTGGATCATTCAAATCCCGAATAATCTCCCCCTAAACGTCAACTACAGAGAAACCCCGTAACTTTCCTTCAAGATTCGGCCAAAGAAAATAGGGAATTAGAGTTTCGCTTTTCAACCGTCAGAAAAAGAAAGAGATAAAGAAATCAGTCTAAAAGAGATTCTTACCGAAAAGTAATGACCAAAACGCAAATGGTCACTAAACTCCAAGGAATTGACAAGAAGAACTTGAAGTGGAGAAATCAATTTAGATGAAAAAGATGATAGGTTTTTGGTGCTTAGGAGCAATCGGTTTCAATGGTGTTAATGAAGTGAAACTTTCGGCTTAAGGAAAAGAATAGCAAGGGTTATAGTTTTGGCTTTAACAAAATAGAAAGAAAGGAAGAGAAAGAAAAAGAAGAAGAGAAATGATCAAAAGGCTATATGGTTTTAAGTTATGGTAGAAATTGAACAAAGAAAAAGTTTTTAATATTGATGCACATACGGTCAAATAAGAAAAAGAATGAAAGAAAAATGCCTTCAAAAGTAATAATATTTCGGTACCAAAAGAAAGAAAAACTTGAGAGGAAAAGAAGAAAAAGGGATACCAATATGGTCAAAGATGGTAGCCAAAACAAAACAAAATTTTCACCTAATGCCCATGACAAATTCGGCTAAGGGGAAAGATTTTGGAGAAAAGGGAAAAGATGCACAAAATGCCAAGAATTTGGCCAACTATCTTCCCCTAATCCTATACAATATTCGCCAACCCCTAGCCCCTAAGCCGTCCACATTCATGGTCAAAATGACCAAAAAAATTTCCAAAACATCACCCATACATCAAGCCTTATGTCCCTTATCCTTCCATAACACCTTGATTCTATTCCTTAACTAATAACTTGCCTTTTCCAATAGTCTACTATCCAAAAATGAAAGAAAATCCATCCATACAAAAATAGAGTTTGACCGACACACAAGGAAAGAGAACAAGAAAAATAAAAATCCTTCCAATTGCTAACCAAGGGATTCGAACCTCTCCCTTCATGCATCCACCCAAGCGCCAATACCACTTTGCCAATAACTCTTCATGAGCTAATTTCAAACACTTAAATTAACTTAAGCATCATAATCACTTGATCCACTTCACTAAATTCTTCATACTAACAATTATTCTAGCTTCGAATAATTCTAAGCCTTCACAAGATTATATTAGGCACACAATAAAATCATATCCAAGCTATCACAAGCAACAATATGATACTCAAATTTTAGGATGTTACAACAATTACACATTAAACCGAAATTCATATATAATTTTGAGATGTATCGCTATCCAAATTTATGTGTATACATATAATTAAATGCCATTTATATAAAAATCTAAACAACTATACGGACTATACTTTAAAAGAACAATGTTGATGAAAAAAGAAAGAAAAAAGAAATCCTTTCAACAATACTAGACCATGCCATACCCATACCCTAAACCCTAAACCCATACCCATACCCTAAACCCATACCCTAAACCATAAACACATACCCTAAACCTTAAACCGTAAACCCTAAACCCTAAACCCTAAACCCTTAACCCTAAACCCGTACACATATATCAATTTAATTCGTAAAAGAATTAATCATGGTAATTAAATTATGACTTTCAATATTTATACTTTTTTTTATCAGTTTGATTCTTATTTTTTTAAACCAAAACCTTCCACTTTTTTAAAAATTTTAAATCGCATTTTTAATAGGAATGTAATTGTAAAATTAATTTTTTTAATGATATTGACGTGAAAACGTACTAGGTAATTCACATGACATGATACTATTTTTTAAAATTTTTAATTTAAAAAATATAAAGATCTTCAAAATAATTTAAATCTTAAAAATTTAAAAATTTAAATAATAATATTTTAATACATATTTGAGTTAAAAAGTTTAATATTCAAAAAATAAAAAATTTAAAAAAATTAAGGGATATGAGTACAAAAATTTTGAAAGAAAAAAATAGAAAAAATATGTTAAAAATGGAAAAATGAAAATTGATCAATAGTGGCGTTTTTTACAAAAAAACGCCACAAAAAGTTGAGGTAAATTTTAGCAAAAATGTGTAAAACAGCGCCGTTTTTAAATGGTTTTTAGTGGCGTTTTTGGTAAACGCCGCAAATATCTTACACATTTTCTCAAGAAGTTGCCGTTTTATCGCGGTATTAGTGGCGTTTTCTGAAAAACGCCGCAAATATGTAACACAATTTTGGAAAACGCTGTCGTTTTATCATATCTTTGTTTTAGTGGCGTTTTTGCAAAAAACACCGTAAATATGTTAGAGAAGTTTGTGGAACGTTGCCTTTTTTATTAGTGGCGCTTTATATAAACGCCACAAAATTGAAATAACCTAAAAGTCACTGTTTTGTTTAGCCATTGCCTTTCTTTTCTTTCCCTCTTCAGTCGATTCCCCCAAATTCTAATACCTAACAGCCAATTCCCCAATCCCCTTCTCCACTCCAACACCCACCGGCCAGCACCATATCTTCACCAGTCAGCACCAATCCACCGGCATTAGTTGCCAGATTTGTGAAAACCGACAAGGAATTTCTCAATAGAGGCATGGAATTTGTTTTCCAATTGTTTTATTCTCTAATTGTTTCTTCTTTACATGGCTGATGACAGTGGTGTTCTCCGGCCTTATTGTTTTTTTTTTCTTTAGGTGAAACATCGGGTACTACTGCGCCGTTAAGGAACGCATTGAGAACAGCTTGCGCCACTAGTTTTCTTCTTTAATCTACCTAGGTATTTATTTCGTGTTTTTTTTTGCCTTTCTTTTTTTGCTTATCTCAGAGGCAAGATGAGCCCAAATTATTCATCATACTTATTTCATTTCAATTTATTAATTTTAATTTTATATATCCATGAAGAAAGCCGAAGATAAGGATTTAAAGCCCCAACTTTCGTTCTTCTTCATATGATGAATAGGCTTTATCACCAAACAACACCTTCGGTTTTTCTCTGATAGTAAGCTTTATCTCTCAAATAGGTATAGTTTTTACTTGGTCATTGTTTTTGAAGTTAACTTTTTCTTTTTCTGCCAGTTACTGATATTAGGTTGTCGTTAATTTTTCCCAGTTTTGGTTCTCTTTAGATAGAGTTTTCATCCAACTATTTTCATCCAACTGTTTTCATCCAACTGTTTTATCGGTTCATAATGAACTTTATAAGAATTGCTCATTGATAGGTGCTGCTACTTCATAGAATCTTATTCAAATGCACAATGTTATAGTTTGGGTATTGTTTCTTTCCCCTTTAGAAGGAAAAGAAGGAAAATTTGTTCAATCTATTTCTATTTTTAGTTGATGTTTTTATCTTTTCTAAAAAATTTAAGATATCAAATTAAATCTTAAAATCAAACTCAAAAAAAGACCCTCTCTTACAGTGTATATGTCTGTATCAAATTGCCATTTTCCCAAGTGCAGTAAGCTCTTTATTTTCCTTTTCGTTCATTTTTATTTTTTCCATTGAATCAAATAATGAGCATTTAGTAGCTGTATTTTATTTTGTTTTTATGTTACTCTGTTTCAATGAGTGTCTGTTTGCAGTTTGTTTGCTTTGCTTGAAGAATAGGCATTTGCTTGCAGGTAATAAATGCTTGGTTAATTTTCCTTATTAGTTCCCATACTTTGTAAAAGTTATAGATTTAGTCTTCATACTTTAATTTAATCAATTTTTTTCTTAGTGTTTTTCAAATTAATCAATTTTCTTAGATAAGCAAGATTTTGGTCAAAGGAGATGACAATTGAGGTTGTTGTAAACAAGCTTTAAAAGCCTAAAATGGTCTTATACATTACCAACATACAAATGGGTTTATCAGTAAAAATACAGATTCTGAGCAACAAGAGATGACTACAAATATTTTGTAGAATCTAGAATACTATAATAAAATGATTTTTTTTTATAAATTTTGATGTTGCTCTAAACCATAAACCTGAATTTGTTTGATTAATCTTTGCTACTAATTTTTTTATATGGTTTTTTTAAATGAAAGAATAAAATAATTTGAGTTTGATGCATGGGTCATGGAAGCTATTGTAAAAGGCGATGCTTGCATGTTTCTTTTATACAATTGAAGGAATATATAATCATTTTATCATTGTGTTCATTTTATCTCTTATTTTAGTACCTTTTTTAATGAGAAGGTTTTGCTTATAGGAATTTATTCGTGAAGTTTAGCCTTATATTATAATTGGATATAACATTTGCAAGTTTGATTTGCCATATCTTATTGAGGTAAATGAAAAATTAACTTCTGTTTTATTCTCTATGAATGTTGCTGCAGGAAAGGTTTATTTTTGGTTCATTATGTAGGGTTCATTTATTTGTATAGGATTTGTGTGATTGAACCATCTGACATTTAATCTTCTGGTTAACAGAGAGCACAAACACTTGGAATAGCATAGTTTCCGATACTTGGCCGCATCAGGAATTGTAGGGTTCGTGTAAAAGATACACGGTGTTCCATCTGCTGTTTTTCAATCTGAAGACTGATACAAGGCAAGGACATTCAGTTTCTTGAGGTATTATTTGCTTATTGCAGTTAATTTGGAGTTGAAAAAAATGTAGATTTATACTTCTTTTTTTTCTAAGTTTAAAAGATGGAATTTGCCTTCAACCTAAGTTTTCACTTATATTTTGTGTATGTTTACGTTTGATATATGCTTTCTGTATTTGATAGTGATCCATGAATATTTTGATAGTGATTAAGCTTCTGATATTTTATGAAAACAACATTGGTTTATAATTTCATACCAACATCTTAAATATTCGAATATGCTAAAATTAAATTTCTTTTTAGAAATCGGTTTTGTTTTAGTGAAACCCCCAACATAAAATTCTTAAAATGGTTTTTTCATTATATTAATATATTTTTTCATATAAAAATCAAATTACAAATTTTTTATATTAATAATGTTGGATTTCAATATTTAATATTTTTAAATGTTTTTAAAACTTATAATTTTTTATCAATATAATAATAATGATCATTATTTAAATATTTTTTAACATAAAATTCGAATTCTTTTTTTTTAAGTAATTTAAAAACTTCTTAAAATGGTTTTTTCATTATTTAAATATATTTTCATATAAAAATCAAATTACTAATTTTTTATATTAAAAATGTTGGATTTCAATATTTAATATTTTTAAATGTTTTTAAAACTTATAATTTTTTTATCAATATAATAATAATGATCATTATTTAAATATTTTTAATATAAAATTCGAATTCTTTTTTTTAAAAACTAATTTAAAAACTTCTTAAAATGGTTTTTTCATTATTTAAATATATTTTCATATCAAAATCAAATTACTAATTTTTTATATTAAAAATGTTGGATTTTAATATTTAATATTTTTAAATGTTTTTAAAACTTATAATTTTTTAATCAATATAATAATAATGATCATTATTTAAATATTTTTTAATATAAAATTTGAATTCTTTTTTTTAAAAGTAATTTAAAAACTTCTTAAAATGGTTTTTTCATTATTTAAATATATTTTCATATCAAAATCAAATTACTAATTTTTTATATTAAAAATGTTGGATTTCAATATTTAATATTTTTAAATGTTTTTAAAACTTATAATTTTTTAATAAATATAATAATAATGATCATTATTTAAATATTTTTTAATATAAAATTTGAATTCTTTTTTTTTAAATAAGTAATTTAAAAACTTCTTAAAATGAAAATTTAAAACTTCCATAATTATTATTTAACTAAATAATTATTATTTAAAACTTACATAAGTAATTTAAAACTTATAAATTTTTTTTATCAATATAATAACAATAATGATGATTATTTAAATAACTTACTTAATTGACATAACTCACACAACATACATAACTTACATAACTTACATATCTCACATAACTTACATAACTTACATAATACATGTAGTTTAATGTACTAATTAAAATATAAGCATTTAGTTTATATGTAATATTAACCCTTTTAATATTGGTCATGTTATATAATTTAACTATTTTAAATGTACTATTATTGTTGTTATTTGTTACTAAAATTTTGCACTCTTTTATGTGTATTGTAGGAAAAATGCCTAAAAGACGATTACGAGATTTAAGTATTGTCCAGAATACTCCAAATTCAGAAGAAGCAAATAGTGAACAACAAACAGTTGTTGGATCTTCTAGTGTGCCGAACATAGATGACGAGCCTGCAGAATTTCAAAGTAATGTTAATTTATTTTACATGCATGTTGAATTTTATTATTGATTCATTTTTCAATTTTAATATAATAATATATCATTTTTCAGCTGAAGGTGGTGGGACGCGCAGAGGTCGGGGACGTACATTGCTTAAAGATTTATACAACTTAGAGCCTGTCGAGGGTGTTAAAGTAAGGAGAAATAATCATGGCCAGCCTGTTGGATCTGAAGCTCGACTGTTAGCAGGCTATTTGGGCATTATAGCACGAAATGCCAATATGTTGCCCATTAACTACGAATCATGGCATCACATGCCTGATGCCAACAAAAATCAGGCTCTCGATAATATTAAGGTAACAAAACATGAATGTAATTTATAATACTTTTATTTAACTTTCATTTATATTAACTTTTTAAACTTTTTTTGTTCAGGAGAGATTTGCTTTAGAGGTGTCCGATGACTATGTTAAGAAGACACTGGGTAAAAAATGGAGAGACAATAAAAGCACGCTGAAAAAACAATATTTTAAGAAAGACATAAGCCTCGATTTAAAAATTAAGAAATGTCCCTACGAGAATGTTGAGGTACCAATGGGAAGATCAAGTTAGATTCTGGAATTCAAAGAAAGGAGAGGTATTACGTGATTTCTAAAGTCTTATAAATTTTTCTGGTTATGTCAAATACGTATTTATCAGATATCGTAATATAAATTTCATTATGTAGGACCGTGAGCGAGTTGGAACAAGCAGACGAAACAAAAGTTCACTTTATTACTGTAGGGTCCGTAAGTTTTGCTTGTGTAGCTAAGGCCGAGGTATTATAATTTATTAATTCTTTCAAATATTAATAACTTTATACTATTAAAATATATTTTTAATGCTACAATGTAGGAAGCCTCGTCTGGTCAAAAAGTTGGACGCCTTCAACTTTTTGACATTACGCATAGGAAGAAGGATGGATCTCCGATGACATCCAAGTCATGAAATTTTGGTATATTTACTTAATAAAATTTGATTTATTATAAATATTTATAATGTTTAATTATAACAGTTTAATTCATCGTTTGTAGTTTTAAATTTATAATGTTAAGTTATGTTGCATTCCTTCTTATTATATATTTCATTTCTAACTCTTTCGTTAATTTATTAGGATAAACTAAAGGAGAAGAAGGCAGAGTATGAAGCGGCTGGTTCGATGTCAAGGATCTGGTGTTACCCCGACCCAATATTTTGGATCTGGCTCCCAGCAATACATGCCTTCCGGGAGTCAATCTCGTGCTGAAGTTCAGAGATTAAAAGACTAAATAGCTCAGATGCAAGCGAGCACGGTTGAGTAAATTTCTCAACTTAGAGCGGAGGCAGCAGCGAGGGAGGCAGAGGCAGCAGCGAGGGAGGCAGAGTATATTTCTCAACTTAGCGAGAGCAACATGCGAGGGAGGCTGAGGCATGATGAGGAGGCAGAGCGAGCAGTAAAGTATAAAGAACTCCAACTACAGCTTCAGAATATGATGAAGATGTTTCAGCAGTCGTAGAGGCCGCCATCTTAGACATTTGTTTTCTTGTTGTAAGATGATTTTTAACATTGTTAAATTTAACATTATTGTAAGAATATTTTCAGTTATAATTCATTCATTAATTTATATCATATATCTTTTATTCATTTTCAAATATCATTTAGAATTAATGCATTTGGTGTGATTTTTATGCTACATTTGTTGTTTTGGGTTGCAATTATATACTATATTTGCTGTTATTGGTTGGTTTTTAGTGCAGGAGGGATATGATATTGAACAAATTGTACATTGCAAATCTGTACAAATTAGCGGCGTTTTGTGGGAAAAGCACCGCTAAAAGTCGTGACCTTTAGCGGCGTTTGTGGTGAAAGTGCCGCTAAAATTCGTGACCTTTAGCGGCGTTTTTAGGAAAAGCGTCGCTAAAAGTCGTGACCTTTAGCGGTGTTTTTGTGAAAAGCGCCGCTAAAAGTCGTGACCTTTAGCGGCGTTTGTGGGAAAAGCGCCGCTAAAAGTCGTGACCTTTAGCGGCGTTTGTTGTAAAAGCGCCGCTAAAAGTCATGACCTTTAGCGGCGTTTGTGGAAAAAGCACCGCTAAAAGTCATGACTTTTAGCGGCGTTTGTGGGGAAACCGCCGCTAAAAGTCATGACCTTTAGTGGCGTTTTTCTCATAAACGCCGCTAATGTTTGCGGCGTTTGATTTAGCGGCGTTTTTTGTGGCGCTTTTAAAAGCGCCGCAAAAACTTTTAGTGGGGCTTATAAAAGCCGCTAAAGGCCAAAAAAAATGCCGCTAAAAGTCTGTTTTGCTGTAGTGAACTCAGCTTAATTGTGTTGATCTACTCTTAAATAGGGACTTTTGCTCCACTGAATAAGCACATTCGAACTTGAATCAATAACCTGAATTATCAAAACAAGAATAAGAACTCACAATTAAGAATAAGCACAAGTATTTATCTCATAAATCAAATAATAATAAGATTCATCTTAGGTTTCATCCCCTTAGGTATCTAAGGGATTTAGTTCATACTAGAAGAGGGAAACATCATAAAAGAGGAAAAACAACAAAACATAAGAAAACCCAAAAAACTCCTAAAGAACTTGATGGGAGATCTTCAGTCTTGATGGAGATCCTTCTCCTAAGCTATTCCCGACGGCTGTCTTAGAGTATTTTCTCCTTCTACTCAGTGTCTATTCGACGTCCTGTCGAGCTCTCCTTTTAGGTTGCCCCCTAGGGTGTTTATATAGGCTTTGAGATGCCTTACTTGGCCCACAAGTATCCTAATCCGAATGAAACTCATCTTGGCTGCGGTAGGGACACGCCCGTGTGACACGCCCGTGGTGGACTCCTTCGGTCGTGGTCGATCCTGCTCGCCACACACGGCCGTGTGATCTGCCCGTGGTCGATAGTCCAGGCCGTGTCTTGATTGTTGCTCGAAACACACGACTGTGGATGATAGCCCAGGCCGTGTGAGTCTCTAATGTAGGCTCGTTTTGTCCTTTTATGGCCCGTTTCTCTTTCCTTTCGACTTCCTAAGCTCTCCTGAATATAAAACATGAAATTAAGGGATTAGGAGCATCGAATTCATCAAATCTAATGAATATTCATCCAAAATTAAGCCAAGCATAGGGTTAAAATATGTGTAAATTATGGTTTATCACTTACGATATAAGTACATCGATTTTTCGATGCCATAGTCAAACTATGGTCTTACACCTAAATTGCCAAGGCTTTGATGTGGTCTTACATTCACATACCATACCGGGTTATGGTCTTATTCAGTAACTCATCCACTTAAACTGTATATTTAAATCAAATTCACCACATTTAGCCATAGAATAAATAGAATCTCAATACCATCCATCAATTGAATAAATACACATTCAAGTTCAATTATACGAACTTACCTCATATACGGAAATGATGAAATGGATTGACTATTCAATTACTTTTATTTTTTCCTGGTCTAAGTCTGAATTCCTCTTTTCTTGATCTTAATCAAGCTAGGAGTGTGCCAAATCAAGAACCCTAAAATGGCTTCTTTTTCTTCAACCAATTCGGTGGAGAAGATGATAGATGGACACATTTTATGATTTTGTTTTTATATTAATATTAACTTATTTCATAACTTACTAAATTAACCTTGTGTATTTATCTTTATAACTATTTATAACATGTCCATAAATGTCCACTGTAACACCTCAAATTTGGGCCTAGAAGGAAATAGGTCTTGAGTGTGGGAACACATAAAAGTTTATGTGTGTAAAAAAAATGACACAATTGATTGTTTGCTTTGATGGTTAAGTTATTTAGGAGTGTTTGGGAGTGTCTGAGAAGTCCTGGGTTCAAGCCCTAGCTTTTTGTAAAATTTTGGTTTTCTCTTAAGTGAACCTTGGTGTTAGCATGTAGGCTTTAAAAGAAATTATGGCGAAATTATGACACAAGTTGAGCTTGTAGTCCAGTGGCAGTCGCGTGTTTAAGGTTGGAAGGGAGCTTAAGTTCGAGTCTCATGATGCGCAAAGGAGTATTTATTTTACATTCTCGCTGTATGAGTAGTAGAGTTTGACTGAAACTCTGCAAGGTGGAGTTTGAATAAGTTTTATATGGAGAAAATCAGGGAGGAGATAAAGGAGGATTTTTAGGAGAAAATTGTGGAGAAAATCAAGGAATATTGGTTTGGGGAAAAGAGTTGTGCCATATGGGAGTGTGGGAATTGAAGAAAATGTTTTGGGATTTAGTGTTCTCTCCATTTCGGTTTTCCATCATACTTTGTTGCCTTTTGTTACTATACCGACTACTGTTAGGGGTTTTGGCCTTCGGTTTTACTTGTTCCTTCAATACCCCATTTAGCGATTTATTTTCCTCTCTTTTCTGCTCTCTCCGTTTACTCAATTTTCTTCTCTTTCCATAATACTCTTTTAGGCCGAATACTGTTGTCTGGTGAGAATGGAATTCCTTTCCTTGCTAATATTTGTGGTGGCCGATTCTCTACTTTCCTTTTCCTCTCCATTTCCTTTTCTCTCATCTTTTCTTCCATCTTCCAAACTATCTAGCCATTCTCTGAACGCTGATCCTTCGTTCTTCCATATTGGATACTTGGTCGAATTCCATACCCCTCAACTTAGGCCGATTGTCTCTCTTATTTTTTCCTATTGGTGTTGTGATTTCGGTTCTGCAAGAGTGGTAACAAACCGGTAGGTACTCATATTTTCCCTTTTCTGTTTCCCTAATCTTTCTTTATGTCTACAATGCAGTTCTCTTTTATTTATTCTGAAAAGCCGAATGTGACTTCTTTTTATGTTCGTTGATTGCGGTTCTGTCCCTTCCTCACGATTGGAGGTTCATTGGGTTCTAGGTATTCTCAAGAAGTGAAGGAGTGCAAGTGTTACTCAGGCAATCAAAACCCTTTTCTTCTATTACTCAAGTAAGGTAAATACATTACCTTATTTTCCTTTGGGTTTAGGCCGAATATGTTCTATTATTCCTTAAGCTGATATTGGTGGTTTTAGGCCACACATATGATCGATCTTGGTTAATAAGATCTGTGTATTGTAATATAGAAAATCAACAAGGGCGTGTGATCATTTCTGAACAGTGGTCTTAGAGGACTAAAGTCACCCTCATTCAAACAAGGTTTGGTGCTCATGGATCTTAGTAAGGTTTCGCAAAACAGGTGTGTAACCGTACCCTGCTAACAGTAATAGGCATAAAAGTCGGTAAAGTGTGTACACACACACTGATTAGACTGTAGAAAGGCAAAAGCCGAAAAGTCGAAAGGTTGGGCGTTGAGCGTGCGAACGCTCGTATGGTAAACCGAGCCAACGAAACGTGGGCGTACGATGGAAAAGGCCGCCATGAGCGATTTCATGGGCTTAGGCCATAATGGGCTTTGGGCTTATTTACACTATCTGTACTGTTATGGTCGCTCGAGTCGCTCATGACGACTATGGGCTTACTGATGAGCCTAAGTGTACTTAGGCCCAAACTATTAGAATGATCGAAATACACCCATAGGGTAAAATGATCGAAATACCCCCATAGGGTAAAATGACCGAAATACCCCCATAGGGTAAATGACTGAAATACCCCCATAGGGTAAATGACCGAAATACCCCCATAGGGTAAAATGACCGAAACACCCCCATAGGGTAAAATGACCTAAATACCCCTATAGGGTAAATGATTGAAATACCCCATAGGGTAAAATGACCGAAATACCCCCATAGGATAAAATGACCGAAATACCCCCACAGGATAAAATGACTGTTATACCCCTAGGTGATGAAAAGACTGTTATGGCCTTATGTTATGTATGACTGATTTGCTCTATGATATGTATGACTATGATTGAGCATGACATTTTGCATACACGTATGATATTATGTCACAACATATTGCATGGGGATGGGTTGTTATATTTGAGGGAAGTGTACTGTACTGATAAGGTCTCACGGGTCGCCCAAGACGACTGTGGACCTACTGATGGCTATATACTGTTTATTTTACTGGCAGCTTTGCTGCAATACTATTTAGTGCCGCAACCGATGCTAATCTTGGTGTGTCTGGCTGGGTGGGTCGATTTTATCCCCACATGGTGTGTTTGGCGGGACGGAGTGGTGTGTAGAGGCTGGATTGGGTAGGATTTCTGACTGCCTATCTGCACTGATTAAGGATACTATACTATTACTGCATCGATTAATGATATTACATATTGTTCACTGCATGACTGATTTCTGTTACTGTTATGGGCCAAGGTGTAACAGCCCGATTTAGGGGCTAGTCGGAACAGTGATCTCGGAATCAATAATTCGAGGCTAGAGAAAATTATTTGCATGATATGTTATGTGTTATAACATGTTTATAAGGATGCATGAAAATTTTGGTGCCTTAATTTTAGCGAATTCTAGCTAAATTGTGAAAAAGGACTAAATCGCATAAAGTGCGAAAGTTCTATTTTATTTGCTAGAGGTGCCAAATAGCTATGGATTATTAATTGGAGGTCCCAATTGTGCAATTTGGCCTTATTTAACTGTGTTGGCCGGCCATGTAGACAAGGGGGACAAAAGCTTTTAATTTTTGGTCAAAGTTGGTGGGTTAAATTGATGTTTTATAATAAAATAAAGAAAGGAAAAAGATATCATCTTTCCTCTCTTCTTCTCCACCGAAAATATCAGCCATGGGAAGGGTTTGAAAGCTTAAAATTTCAGCAAGCTTTACTCCATTCAAGTAAGTGATTTTGATGCTTATTTTTGATGAAAATTGCATTTTTGGAGTCCCCAAAGCTTAAGCTAGCTAATGGGATGACTAGTTTGTAATATGGTTGAAAGTCTAGGGACTTTCCATGATAGATTTTGTGTTGTTTGATGAGTTTTTATGGAAGAAAATGAATGATAGGATGATGAGAAATAACTTTTGTGAAAGGTGTTGTCATGAAAACACCTATTTGGGACTAAAATGCAAAAGTTGTAATTTGTTCATTAAGGCATGAAATAGTTGGAATTGTGGATAGTTGTAAGAGGATTAAATGTTTAGCTAGGCTTGTTTAACAAGAAAATGTGATGAAAATTTATTTACGAGCCTAGGGGTAAAATCGTAATTTTGCCAAAGAGTAGGGGCAAAATAGTCATTTTTGCCTAAAGTGTAGATTATGGTGTATTATGAATTATAAGTGATTAAATCAGTAAATTTCATTGTTCTAGATCAAAGAAAATGAGTTTTGGACCTAGAATGGATGAAAAGAAAAATGAGGGCAAAAGTCTCTATCGACCCTTTCGACATCAAGGTAAGTTCATGTGTGAATGTTGCAATTACGTATGAGTTAATTTAATGTTCCAATGTTGTATGGAATGTATATTTACTCTATGAATGTATGAAATATCTTTGATGAGAGGTCAAAAGAATTGAATCTAAGAGTAATGGGAAATGTATGTAGAATGATATGATGATAGTTGAAGTCTCGTGTAAGACCATATTGGAATATGGCCTTGATGTAAGAATTCATATAAGACCATGTCTGGGACATGGCATCGATATGTTAATGCAAGTAAGACACTATTGGGGTATAAATTCTATGTGACATTATGAGTATGAGACTCAAGAGAGTTATTTAATAACTTGAGTGATTCAACATATATGTGGAAAGGAAGAAAGTATGTGGTTGTACCACGAAAAGCACAAGTGTGTGTTAGAATTGAATTGATATGGATTTAGTGTATGATGAACCCTTAGTGGGTTATGTGTATTCAATACACTTTAGTTGCATGAGATAGATTTATTAATGTATTGTGTGAATGCAAACGAGTATCATAGAAAGTTAAGTAAGAATAGAAATGTGTGAGAATGTTCTCGAATGAATATTTGAAATAGAGATATACATGTGGATTACTATCCATGAACGTAAAATGAAAGGTGGGCTAAGCTCGGAACCACCCTATAAGAGATTCAATGGTGGGCTAAGTGCGAAACCACCGAGATATTAGTAGCATGAGCAGCTTATTGAAAATGCTTGATGTGTTGTTTTATATGATCATGTGGTGATCACTGCAGGAATGTATGTTAATTGAACAAGCAATTGGCTTGTGACATGGTAAGAATATGGTAAGAGATTGAATGCGTAAGTTTCAAGAATATTTGAGCAAGTAACCGTGAGTTAATGAGAAAACTCGGCATGATACTTTGTAATTATGTATATTCAATGAATATCAATATTTGACATATTATGCAGATGAGCTTACTAAGCATTATTGCTTACTCCTTTTGTAACACCCTGGTTTAGGGGCTATGCATGTTGGGTATAATTCATGTTCTAGTAGGTTTTGGGTATGCTTGGATGTGTTTGAGAGGTGGTAAGAATGTTTGGGCTCAAGGGGAAGACTTTAGAAAATTTTGGATTTTTAAGTGCAAAAAGGGGAGCTTGGCGATGGGTGTCTTAAGAGAATTATTTGGGGAATTAGACATAAGAATTGAGCTAGTAAAGTGGCAAGGGAGACGCCACTAAGAGCTTGGGGAAGTGACGCCTCAGTGCAAGGGAAGGGGCCGGTGTTCGAGCTGCAAGGCGCGAGACTTTGGCCTTTGTTTTTGCGTCAATGAGGTAAGGAGTTGGGCGCTTTTGGATGCTTAAAAGATGGAGAAAGACTTGGTCTTTGTTTTTAAATTTTGGCTAGGAAGAGGTTTGACTCATTCAAACTTTTGAATGAGTGTTGGGGAGGAAATTGTAGGAGCAAATAGTGGGATTTTTGTGGGAGGTTGGAGCTAGGCCGTATAGTATAAATAGGGGGAGGGGAGGTGCTCATTTTCATTCAACATTTGTGCTTTCTTGACTTGTTTCCCATTTCTTTGTGTGCCGAATCCCTTTTGGACCCTTTGCCGAATCCTAGTTCTTTCTTAAGCCTTCATCCATTTGTCTTCCATACTCTACCAACACTAAAAATATCCCTTCTCTTCACCTATGCACTTTGGCCGAATCTTCAAGGTCACCTAGCCGATTTTCCTACTTGGTTCTCTCCATTTTTCCTAAGCCGAAACCATTTCATATTGTCCCCTCATACCTTCTTTCTTTCTCTATTGCCGAAACCTTTCTCCTTGTCCTAGTGGTGGTTGGCCGAATCTTAAGCAGAGGGGGGGTGGAGCGTTTGGGTCTCTGCTCTAGTCATTGTGAAGGGTGAGGTTTTACGTTATAGTTTATTTCTTTCGATGTTTCGTTAACCAAAGGTGGTCTTGATGTTTGAGGTTGGCCGAATATTCTTGTGGTCTTAGTGTGGTAATTCTTTCATGTAATCAGCCAGGAGGAGCGGTAGGGAGGACTCGTAGGTTCGATTCATCAAGGGTGTGTCGACAGAGTTTTGGTTAAGTAGCGTTTCGGGAGTTGGTCATTGGTATCAATTAGGTGCGTAATCAACGCACTATTTCTACGATTGTTGGTTTGTTAATGTGTTTACATATATGTGATGTGTGGTTGCCGAATGTGATGGCTTATAGGGCGAATGGTTATTTTGGGTAACCATATGTCAGGTGAGTAAAGTCTTTTGTATGAAATTATTTATGATAAATACATGATTTGGTGCGTAATCAACGCACTATTTCTACGATCGTTGGTTTGTTAATGTGTTTACATATATGTGATGTGTGGTTGCCGAATGTGATGGCTTATGGGGCGAATGGTTATTTTGGGTAACCATATGTCAGGTGAGTAAAGTCTTTTGTATGAAATTATTTATGATAAATACATGATTTGGTGTGTAATCAACGCACTATTTCTGCGATTGTTGGTTTGTTTAATGTGATTACATATGTATTATGTGTGGAGGCTGATTATAATGGCTTAAGTGATGTGAATCGATGATTGGTAAGATTGGTTGTGTTGTATATATTTTATGTTTGATGTGGTATTGGTAAATAATAATTACTCACTCTATATGTTATTTTGGCATAATTGACACGTGGGCATGGGGTTGATCACAGAAGGAAGAAGTGTACAGATGATGTACGTGGTCTAATGATAGCTAAGGCTACATTAGCGCTTGAGGGTTCTTGTGTGCTACCTCAAGGGAGGTGTTGGCTAGGTGCCCATCTCGCGGTTGATGGCTATGTGCATCACCGTAGGCGATTACAATATTGGGATCACTTTGGTTGATCGGTGGCTCACCACGGCCTTGAGCAAATGAGCTTGCCAAGGTAAGATGTTATGGATCACAATGTGATCGGTGGGGAGTTTCCCACGGCCTTAGGCAGGGAGTCTGCTAAGGTTGGTGTCACGGTTGGATTTTAAGTGGGGCTGAGATGCATTCTTGCATGATTTGTTTCGATGGCTGTGTGGGTATGGGCCAAGCCCATACGGATGGAAATATGTGTTGTGGTTATGCACTGAGTCAGTGGACTCACTCTTTTCATTAACCATTTCAGGTGACGCGTAGTTGGATCGGGTTCGGAGAGGACACGTGGTGGCCCATGCAGAAAGAAGAGTTTAAACGTTTTAGGCTTACTTTAAGTATTTTGTTTTAGATAGAATATGTAATAAAGGCCTTTTGACTCTTATTTATTTTAGTTATTATTTTATTAGTATTTATTATGGTTTGATGAATTTGAAACACTATGTGACGATGGATATATTTTTATAACTTACTTATTCAATTAGGGAATTATTAAACATGTGGCTATAATTTCAAAAGAACATGGATTTTTCAAAAGTTAGCAAGTTTTACTAAATTTTTCTAAGTTAAATAGATTTTCCACCGTCTTTTCCGCACTAACATAACCAGATTCGGTCGTAGTGAATGGGCCGGGTTTGGGGATGTTACACCTTTACTTTTCTCATCCCTTATAGGTTATTTTAACTAGCTCGGGTTGGAGGCCGCCGGAGATGTTTTCACACTATCGAGTAGACCCTTGGTATGAGGTAGCAAATCCTTATGATTCATGGCATGTATAGGGATTCTTTTAAAGTTGATTAAGTTCTAACCAATGTAGCCAAATTGTATTGGCCTAAGAGAATCTAGAGTTGGTTGTGTATGACCATAGATGATGACTTAAGTTGGTTGTATTTGTATTGGGAGTAGTTCTCCCTAGTGTATGGGATAAATACTTTATCTCTTTAATGATTAAATGTGCTAATTCATGTGTTTTAATGGATGAATTGAGAATGTTTTGAAGTAGTATATGAATGTATGCAAACGGGAGTGGTAAAAGGCTTGGTAACATAGCCTCTAAGTGCCCACACGGATAGACACACGGGCGTGTGTCCTGGCCGTGTGTCTCTTGCACCTTAGTATCTTAAGTCAGATTAGACCACGGGCTGGTCACACGGCCGTTTGTTCAGGCCGTGTGATATACACGGTTGGCACATGGGCGTGTGCCAAGGCCGTGTGAAGTCTGCACTTGACACTTAGAAATTCAATTATCACACGGTGGCGCTTTGCGGGCGTGTGTACGGACGTGTGGATAAGTCGAATGCCAAGGTTTGCTTTGCGGCCAGGGCCACGGGCGTGTCCAGGCCGTATGGATTTTGCCAGTATCCTCCACGGGTGAAAGACACGGGCATGTTTTAGGGGTGCACGGGCGTGTCCCAAGTCACACGGACGTGTGACCCCTATTTCGAGAGAAAGTTTCCAGATGAGTTCTGAAAGTTTCAGGACGTAATTCTAAGGCCTCTTAGGCCCATAAAATGTTTGATTTGACTAAGAAAGAGAAGTTTTTAATTCAGAACAAAATTTATAGCCCGTAAGTACATGTTTAAGAAAGTTCAAGCATAGTAATGTCTCGTATCCGGTCTTAGCCTCGAACTCGGGTATGGGGTGTTACATTTAGTGGTATCAGAGCTACGGTTTAGTCGATTCTCGGACTAACCTAGCACGAGTAAGAGTCTAGCTATATATGCCATATGTGGACCGCGATAGTGTGATGTCTCCCTGCTCTAACGAAATTATTTTGTTAAGACAGTGATAATTCCCAACCGAGCTAATTTCAGTAAGTTTGTAAGATTTTCAAGCTTCATGAATATTTCATTGAATTGCTTGTGATGTTGTTATATGCACATTATTTCCATGAAAATGTTTAATGATTTATTAAACAAAGAAGTTACTAAGAGCATGTATATGAAAGTCCCGATTGAAAATGAATTACTTAGGATACTTAATCGCCACATGAGACAAGAAAGTCTCAGATAAGACCATGTCAAGACATGGCATCGGCAATCAAGCAAGTTATCATGTAAGACCAAGACAAGTCTTGGCATTGAAGAGTTACTATGAGATAAAGACCCATATAAGCCCAAGCCAAGGCATGGCATTGGTGAGTCTCCAAGCAAAGTTATCATGTAAGTCCAAGACAAGTCTTGGCATTGAAAAGCTATAAAGAGATAGAGATCCCATGTAAGTCCAAGCCAAGGCATGGCATTGGTGAGTAACAAGAAATATTTCATGTAAGTCCAAGCCAAGGCTCGGCATTGACAAGTAAAGATACCAAGTAAGACCATGTCGAGACATGGCAATGGTAAGTTCCCAAGGGAACCCACAAGCAAGACTTCGTGTAAGTCCATGTCAAGACATGGCATCGATACCAAGTAAGAGATCCCATGTAAGACTATATCAAGGATATAGCATTGGCATCAAGATACATGTGAAATGAGATTGATATCCTCAGTCATTCATAGTAATTCATCGGGCAAAAGAGTAAAGCTTAAATGAGATAGCAAGAAAGTTAGTAGTAAAGTTGATATCATGTCATGCTAGTGAAGGCTGACTAACAAGTATAATTCATGTTATGAATGATGATGTTGAGATTATGCTTGTTATAGTAAAGTATATCTTGATCTATGTGATCAAGTGTTACAGTACCTTGTTTACCTTACTAACATGAGACTAGTAAGTACCATGATGTATGTGAGAAGCAGTAAGAGTAAGTAAGCATTTGAGATTTGTGATGCCATTGTTTATGATAAATATGTCCACATGGTTAAAAATCACGTGTGACTGTTAAAGTAGAGAAGATATAATGTTTCGTCTTATGACCCTGTTACAAAGTCACACATATTATAATGTGAGAGTTAAAACTGAAAAGTTTGACTAAGTAGAATGCAGGAAATGAGTACAGTCGTTCAATGATAAAATGATGAATAAGACCATGGTAGGACCATGGCGGTACATGTGATCCCATATAAGACCATGTCTGGGGCATGGCATTGGCATCGATACATGATCCCGTATAAGACCATATCAGGGATATGGCTTCGGTATTGAATAAGATAATCGGATAAGACCATATCTGGGATATGGCATCAATAATTGTTGTGAGATCCCGTATAAGACCATATCTGGGATATGGCATCGGCATCAAATAGTAATCCCGTGTGAGACCACGTCTGGGACCTGGCTTTGGTATGAGATAGTGTAAGACCATATCTGGGATATGGCGTCGACATCGATATGAGTTTCCATGTAAGACCGTATCTGGGATATGGCATTGGTGTTGATATGAGATTTCGTGTAAGACCATAGCAAGGCTATGGCATCGTGACGACATATAAAGCAATAGATGGGCTATGATGTTGTGATACGAGTAAGACCATAGTCGGACTATGGCAATCAAATAAACGACGTACTCAAAACCCGTAAGACATTCTCTAGATTAATAAGGAATAGTAAGAGGAAATAGAGTTAAATGTTGAGGACTCAAGTAGACCTTAATGTGAAACTTGAGTAAGTGAAGTCACAGTTCGAAAGTATGAGTAATAGAAACGACTGTAGCATGATAAACATGAACTCTCACTTGGGGCGAGTTGTGTGACTATGATGATGTTTCATTGATGATGAATATTAAATCATATGTATGTAGTCACGAGAGTTAGGCTAAGGGACTTTGCAACCTCACTCCCTTACCACTGTTGAATTTTGATGAGGCGTTATGAGAGTTAAGTTGAGTAAGTTTGCATCGGATTAATGCAATAACTATGCTAGCATGATTAAGAATACCTTGTATCACATCGATGCATAATACTCTACTAAATAGAGTAACTGTTGTTGAACATGAGGTTGAAGTCCTAGAGGACTAAAATGATGAGGCTATAATCGAGATATGAGATAGACAAGGTCCCGTATAAGACCATGACCGGGACATGGCCTCAACACCGAGTTGAGATTTCCGTATAAGACCATATCCAAAATATGGCATCGATATTTGATGAGGAAGTCCATATAAGACCTTATCAGGGATATGGCATTGGCATTTAGAGGTTACTCCATATAAGACCACCTCGGGAATGTGGCATTGGTTTCATACCTACATGAAGGACGATGAACATACGTCTTTGATTATCCCTAGTGATCAATGGGACAGATAGATGAGTCTAGAGGTAGAAATGAGAATGGTACTAAAGTCATGTGAAAAAGTGAATACATGTACTCGTGAATGAATCACGAAGTGACGATTATGATATATGACACGGAACGTGTTATATAAGTGCAAGTATGAGTAAATTGGCTAGGAGCCTATGGTTTTTGCATGGTTAGTTAATGCCATGGATGGGATTATAATGATCTCCTTTAGTATTATGTACTAATACATGTTTCCCTTCAGGGATGATGTGGTCGTTCTTTTCATGAAATTGTGATTGTGTGAGAGCGTTAACTGATGAAAAAAGTAGACTAAACGGTTGTCGATTTAGTTAATAGAAATTGACATTTCCTCTATCTCCTTGTAACCTTAATTGGGTACCTTGAGGAAGAAGTTGGTGATGATTCGTGTATAAAAGGTGAAATCACAAGTTTCACGTTGTGTGATGGGTTTTCGGGTAAGCCGAATAGAGTTAACAAATTCGATCGAGATGTCCCTGCTATCGTGAGATATGACGATAGTAAAGGTTCTAGATTAGCATAGCAAGAGAAACTCAGATGAGATTGTGCTTAAAATAGGTTCTCAGTATGGAGAAAAGAGTAGATTAATGTATTGAGATATGATTCAAGTTCTGTGTATATTCACGCATGAATCAGTAAAGAGAAAAAAAAATTATGTGTGTACGTGAGTAGGGAGCATGATACAAAGATATGCTCATCGAAATGTTCAAACTGTGATGGTTGAGTTGAAAGCTATAGAAAGAACTGTTTATTTGAAAGTTCTAGTACTGAGATCAGTCTGAATCGAGAGAAAAAGTTGACAGGTTGGTGATCCAGAGACAATCACTTTTGTGCATGTGTTGTGAGTTAGATATTATGTATTGATCCATGGGAAGATCGATGTGTATTTTCTAAATTTTAATTAGTGAGGGTATCTTATGCTACAGAAGATTTTGAAGATGAAATAGTGGGAGCGGCTTGAGCTATTACAATGGTGGGTATAGTTATTGTGATACTACTCGGATAGTAGACATAGTATGATGTCCGAATGAAAGATCCATGTTTAGTAATGTGAGTTAGTTACTCGGTTGACTCTAGTTGGTAATATCCTAGTTTCAGCGAGGTTAATTACTAGAGCGAGTTTCCTTTTCAGAATAAAAGGATTCAGAAGTGAGTTAGTAAATGGTATTTTAAATAAGCTCTGAATGAGTTTATTTAAGGTGATAAATTCAAGTTGGATAAGATTTCCATTGTTGATGTTTCCTTGAGATAGAATTTGAATGATGATGAATCCAGAACTTATGCAGAAGTTAGTATGAGATTTAGTAGTAGCATATCTACTAATACAAAAGTAAGGAAATGCAGTTATGTGCATAAATGTTTTGACATAGAGTACATTTCACAATATGGTCGAGTTATGGTCAAAAGTAGTTGACCACTAAAAGATGTGTTTCCAAAGCACTCAAGACAAGACTACTACAGTCGGTAAATGCTTTAATGAGAGAGTGAGGTAAAACCTTATAGATTTCAAATTTGATGTGACAAAAATTCCAAGAAAGGGCAAATGTCATTCGAATTGTAGTAAATCAACCAGTAAAGATTCGAATGATCATTTGGACATGTGCAGAGTTCCAAATTGGTAGATTACCGAGTATATGCCCAAAGGAAGAATAACCTAGGTCTTAAGTTACGTTTCGACCTTATGTATCACAGCTTAAGAGTTATTGGCAAGAGAAACTTGAGGATAAGTGGATTCGCGATTTTTAAGAGTAGAAGGAAACATTTTAAGAATGTTGGTAGCAAATCCTCCTGATAAGATTTTCGGGGACGAAAATCCCTAAGGGGGGAGAATTGTAACAGCCCGATTTAAGGGCTAGTCAGAACAGTGATCTCGAAATCACTAATTCGAGGCTAAAGAAAATTATTTGCATGATATGTTATGTGTTATAACATGTTTATAAGGATGCATGAAAATTTTGGTGCCTTAATTTTAGCGAATTCTAGCTAAATTGTGAAAAAGGACTAAATCGCATAAAGTGCGAAAGTTCTATTTTATTTGCTAGAGGTGCCAAATAGCTATGGATTATTAATTGGAGTTCCCAATTATTCAATTTGGCCTTATTTAAGTGTGTTGGCCGGCCATGTAGACAAGGGGGACAAAAGCTTTTAATTTTTGGTCAAAGTTGGTGGGTTAAATTGATGTTTTATAATAAAATAAAGAAAGGAAAAAGATATCATCTTTCCTCTCTTCTTCTCCACCAAAAATATCAGCCATGGGAGGGGTTTGAAAGCTTAAAATTTCAGCAAGCTTTACTCCATTCAAGTAAGTGATTTTGATGCTTATTTTTGATGAAAATTGCATTTTTGGAGTCCCCAAAGCTTAAGCTAGCTAATGGGAGGACTAGTTTGCAATATGGTTGAAAGTCTAGGGACTTTCCATGATAGAGTTTGTGTTGTTTGATGAGTTTTTATGGAATAAAATGAATGATAGGATGATGAGAAACAACTTTTGTGAAAGGTGTTGTCATGAAAACACCTATTTGGGACTAAAATGCAAAAGTTGTAATTTGTTCATTAAGGCATGAAATAGTTGGAATTGTGGATAGTTGTAAGAGGATTAAATGTTCAGCTAGGCTTGTTTAATAAGAAAATGTGATGAAAATTTATTTACGAGCCTAGGGGCAAAATCGTAATTTTGCCAAAGAGTAGGGGCAAAATAGTCATTTTTGCCTAAAGTGTAGATTATGGTGTATTATGAATTATAAGTGATTAAATCAGTAAATTTCAATGTTCTAGATCAAAGAAAATGAGTTTCGGACCTAGAACGGATGATAAGAGAAATGAGGGCAAAAGTCCCTATCGGCCCTTTCGACATCGAGGTAAGTTCATGTACGAATGTTGCAATTACGTATGAGTTAATTTAATGGTCCAATGTTGTATGGAATGTATACTTACTCTATGAATGTATGAAATATCTTTGATGAGAGGTCAAAAGAATTGAATCTAAGAGTAATGGGAAATGTATGTAGAATGATATGATGATAGTTGAAGTCTCGTGTAAGACCATATTGGAATATGGCCTCGACGTAAGAATTCGTATAAGACCATGTCAGGGACATGGCATCGATATGTTAATGCAAGTAAGACCCTATTAGGGTATAAATTCTATGTGACATTATGAGTATGAGACTCAAGAGAGTTATTTAATAACTTGAGTGATTCAACGTATATGTGGAAAGGAAGAAAGTATGTGGTTGTACCACGAAAAGCACAAGTGTGTGTTAGAATTGAATTGATATGGATTTAGTGTATGATGAACCCTTAGTGGGTTATGTGTATTCAATACACTTTAGTTGCATGAGATTGATTTATTAATGTATTGTGTGAATGCAAACGAGTATCATAGAAAGTTAAGTAAGAATAGAAGTGTGTGAGAATGTTCTTGGATGAATATTTGAAATAGAGATATACATGTGGATTACTATCCATGAATGTAAAATGAAAGGTGGGCTAAGTGCGGAACCACCCTATTAGAGATTCAATGGTGGGCTAAGTGCGAAACCACCGAGATATTAGTAGCATGAGCAGCTTATTGAAAATGCTTGATGTGTTGTTTTATATGATCATGTGGTGATCAGTGCAGGAATGTATGTTAATTGAACGAGCAATTGGCTTATGACAAGGTAAGAATGTGGTAAGAGATTGAATGAGTAAGTTTCAAGAATATTTGAGAAAGTAACCGTGAGTTAATGAGAAAACTCGGCATGATACTTTGTAATTATGTATATTCAATGAATATCAATATTTGACATATTATGCAGATGAGCTTACTAAGCATTATTGCTTACTCCTTTACTTTTCTCATCCCTTATAGGTTATTTTAACTAGCTCGGGTTGGAGGTCATAGGAGATGTTTTCACACTATCGAAAGCGGACCCTTGGTATGAGGTATCAAATCCTTATGAGTCATGGCATGTATAGGGATTCTTTTAAAGTTGATTAAGTTCTAACCAATGTAGCCAAATTGTATTGGCCTAAGAGAATCTAGAGTTGGTTGTGTATGACCATAGATGATGACTTAAGTTGGTTGTATTTGTATTGGGAGTAGTTCTCCCTAGTGTATGGGATAAAGACTTTATCTCTTTAATGATTAAATGTGCTAATTCATGTGTTTTAATGGATGAATTGAGAATGTTTTGAAGTAGTATATGAATGTATGCAAACGAGAGTGGTAAAAGGCTTGGTAAGATAGCCTTTAAGTGCCCACACGGATAGACACACGGGCGTGTGTCTTGGCCGTGTGTCTCCTGCACCTTAGTATCTTAAGTCAGATTAGACCACAGGCTGGTCACACAACCGTTTGTTCAGGCCGTGTGATACACACGGTTGGCACATGGGCGTGTGCCAAGGCCATGTGAAGTCTGCACTTGACACTTAGAAATTTAATCGTCACACGGCTGACGCACACGAGCGTGTGTACAGACCGTGTGGATAAGTCAGAATGCCAAGGTTTGGCACACGGGCCAGGGCCACGAGCGTGTCCATGCCGTGTGGATTTTGCCAGTATCCTCCACCGGTGAAAGACACGGGAATGTTTTAGGGGTGCACGGGCGTGTCCCAAGTCACACGGACGTGTGACCCCTGTTTCGAGAGAAAGTTTCCAGATGAGTTTCGAAAGTTTCGGGACGTAAGTCTGAGGCCTCGTAGGCCCATGAAATGTCTGATTTGACTAAGAAAGAGAAGTTTTTAATTCGAAATGAAATTTTATAGCCCGTAAGTACATGTTTAAGAAAGTTCAAGCATAGTAATGTCTCGTATCCGGTCTTAGCCTCGGACTCGGGTATGGGGTGTTACACAAGGCCCCACTGATACTAATTCTGAAAATGGGCAAAGGCCCTACTGATTACTGTCATTGTGCTAGGCTCAAGCCCAATCGTTTACTGTTATAGGAAAGGGCTTAGGCCCACACTGAACTGGACTGTTATTGTAATGGGCTCAGGCCCAAACTGCATTTATCTACTGTTTAATTGACTATTTGCTTGTTAGGGGATTACACACTGAGTTTTTGTAAACTCACCCCTCTGTTTAAATGAACATGAAATCCCCAATCGTAAGCGGGTCGGTACTGCGAGGGACTCGATGATGGCTACACAACTGCATCAGCTTTCGTTTTTAGCTTTTGATTTATAAGTAATTAAATTTGAGTATTTTTATGTAATAAGGCCTCTTTAAAGTTATAAACTTTAAATTTGGGTTTTTATTTATTTAGTTTGATATAAACTGCTAGTTGTAGAAAAAGACGGGTTTTCAAAAGGTAACTGTTTTCAAAGCCACCACGTTTTCGCAACATTTCTAAAAAAACTTCCGTAATAAATGAGATTTTGAAAATTAATAACGTTTTAAAAGTGATTAGCTTTTAATGATGCACGCTTTGGAAATGAACAACCTGTTTTGGAATCACCGTTAAATAACAAAATAATTAATTGATTTTGAGGATTTCAACGACAACAAGTTTTACGCTAAACACTTCAATATGACACCGCCAGATTCAGCCATAACGTCTAGGCCGGGTTTGGGGTGTTACATCCACTCACCAATATATTGGTATAAATTAAAACATAAGGACCTTAACATTAAGGTTCTATAGCTATTTGATACCTTTAGCTAATAGAACAACACTTTTTCATTTTACGCGATTTAGTCCTTTTTCTCAAATTAACCAACCAATCAATAAAATTAGCTCAAGAAATTTTCACACATATCAAATAACATGCTTTAAATACCGAAAATAATATTAAAATGATTTTTTAACATCAGATTTTTGGTTTCAAAACCACTATTCTGATTTGACCAAAAATAGGCTGTTACAAAACTACACGGATCTGGTGGTTTGGTTTGATTTCAATTGCTAATAAAAAAAATACTGCAAAGTAACATCATTTTTTTCCGAAGATAGAGTAAAATATCATAGTAATGTCATGTTAAATGATCATTTTTAGCCCAACTTTTCTTTACAAATGACTCATTATTCTTTCTAGAAGTTGAATAAAGTAATTTTCAAAGGATAAGGCTTTGTCAATTAAGAGGTAATGATTCCATGATTTGGTCTTTTGATAATAAGGGAAAGTTAACTAGTACTTCTGGATGCAAGGAATTAAAAGAAGGCATTAAGGAGAAGGCAATTAAGGAAAGCAATTGTAACACCCCAAACCCGGCCTAGACGTTATGGCCGGATCTAGCATGTCACATAGAAGGGTTGTTTAAAACTAAGCGTTCGTTGGAAATGTTTGCATCTCTTTTGAAAACTCCGAGTTACGTTGGTTGTTTATAAAAACACGATTTACTCAGTGTCCATTTAGAAAAGTTGTAATTAACTTGAAAACTGCCTTTGTTATGAAAACCGATTTTGAATATTTACGGTAACGTGATATTTTAGAAAACGATTGTTACTGTTTTAAGAAAACCCCATTTTTATAAGTTTAACTGTAACACCCCATACCCGAGTCCGAGGCTTAGACCGAATACGAGATATTACTATACTTTAACTTGCTTAATCATGCACTTACGAGCTGTAAAATTTTGTTCTGAATTAAAAACTTTTCTTTCTCAGTCTAATCATACATTTCATGGGCCTACGAAGCCTTATACGCGTACTGGTACTCTTTCGGAACCTTATCGAAAAACTTTTCTTTGAAATAGGGGTTACACGCCCGTGTAATATAAGACACGCCCGTGCATAGGCATACACGCCCATGTCCTCTGATCGTGCCTAAAAACTCAGTATTCTGCCAATTTCCACACGGCCATGACACGCCCGTGGACTTAGACCGTGTACTACATCTTGATATACTGACTTATTACACACGGCCGGGGCATACGCCCATGTTCTAACCGTGTGTCATGCACGGCTTCAACACACGGCCGTGGGATTAACCTGTGGGCTATTCTGACTTATGAGACTAAGGTGCAGGTTACGCACGGCCTAGACACACGCCCGTGTGTCTAACCGTGTGGGCACTTAGAAGCTATCTACCAAGCCTTTTCTTACTCTCAATTGCATACATTCATATACTTCTTCAAAACATCAATTGAAACACATAAATTAACACGTTTAGTTCATGAAAATAAAGTTTTCCTCTCATACACTTGGGAGAATTGTTCCCACAACATTTACAACAACTTAAACCATCATAAATGGCTATACACAACCATACTATGAATACTCTTTGGCCAACCACATTTGGCTACCACAATTAGACTTCATCAACTTTGAGCGAATCCCTATACATGCCATGAATCTTAAGGACTTGATACTTCATATGCCGTGTATCCGCTCGATAGTGTGAAAACATCTCCCATGGTCTCCAACTTTGAGCTAAGTAATAAAACCTATAAGAGATGAGAAAAGTAAAGGAGTAAGGAATAATGCTTAGTAAGTTCATCGTATAATTTGACAAATATTGATATTCTTTGAATATACATAACCCCAAGGCAATATGTTGAGTTTTTCTCATCAACTCATGGTTATTTACTCAACCATTCTTAAAACTTACTCATTCAATCTCTTACCACATTCTTACCATATCATAAGCCAATTCGCTCGTTTAATTAGAATACTTTCCTGCACTGATCGTCACAAGATCATATATAACATCGCATCAAACATTTTCAATAAGCCGCTCATGCTACTAATATCTCGGTGGTTTCGCACTTAGCCCACCATTAAATCTCTAATAGGGAGGTATCGCATATAGCCTACCAATCATTTATAAGTGATGGTATCACACATAGCCCATCGATCAATAATCAATAAGGTGATATCGCACATAGCTTACTGTTATTTACATTCACGGATAATAATTCACAAGTATATCTATATTTCAAATGTTCATTCAAGAACATCCTCACATGTTTCCATTTTTACTTAACTTTCTACGATACTCGTTCTCATTCACACAGTGCATCAAATACACATACCCCACTAGGGGTTCATCATTTATTGAATTCATCCCAATTCAATTCTACACATACTTGTGTTACTCATGGTACAACCACATACATTCACATATACATTGAATCATTTGAATTGTTAAATAACTCTCTTGAGTCTCATGCATATAGTTCTCGTTGTCACTCTACCCCAATTGGGTTTTACATACACTAACATATCCGTGCCATGTCCCTGACATGGTCTTATACGAATTCTTACACCGAGGCCATATCCCAATATGGTCTTACTCGAGCCTTTAACCATCGTCCTATCGTGCTATACACCTTTCCCATTACTCTAAATTCAATTTCCATTGACATCTCATCAAGAGACATTTCATACAACATTGGGATACTAAATAAGCTCATACATAATTTCAATATTTGCACATGAACTTACCTCGATGTCGAAAGAGCCGAAAAGGACTTTTTGCCCACATTTCTCTTTTCATTCGTTCTAGGTCCGAAACTCATTTTCTTTGATCTAGAACAATGAAATTTACTCATTTAATCACTTAATGATCGTATTACAACATAATCTCTACTTAGGCAAAAATGACCATTTTGCCCCTATACTTTGGCAAAATTACGATTTTGCCCCTAGGCTCGTAAATAAATTTTCATCACATTTTCTTGTTAAACAAGCCTAGATGAACATTTAATCCTCTTACAACTATTCTCAATTCCATCAATTTCATGCCTTAATGAACAAATTACAACTTTTGCATTTTAGTCCCAAATAGGTGTTTTCATGACAACACCTTTCACAAAAGTTGTTTCTCATCATCCTATCATTCATTTTCTTTCATAAAAACTCATCAAACAACATAAACTCTCTCATGGCAAGTCCCTAGACTTTCAACCATATTGCAAACTAGTCCCCTCTTTAGAAAGCTTAAGCTTTAGGGGTCTTAAAAGTACAAAAATTAACATCTAAAGCCATCAAAATCACTTACTTGAGTGAAGAGAAGCTTGCTAAAATTTTCAAGCTTTCAAAGCCCTCCCATGGCTGATATTTTTGGTTGAAAGAGAAGAAATAAAAAGATGATAGCTTTTTGGCTTATTTCATCTTATTTTATTTCTTTTTAAACACCTAACATGACCATATTTAATGTTCTTGTCCCCTTAGCTTACTATGGCCGGCCAACTCACTTAGACAAGGCCAAATTGCTCATTTGGGACCTCCAATTACTAAGCCATAGATATTTGGTACCTTTAGCCTATAAAATGGAACTTTCGCACTCTATACGATTTAGTCCTTTTTCACAATTTAGCTAGAAATCGCTAAAATTAAGGCACCAAAATTTTTATGCATCCTCAAAAACATGTTATAACTCATAACATAACATGAAAATAATTTTCTCTAACCTCGAATTAGTGATTCCGAGATCACTGTTCCGACTAGCCCCTAAATCGAGTCACATTACAATTCTCCCCTTAGGGATTTTCGTCCCCAGAAAATCTTATCGGGAGGGTTAGCTACCAACATTCTTAAAATGTTTCCATCTAATCTTCAAAATCGCAAATCCACTTATCCTTAAATTCCTCTTGTCGATAGCTCTTAAGCTGTGATACATAAGATCGAAACGTAACTTGAGACCTAGGTTATTCTTCCTCTGGGGCTTATACTATATCCAGAAATCCACTAATTTTGGAACTCTGTACATGCCCAAATGATCGTTCGGATCTTCACTGGTTGATTCACTACAATTCAAGTGACATCCCCTTCTTAGGGAATCTTGTCGAACTGAACTTGAAATCTATAAGGTTTTACCTCACTTTCTCATTAAAGCATTCACCGACTGTAATAGTCTTGACTTATACGCTTTGAAAACTCAGCTTTTAGTGGTCCACTATTTCTGACCATAATCTCAATCATATCGTGAAATGTACTCTATTGTCAAAACATTTATGCGCATAACTGTACTTTCTTTTTCTTGCATTAGTAGATATGCTACCACTGAATCTCATACCAAAACTTATGTATAAGTTCTGGATTTATCATCATTCGAATCCTATCTCGAGGAATCATCGACAACAGATAACTTATACGACTTGTATTTTATCATCTCAATAAACTCATTCAGAGCTTATTTAAAATACCACTTACTATCATTTTCGAACCCCTTTGTTTCAAAAGAAAGCTCGCTCTTGTCATTAACTTTCTTTGAAATCGGGATATTACCGGCTAAGATCAACCGAGTAACTAGCTCGCATTGCTTAACATGGATCTTTCGTAACATCTAACTTACAACAAGGACACAGAAGTGATCATCTCGGGATCACTAACCTGTCAACTCTTTCTCTCGATTCAGACTGATTTCAGTACTAGAACTTTCAAATAAATAGTTCTTTTTATAGCTTTCGACTCAACTATCACGGTTTGAACATTCATATGAGCATACCCTTGTATTATGCTCCCTACTCACGTACACACAATTTTATTCTCTTTATTGATTCATGTGTGAATATACACAAAACTTGAATCATATCTCAGTACATTAATCTACTCTTTTCTCCACACAGAGAACATATTTCTAGCATGCTCTCATCTGAGTTTCTCCTGCTGTACTAATCTAAAACCTTTACTAACATCATATCTCATGATAGCAGGGGCATTTAGGTCGAATTCATTAACTCTATTCGGCTTACTCGAAACTTATCAAACAACATGAAACTTGTGATTTCACTTCTTATACTAGAATCATCACCAACTTCCTCCTCATAGTACCCGAATAGGGTTACAAAGAGATAAAGAAATGTCGATTTCAGTTAACTAAATCGACAACCATTTTGTCTGATTTTCACTATCAGCTAACATTCTCACATAGTTATAGTTTATGAAAAGAACAACCACAACCGCTCTGAAAGGCAATAGATAATAGTACACAATACTCAAGGGGATTATTATAATCCATCTATGGCATCAACTAACCATGCACAATCTACAGGCTTCAAGCCAACTTACTCAAACTTGCCATTTATTAGTACATATCGTGCCACACATCGCACCTGCTTCTTCGTGATTCATTCACGAATATCTGTATTCACTCCTTCACATGACTTTAGTACTAGTCTCATTTCTATTTCTAACTCATCTACCTGTCCCTTCGATCACTAGGGATAATCAAAGATGTATATTCATCGTCATACATATAGGTACGACACCAATGTCACATCTCCAAGGTGGTGTTATATGGAGTCACCTCTAAATGCCAATGACATTTCCCGGATAAGGTCTTATATGGGCTTCGACATCAATTATCGATGCCACATTCTAAATATGGTCTTATACGGAATCATAACTTGGTGCCGAGGCCATGCCTCGAACATGGTCTTATACGGGACCTTATCTATTTCATATCTCAATGATAGCCTTTTTATTATAGTCTCTCAAGACTTCAACCTCATGTTTAATAGCAATTATTCTATCTAGTAGAGTATCATGCATCAATGTGATACAAAGCATTCTCAAAATGCTAACATAAATACTGTATTAATCACATACAAACTTACTCAATTTGTCTCTCATAACATTTCATCATAATTCAACAGTGATAAGGAGGGTGAGGTCACAGAGCCTCTTAACTTGACCCTCGTGTCTATATACATATGATTTAATATTCATCATCAATGAAATATCATCATAGTCACATAACTCATCTCAAGTGAGTTTTCACGTTTATCACGTTACAATTATCTCTATCACTCATACTTTCGAGCTGTGACTTTAATAACTCAAGTTTCACTTTAATATCTACTCGAGTACTTAACATTTAACTCTACTTTTTCTTACTATTGCTTATTAATCTAGAGAATGTCTTACGGTTTGAGTACGTCGTTTACTTGATCGCCATAGTCCAACTATGGTCTTACTCGTATCACAACATCATAGTTCAGCTATTGCTTTACATGTCGTCACGATACCATAGCCTCGCTATGGTCTTACACAAAATCTTATACCGAAGCTAGGTCCCAGACGTGGTCTCACACGGGATTACTATTTGATGCCGATGCCATATCCCTAATATGGTCTTATACGAGATCTCACCACAACTATCGATGCCAATGCCATGCCCCAGACATGGTCTTATATGGAATCACATGTACCGCCAAGGTCCTACCATGGTCTTATTCATCATTTTATCATTGAACGACCGTACTCATCTCTTGCATTCTACTTAGTCAACTTTTCAGTTTTAACCTCCACACCATAATATGTGTGGCTTCATAATAGAGTCATAAAACAAAACATCATGCATTCTTTACTTTAACGGTCACATGTGAGATTTAACCATGTGGACATATATATCATAAACAATGGCATCACAAATCTCAAATGCTTACTTACTCTTACTGCTTCTCACATACATCATGGTACTTACTAGTCTCATGTTTGTAAAGTAAACAAGGTACCTGTAACACTTGATCACATAGATCAATATACTTTGCTATAACAAGCATAATCTCAACATCATCATTCATAACATGAATTATACTTGTTAGTTAGCCTTCACTAGCATGACATAATATCAACTTTACTACTAACTTTCTTGCTATCTCATTTAAACCTTACTTGTGTGCCCGATGAATTTCCATGAATAACTGAGGATACTGAATCTTATCTCACATGCTCGATGCCAAAGCCATATCCTAGATACGGTCCTACATGGAGTCTCTCTTCTTGGTTTCGAGGCCATGTCTTGACATGGACTTATACGAAGTCTTTCTCGTTCTCACCAATGCCATGCCTTGGCTTGGGCTTACATGATAACTTGTTCAATGCCAAGCTTGCCTTGGACTTACATGATAACTTGTTCAATGCCAAGCTTGCCTTGGACTTACATGATAACTTGTTCAATGCCAAGCTTGCCCTTGGACTTACATGATAACTTGTTCAATGCCAAGCTTGCCTTGGACTTACATGATAATTTGTTCAATGTCAAGCTTGCCTTGGACTTACATGATAACTTGTTCAATGCCAAGCTTGCCTTGGACTTACATGATAACTTGTTCAATGCCAAGCTTGCCTTGGACTTACATGATAACTTGTTCAATGCCAAGCTTGCCTTGGACTTACATGATAACTTGCTTGATTGCCGATGCCATGCCTCGGCTTGGTCTTATACGGACTTTCTCATTTCATGTGGTAGATCGAGTATCCTGGGAAATTCCATCTTCAATCGGGACTTGCTCGTATTTAATCTCATTTATTTCTTTGTTTAGCAAAACATTAATCATTCCATGATAATAATGTACATTATACTAAGAAATTTAATGATAGGAATCATAAAGCTTAGAAATCATACAAACTTACTGAAATTAGCTCGGTTGGGAATCGTCACTGTCTTAACAAAACAATTTCGTTAGAGCCGGAAGACATCACACTATCACGATCCACATACGGCATGTATAGCTAGACTCTTACTCACGCTAGGTTAGTCCTAGAACTGACTAAACCATAGCTCTGATACCACTAAATGTAACACCCCATACCCGAGTCCGAGGCTTAGACCGGATACGAGATATTACTATGCTTTAACTTGCTTAATCATGCACTTACGGGCTGTAAAATTTTGTTCCTAATTAAAAACTTTTCTTTCTCAGTCTAATCATACATTTCATGGGCCTACGAAGCCTTATACGCGTACTGGTAAACTTTCGGAACCTTATCGAAAAACTTTTCTTTGAAACAGGGGTTACACGTCCGTGCAATATAAGACACGCCCGTGCATAGGCATACACGCCCATGTCCTCAGACCGTGCCTAAAAACTCAGTATTCTGTCAATTTCCACACGGCAATGACACGCCCGTGGACTTAGACCGTGTACTACATCTTGATATACTGACTTATTACACACGGCAGGGCACACGCCCATGTTCTAACCGTGTGTCATGCACGGCTTCAACACACGACCGTGGGATTAACCTGTGGGCTATTCGACTTATGAGACTAAGGTGCAGGTTACGCGACGGCCTAGACACTGCGCCCGTGTGTCTAACCGTGTGGGCACTTAGAAGCTATCTACCAAGCCTTTTCTTACTCTCAATTGCATACATTCATATACTTCTTCAAAACATCAATTGAAACACATAAATTAACACGTTTAGTTCATGAAAATAAAGTTTTCCTCTCAGACACTTGGGAGAATTGTTCCCACAACATTTACAACAACTTAAACCATCATAAATGGCTATACACAACCATACTATGAATACTCTTTGGCCAACCACATTTGGCTACCACAATTAGACTTTATCAACTTTGAACGAATCCCTATACATGCCATGACTCTTAAGGACTTGATACTTCATACCGTGTGTCTGCTCGATAGTGTGAAAACATCTCCGGCGGTCTCCAACCCGAGCTAAGTAATAAAACCTATAAGAGATGAGAAAAGTAAAGGAGTAAGCAATAATGCTTAGTAAGTTCATCTATATAATTTGACAAATATTGATATTCACTGAATATACATAACCCCAAGGCAATATGTTGAGTTTTTCTCATCCACTCATGGTTATTTACTCAACCATTCTTAAAACTTACTCATTCAATCTCTTACCACATTCTTACCATATCACAAGCCAATTCGCTCGTTTAATTAGAATACGTTCATGCACTGATCGTCACAAGATCATATATAACATCACATCAAACATTTTCAATAAGCCGCTCATGCTACTAATATCTCGGTGGTTTCGCACTTAGCCCACCATTAAATCTCTAATAGGGAGGTATCACATATAGCCTACCAATCATTTATAAGTGATGGTATCACACATAGCCCATCGATCAATAATCAATAAGGTGATATCATACATAGCTTACTGTTATTTACATTCACGGATAATAATTCACAAGTATATCTCTATTTCAAATGTTCATTCAAGAACATCCTCACATGTTTCCATTTTTACTTAACTTTCTACGATACTCGTTCTCATTCACACAGTGCATCAAATACACATACCCCACTAGGGGTTCATCATTTATTGAATTCATCCCAATTCAATTCTACACATACTTGTGCTACTCATGGTACAACCACATACATTCACATATACATTGAATCATTTGAATTGTTAAATAACTCTTTTGAGTCTCATGCACATAGTTCTCGTTGTCACTCTACCCCAATTGGGTTTTACATACACAACATATCGGTGCCATGTCCCTGACATGGTTTTATACGAATTCTTACACCGAGGCCATATCCCAATATGGTCTTACTCGAGCCTTTAACCATCGTCCTATCGTGCTATACACCTTTCCCATTACTCTAAATTCAATTTCCATTGACATCTCATCAAGATACATTTCATACAACATTGGAATACTAAATAAGCTCATACATAATTTCAACATTTGCACATGAACTTACCTCGATGTCGAAAGAGCCGAAAAGGACTTTTTGCCCACATTTCTCTTTTCATCCGTTCTAGGTCCGAAACTCATTTTCTTTGATCTAGAACAATGAAAATTACTCATTTAATCACTTAATGATCGTATTACAACATAATCTCTAATTAGGCAAAAATGACCATTTTGCCCCTATACTTTGGCAAAATTATGATTTTGCCCCTAGGCTCGTAAATAAATTTTCATCACATTTTCTTGTTAAACAAGCCTAGCTGAACATTTAATCCTCTTACAACTATTCTCAATTCCATCAATTTCATGCCTTAATGAACAAATTACAACTTCTGCATTTTAGTCCCAAATAGGTGTTTTCATGACAACACCTTTCACAAAAGTTGTTTCTCATCATCCTATCATTCATTTTCTTTCATAAAAACTCATCAAACAACATAAAATCTCTCATGGCAAGTCCCTAGACTTTCAACCATATTGCAAACTAGTCCCCTCTATAGAAAGCTTAAGCTTTAGGGGTCTCAAAAGTACAAAAATTAACATCTAAAGCCATCAAAATCACTTACTTGAGTGAAGAGAAGCTTGCTGAAATTTTCAAGCTTTCAAATCCCTCCCATGGCTGATATTTTTGGTTGAAAGAGAAAACATAAAAAGATGGTAGCTTTTTGGCTTATTTCATCTTATTTATTTCTTTTTAAACACCTAGCATGACCACATTTAATGTTCTTGTCCCCTTAGCTTACTATGGCCGGCCAACTCACTTATACAAGGCCAAATTTCTCATTTGGGACCTCCAATTACTAAGCCATAGCTATTTGGTACCTTTAGCCTATAAAATGGAACTTTCGCACTCTATGCGATTTAGTCCTTTTTCAAAATTTAGCTAGAAATCGCTAAAATTAAGGCACCAAAGTTTTTATGCATCCTTAAAAACATGTTATAACTCATAACATAACATGAAAATAAATTTCTCTAACCTCGAATTAGTGATTCCGAGATCACTGTTCCGACTAGCCCCTAAATCGGGCTGTTACATTAACAGTTACAATTGAAAGGTTAAAATAAAAAAATATACTAATTGCCTTACTACAAAACATCACCCCAAAGTAAATAATCTTAAAGGTAAAGTAAAAACTGAATTTACTAAAGTTTGAGAGAAATCTCCGTTGTATGGCCACCACTGAGTCCTCCACGGCTCCAAATCCTCTATTGCCGGGGATTACCTGCGAGGTTAAAGAAAAGGGGTGAGTTACGAGAACTCAGTGCGCAATCCCCTAAATGAAATTAAATGGGCCCGAGCCCGGGAGACATCAATCTGGGCCTAAGCCCTATAATCATAGTAGTGCAAATGAAGTAGTGCAAATGAAATAGTGTAGCCCAACCCAATCCAACCAACACACCCCCGTACCAGCCAATCACACCTGTGGGGATCAAGTCAACCCACCCCTCCAATCACACCAAAATTGCAAACAAGCTGCTAATCATAATATTTGTGGCTGAGCCACCAGAGTCATAATTATATATATTAATATATTGTGGCTATGCCACCAGGTTACACTGCTCTTCATTCGTTAACCCGCCCCATGCAACATGATAACATGCAATATACATAGCAACATATACAAGTGTAAGGTAAACATACAATCATTACTTAATAACACTGAGGGTGAAACGGTCATTTAACCCATCGAGGGTATTTGAGTAATTTCACAGCCCAGGGGAATTTTGGTAATTTACCCTACAAGGGTATTTTAGTAATTTTCTCTATAATGGCCTTTCCGAAGGCCTACTGTCGCCTCGAGCGACTCGGGACCCTTCTTGGGTCTTTACGAAATTATTAGGCCCTAAAGCCACTTTAGGCCCAAACGGGCCCACACGCTCGTGTGGCCTAAAGCACATGATTTCGATTACAGATTTGCAATTTCACATTAAGGCCTATCATAAGCCAGTTTTCCAACAGTTTTGCCCAAGTGGGCCGGTTAGCCCGTTGGGCCCATTTGGCCCGCTTCGGCCCGCTTAGGCCCGTTATAGTCTCAGCATCGCGAGAGTGTTCGTGACACTCTCCATGACTCAACGCCATGACAGGTGTCTCAATTTACCACTACAAGCGCTTGCACGCTCGAGTGGTCACAATTGTCGGCTTTTCGGTTTTTTGGCTTTTGGCCGTTTAACAGAACACCACATGCAATTATCGGAGTGGGTGTGAGATTACACACCTGGTTTGGATTCCTAACAGAACCACTCCTTGTTGACCCTAGAATAATACAGACCAACAGTTAGCCTCGGCTTTCCAAAAGATTTCATAAGTCCAACGCATTACTTACACTAGAACCACTTACCACGAACGTGATCTCCTCCTACCAAGTCCCGATATTCAGCCCTGCCTTCTGACTACCACCACACGTTCCTAAAAGAGAGTAGTGCACACCCAAGACGTTAGCACTATAGCAATATTCGGCCCTCTTATAACAAGGAAGGAGACCAAAGCCAACTCCCCAAAAAGGGTCACCCAAACACCTTAACATCGCAATAAAGAGGTAATCAAAACGTCACTTACCACCAAACCAACGTTGACAACCCAAGCCTGACGTTTGCTAAAGGAGAATCGGCCAACACCCCATGAGAAAGTTTGGCTTGGCTAAGTAGAGAGGAAAGAAGAACAAAAGAGAAGGAGGCATTACCTTTGATCAAAGAGAAGTCGACTGGAACAAAAAGATTCGGCCCCCAAAAGTAAAACACCAAGCAATCGGCCACAAGGATCAAAGTAGGTAGGGTGGCTATCATTCAAAGAAAAGAGAAGAAGTGGAAGAGATGAGAGAATAGGTGAGTAGTTAGAGAATTCGGCTATTAGCAAAAATAAAAAGAGAACCCGATTCAAATGAGCAAGGAGGAAATTCTGCTTAGGTTCACACAAGAGAGAAAATGACTAAGAAAGAATTGGAAAAGAAAAGAGTGAGAAAAGGATTTTGACAAAAGGAGAAGCAACAAGGTGACTTGAGATGCACAAAGAAGAAAATACTCGAAATGTACAATTAGAAAGTAAAAACACTCAACAATTTTTTTGGCACTCCCTCTTTGCTCAAGGCCGAATATGCACTCCTACTCCCTAGCCAAATTTTACCCCCCACAAGCTCCCTCATTCGGCCAACCACCCACTCTCACCTCCATCCCACGATTTACTCCTTGATTTGCTCCCCCATTCACACTCTCCATCACCCATTTGAAATGCTTGACCAAGTCCTCTCTCTCTCCTGCAGAGTTTGAACTCCACTCAGTTTCCTCCTTTTCTGAGCATAAAAATAAAACTCCCCATGTGCTACCTGTGGGATTCGAACCCCACTTTCCTTGCTACACAAGTGACGCCAACTCTACTAGGCCACCTTGCTCTTTTTTGTTATCGCAACACCCACAATTTTCCTTAAGCCTTGCCTCCTACAGCTCTCCCCACTTAAGTGCCCAAAAACCAAAATTCTCCTATGACCTACCTTGAACCCGGGACTTCATAAGAGCCCCCTAGCCTTCCAAAATCACTCATCTAATATGTTCAACTTGCACTAGTGTCGTTCTCCTGCTCTCAAAAATTTAGACATGCTTCAACGCTCGGGGCCCAATAGGCCCAATTCTACTAGGCCCGATTTCGAGAGGTTACAAATCTAACCCATTAAAGAAATTTCGTCCTCGAAATTTCCAGCTATCTAACAGTGGTTTAACATAGACTACTTTACCACGCTGCCGCTGCGCACTCTGATTTCAATAATACACATTCCCTTCTAACTTAATCTAGAAGTCTCTTTACCCAACTAGATATCTAACCACAGAAGCAAACAGGTACTTATCATACGTTCATAAAATTTACCACATTCAAACACCACATCCAACCGAAACATACCTGACTTAATGGTGATGGAACAATCCCGAGCCCTATGCTCCTTAGACCCGCATCTCAAGCATGCTCCTGACCTCCTCCAGCATTCACCCGGATGACGCCTTCTACAGTATTTGCAAGCTGAAAAGTTTGGACGTGCCTTAACATGCTTCACAGAACGAGACTGCCACCCTAGAGAACCGCAGTCTCCTTTCTTCTTACAGTCCACGCACTCAACTCGAAGTGTTTCACCAATTTCTTTGACTTCCTTCAATACCTCCCTAACTAGCTGAGTCAGCACATCCGTACCGGCTCAGTCATGAGACCCCGTCTTAGTCACTGGCGACGCTGGTGCCTCCTTCTCGGACATAATCCCCGATGCTGAGGATCCAGCCCTAGCACCCCGACCTCTACCACAGCCACGTGTACCACGTCCACATTTTCTTGTACTCATATTGTTGAATCGATTTGATCTGATTAAAAGTTTTATGAATCAGTCTATAATTTCGATGTTTATAAACAAATGTCTTATGATAAGCAGGTATAAGAGTTGTTTTCGCAGATCGAATTTCCTAATGTCTCAATCTCTACAGTCTTAGCTCCTATAGCTAACGAGTTCTAATATACTACCACTAATGTGCATTTCATCATATAATCAAACATAAAGTAAGTGGACTTACGGATTTGGTGCCGAAGACTCGAGGTACCATACTTCTACTAAAGATGTACATATTTTCTAAATCATATTTCGAACAAATTTTGGAAAACATTTTCGAACCCATTCCACAGCCGAGTTTTGTAACCTGGGTCCCTGTCAGAAATGATAGACACTGGCACCCCATGTAACCTCACAATCTCTGCCACATACAACTTGGCCAACTTCTGCAACGAGTAATCGGTGCGAACTGGTATGAAGTGGGCAGATTTAGTCAGCCGATCAACAATTACCCATACCGAATCCTTCTTAGTAGGCGTCAGGGGTAGCCCACTAACGAAATCCATGGTTACCCTCTCCCACTTCCAAAGTAGAATCTTAACAGGTTGCAGTAGTCCTGAAGGCAGTTTATGTTTCGCCTTCACTTGCTGGCATGTCAAACACTTGCTTACAAAATCAGTCACCTCATGCTTAAGTCCTGGCCACCAATACAGTTCATGTAGATCTTGGTATAATTTGTTTTCACCAGGTTGCATAGCGTATGGGCTACTATGCGCCTCCCACAGAATCGACTGCCTTAACTCAAAGTCCTACGATACACAAACTCTTCCACGAAAACATAATACCCCTTAACTATTTAGCCCAAAATCCACAGTCTCTCCCTTCTTCACCTGTTGGAATCGAGAAACCAACGACTCGTCCAATAACTGCTTTTCTTTAATTTGATTAATCCAAGTCAGTTTTACTTGCAGTTCTGCCAACAAACTACCATCCTCAAATAGACTGAGACGAGCAAACATTGCTCTTAGATCAGACACAACCTTACGGCTCAGCGCATCTGCCACCACGTTAGCTTTTCTTGGATGATACTCGATCGAGCAGTCATAATCCTTCAGCAACTCTATCCATCTCTGTTGCCTAAGATTCAACTCCTTTTGGGTAAGGAGATACTTAAGACTCTTATGGTCGGTGTAGATGATCGACTTTTCCCCGTACAAATAATGTCTCTATATCTTTAGTGCGAACACTACCGCAGCTAATTCCAAGTCATGAGTGGGGTAATTCACCTCGTGCGGCCTAAGCTGACGAGATGCATACGCCACCACCTTCCCATTCTGCATCAGCACACAACCCAAACCCGTGTGCGATGCATCACAGTAGACAACGAATTCTTTTCTAGCCTCTGGCTGTATCAATACCGGGGCTTCAGTCAGAATCTTTTTCAACTTCTCAAAACTCTCCTGCTATTTATCAGTCCAAACAAACGGTACCCCCTTACGCAATAACTTAGTTAGGGGTGCAGCTATCAATGAAAACCCCTCAACGAACCGTCAGTAGTACCCGGCCAAACCCAGAAAAATTCGGATCTCCAATACTGACTTTGGTGGCTTCCAATCCAATACAGCCTCAACTTTTCGATGATCAACTCTAATCCCCTCTGCAGACACAACATGACCCAAAAATGTCACCTCACGCAGCCAAAACTCACACTTGCTGAACTTGGCATAAAGCTATTTTTCCCTCAATATCTGTAGAACAATTCGGAGATGTGAATCATGCTCCTCCTCAGTTCTTGAATACACCAGAATATCATCTATAAATACCACCACGAACCGATCTAAGTAGGGTTGGAAAACCCGGTTCATCATATCCATGAAAGCAGCTGGTGCATTCGTTAACCCAAACGGCATGACCAGAAACTCGTAGTGTCCATAACGAGTTCTAAATGTGGTTTTGTACACATCTGCCTCCTTAACCCTCAACCGATGGTACCCCGATCTAAGATCTATTTTAGAGAAAACCGCGGCTCCTCGCAGCTGATCAAATAGGTCGTCTATTCTTGGTAAGGGGTATTTGTTCTTAATCGTCAGTTTATTCAATTGACGATAATCAATACACATACGCATTGACCCATCCTTCTTCTTCACGAACAATACCGGTGCTCCCCAAGGAGACACACTCAGCCGGATGAATCCTCGATCCAGTAGCTCTTGGATCTGAGCCTTCAATTCCACCAGCTCCTTCGGTGCCATCCTATAAGGGGCGATGAACACCGGAGCTGTTCCCGGTAGAAGCTCAATGCCAAATTTGACCTCGCAGTTTGGAGGTAACCCCAGATGCTCTTCAGGGAATACTTCAGGAAACTCCTTTACTATCTTGACATCCCCAACTGACAAACCCTTAGTATCAGATGTGCTTACATAAGCTAGAAACGCCTCACAACCTTTGCAACCAGCCTCTCGGCCCTTAACGCTGAGATTACATTGGATAGATAATCCCTTCGCTCCCCTATCACAATCACCTCCTCATCCTCTGAAGACTTCAATACCATCCGCTTAGCAGCGCAATCCAAATTCGCATGGTGCTTCACTAACCAGTCCAATGCCCAGAATGAGATCAAACTCGCCAAACGGCAATTCCATCAAATCCGCCGAAAAGACAACCCCTTGGACTTCTAAAGGCACATCTCTAAACAGCTTACTCACTGCAACAGACTGTTCTAAAGGACTAATCACCTACATTTCTCTATCAGTAAGTTCAGACTGTACATCCAATGTTTTCGACACAGTACAAGCAACATACGAGTGTGTAGACCCAATATCAATTAAAGCTGTAAATGGCACATCATGAATGAGAAACGTACCGGTTATGATGTCAGGTGCGTTGCCATCCTCTCGATGTCGAGCAGCATATACCAACCCTAGCTGTCTCACCTCTGTATTACCAGCACCTTTGCCCAGTGCTCCACGGCCTTGTCCAAACCCATTTCCCCATCGTGCTGGACCACGGCCTCTCGGTGGCTGCTGACCACCTCTCACTGGCTAAACATATCCCTGATCCGCAGCATGCATCTACCCCAGCCTCTGTGTACAGTCTCTAACCTTATGCTCCTTAGACCCACATCTGAAGCACGCTCCAGATCTCTTCCAACATTCACCCTAATGAGATAACCTACAAACAGCGCAAGGTTGCGATGTGCACAAAGAATAATCGAACTCGATTGGATGGCCCATCAAATCTAGGCCTCTTATGAAATCTATCTGAAGAACTTGAAGGCCTAAAATCTCTCTTATTCCTGCCCCTTTTCCTTCTCACGATTTTGACGCTCTGAGCGTTTCACATCCTCGACAATCTTAGCCTTCTCAACCAGGGTAGCGAAGTCTTTTTCCCTCTGCGGGGCTATCAGTACCCGCAATTCATCCTGAAGACCATCCTCAAACCACACACAGCGCTCATATTCTGTTGCAACTATACCCCGAGCGTACCGGCTCAAGCGCAGGAACTCTGCCTCATACTCTACTACGGATTTATTCCCCTGAACCAGATTCAAGAATTCCTTTCTCTGGGCGTCCACATAACTTGCCCCGACATACTTTCCTTGGGAGGCTGCTTTGAAGAAATCCCAAGTCACACGGTCAGCTTGCGTACCTTCCCTCACTGTAAGCCACCATTGGTATGCCTCATCTCGCAGTAACGACACTGCTCCTTTTAGTTTTTGCTCCACTGTACAGTCTAGGTCATCTATGATTCGCTCAATCGCCTCCAACCAGTATTCTGCTACATCGGGGCTACACCCGAGATGCCCCTGAAGATTTTAGCCCCATTTGACCTGAGTCGCTCAAAAATTGACCCTCGGGCCACTGACCCAGTACCTGCTCCAGCCACCCTTTCCAAAACCCGTAACATTGCTTGGGACAACACATCATCCCCTCCGGCTCGGTCATGAGACCCTGTTTCAGTCACTGGTGATGCTGGTGCTTCCCTTTCAGGCATATGTCCCGATGCTGAGGACCCAGTCCTAGCACTCCGGCCTCTACCACGACCACGTGTACCCCGACCGCGACCCCTTGCGCTCATATCGATATAGCGTGTTTTCTGATTAAAAAGTTTTACGAATCAGCTTGTAGTTCTCATGATTATTAACAAGTGTTTTATGAAAAATAGTAAATAGAGTTGTTTTCGCAGATCGAGTTTACTACCGTTTCAGTCTCTATAGTCTTAATTTCTATAGCTAAAAGTTTCAGTGTACTACCACTATCTCTAGTAGTTTCTCAATACAGTCATTTCATCATATAATTAAGTGTAGAGTAAAAAAAATTACGGATTCGATGCCGGAGACTCAGTGTGCCACATGTTCAGTGATATCACTACTTCCCTAAACCAGAATTTAAATAGATTTGAAAATTTTCAAAACCTATTCCACGGTCGAGATTTGCAACCTAGCTCTGATACCATTAAATGTAACACCCCAAACCCGGCCTGAACGTTATGATTGGATCTAGCGTGCCACATTAGGTGTTGTTGAAAACCTTGTGATCATTGGTAGACTTATTTTCAAATCAAAACTTTGAAAGTCCAAATTCTCGTTTTTCGTTGCTTGTTAACAAAAGAAGTATACTCGAAGTAATACCCTTTCAAAGATGCATGTATTATCTTGCATCTCAAAAACCGTGTCTGTTTCAAAAATTTGTTTTAAATAGTTGCAGAAATGTGATATTTTAAAAACGGTTATTATTATTTTAAAAACCCGTGTTAAATAAACTTGCAATAATTAAAGAAAACCCAAATAAAATTTAAAGCAAAACCAGTGGCCTTATTACAGAAAATACTAACCCTAAAATTAAAGTAAAGTAAACCACAGAATAATAACTAAATCAACCCCAACGCATATGGGACGTGTGGCCACCCTGAGTCCCTCGCAGCTCCAAATCCTCTAAGGCTGGGGATTACCTGCACAGTTAAAGGAAAAGGGGTGAGTTACGAGAACTCAATGTGTAATCCCCTGTTACAGTCACAGTATGGGCCCAAGCCCATGTCAGAATCAGTTCGGGCCTAAGCCCCAAAATTATGGTAATGCAAACAAAAAATGTAGCCCAACCCAATCCAACCATCACACCACCCGTACCAACCCTACACACCATGTGGGGACCAAGTCAACCCACCCAACCCTACACACCAATAACGCAGTCGAGCTACTAATATAAACGCATGAGCCGCGATGACATGTGATATCGTGGTGAGCCACTAAAATCGTCGATATCGTGGCGAGCCACTCGATCGATATAACGTGGCATAGCCACCAAGATCTGATACTTCCTCCAAAAGCATAACCCAACCCAATGCAACATGTAGTGACATATCAAAATGATGTATGAGGTAAATTACCCTCATAAACAATTAAACAGATTACACATACAACACTAGATCTACCTCTAGGGTATAATGGTCATTTGGTCAGTTGGGCGTAAAACAGTAATTTACCCCTCAGGGGTATTCCAGTAATTTCACCCAACGAGGGCATTTCAGTAATTTCACCCTTTCAGGGTATTTTCGATAACTTTACCTGCCGAGGGTATTTCAGTAATTCACCCACTAAGGGTATTTTGGTAATTTACCCTCTAGGGGTATTTCGATAATTTGGCCACCTAACAGCCTATTCGGATGCCCACTGTCGCCTCGAGCGACACAGGTTCCTTTTTTGGTCAAAACGGTGTAGTTGGGCCTAAAGTCCAATTTTGGCCCAAACGGGCCCACACGCTCGTGTGGCCCATTCTGCTCGTTTTCAGCCTCAGTTTTACAGACTTCGCAGTCGCATCAGTCATTCAAAAATTTTCCATCGGTCTTGCTCATGTGGCCTCGTGAGCCCATTGGGACAACTTAGCCCGTTTCAGCTCGATAAGGCCCATTACAGCCCCAGATTCGTGAGAGTGTTCGTGACACTCTCAACGATCTACCGCCATTGCTAGTGGCTCGATTTATCACTACGAGTGCTCGCACGCTTGAGTGATCTCAGTTGTCGGTATTTCAGCTTTTTGGAATTTTGACTTTTAGCCGATTCATAGATCACAGCAATAGCAGTTAAAGTAGAGGAGTGAGATTACACACCTTGATTTCGAGTTGTGTTTCCCAACGCTTCCAAGGCACCTATAGTGATGGTTGACAAATAGTTAGACTCAACCCTTGGAAACCTTAACTTTGAAACACTTTACTAGACTAACCACACTTACCACGAATGCAATCTCCTTCAGCGCACCAAATAATCGGCCCTATCCCTTGGCTACGAAAATCACGCCCCTAATAATATTTGATGAGTCAAGAGAGTGTCAGTAAACACTCAACATTCGGCCCCCATAGAGGAGAGACCGAAGCCTTCACGAATAAACATAAGCGATCTAACAATAATCGAGTTACCAGAACTACTAGCCTTATTACCCCCTTACCAAAACACCACAAGAACGGCAGTTGTTCCACAAGAAGTTCGGCCCTCACCACAGAGAACAAACGAGATGTAGGAGGGTGAGTAGATTCGGCCTAGACAACAAGGAGTCATGGTTATGAGTTTTGGCTCAAGCCAAACAAAGAAAAGGAAGAAGAATAAGATAAGAGGGAAAGAAGACGTTACCTATGACCCGAGAAGAACCGAATGGGAAAGGGAGGTTCGACAGCAACGAGTAACTACCACAAAATATTGATGGGGTAAAGAAGAGAAAATGGAAGAAAAGATGCTTAACAATTCTATGAATGGCCACAACAAAGAATGTAGAAAAGTAGAGGAAGTAGAGTTGAATTCGGCAGAAGTCAAGAAGAGAAAAGAAGCAATTGCATGAACCCGAAAAGCTTGAGAACAAAATACCTCAAAATGCAAAAACTCTCCAAAAGAAACCAAAGAAATTCGGCACACTCAAAAGCCAAGTTTTGGTTTCTACACTTACACCAAATGACCGAAAATGCTCTCCAAGACCCCTCTTCAGGCGAAATTCCCCTTAGCTAGACCCCCACTTTTGGCCAACACATCCCACACCCCTCAAATCCTTGCTTTTCTCCCATTTTTCCTCCTACAATTCCTCTCCTTCATCCATTTGAACCGGTTGACCAATTCTCCAACTCCCATTGAAGAGTTTGATCCAAATTCTACTTCCTCCACTCACCTAGCACAAAATAAAACCTCCATTTTGCAAACTGTGGGATTCGAACCCCTTCCCTCATTGCTCTCCACTTGACGCCACACCATCACACCACATGCTCATCTTGTGTTTCAAAACACACACAAATTTACTTACATCCTGCTTTGAACCGCCCTCTTCACAAAAGGGCTAAAAACCAAAATTTTCCTGTGGCTCGAGCTCGAACCAGGGCCTCTTTAGGACCCCCAAACACACCCAAATAGCCAGTCAAATAAGTACAACATAAATTTAAGCAAAACTACAAACCCTTAGCTTTTGGGGCGTTACAGTGCCTAATAAATATTGCCGAAGCAAACGGTACTCAGTGTAACAGTTCGGTTTAGACCCTAGTCGGAACAGTAGTTTTGGAACCACAAACCCAAGTTAGAATAATATTTTAATATTATTTTCTGTGTCTTTGATATGTGACTAAGCGTGTGTGAAAGCCTCGTATGAAAATTTGACCATTTGTGTGTTTAATTTGAGAAATGGGTTAAATTGCATTAAATGCAAAATTTGTATGCTATTTGTTAAAGCATCTATGTGTTGTGGCTTTTAAATGTTGTGGCCTTATGAGGCAATTAAACCACTTTTAAGATAGTGGATAGTAGTTGGACAAATATGCCCTTAATGTATATTTGTTTCAAATGTTTATTAAAAGGTTAAATAGGTAATTTGATAAAATAAAGGTTATTAAACAAAATCAATTGAAAAAGCCATGTTCATCTTTGTTTTATGACCGAATATTAGAGAAAGAAGAGAAGGTTTAACTCTTTTGATTTTTGGCACTTGCAAGCTTTGATTAAGGTAAGATTTTGACTCGGTTTTTGATAATTTCTATGTTTTTGAGATTGTTGCTTAGTCTACTATCAAGCCCATGTTGTAATTTGAAGAATTGATGATGTTTATGAGATGTGCCATTGATGAAATGGCGAGCTTTGTGATGAGTATTAGTGTTAAATGAAAGATATGTGTTTAATGAACATGTTTTGTTCTTGAATTTTTGGTGAATTTAGCTAATTAGGGCTAAATTGTGAAAATAGCAATTGGAGGGACTAAATTGTGAAATAAATGAAATGTTTGGACTTGTATGAGATACATGAGTATTCGGCTAAGCATGGGTATATGGTGATTTTGTATATTAGATCTTTTGAGAAAAATGTACAAATGTGAGGGCTAAGTTGCAAATAGCCCTAAATATGTGTTTTGGATTGAATTGAATGATTTGATGAATGAATCGGTTAAATCTGTATATGTATAGATCAAGAACCGAAGAGAACGGATTTAGATCGGGGAAAGTCAAAAATCATTGAATAGCCGTACGTTTCCGTTAAACCGAACTCGAGGTAAGTCGATATACAAATAAATGTATTTGCTAAGAATTATTTGAGTATATATGATATTTGAATTGCTATGACTATCCATTGAGATGGAATGTATGTGAAATACAAGTTACGAATAAGTCAACGGGTTGATAATGTCCGAGAAGTCCCGATTGAACCTAGGAATAGATAGGATAGTATATGTCATGACATAGGTGGAGTCCTCCGCCACACCGATCCGTCTAGGTCTATGGATTACCTGTGCACATTAATAGAGAGGGGTGAGTTTACGTAAAATCAGTGTGTAATCCCACAGAAAACAAACAATAGTAGACATAGTGCACAGTCAAATACAGTTTTGGGCCTAAGCCCTTTTCAGTATCAGTAACGGTTTAGGCCTTAGCCCATCTCAGTACAGTATCAAATATGCAGTAGGGCCTTAGCCCATCACAATATCAATAGCAGTCATGCAGTAGTCAGTAACAAAGTCCTACCCAACCAGTCTCTACACACCATCTCCGTCCAACCCTACACTCCATGTGGGGATTAAATCAACTCACCCATCCCTACACTCCAAGTAGTACTGAATGCGGCACAAAACAGTAATTTGCAGCTGAGCTGCCAGTATATTAGGCTTAAGAGCCTTTCAGTACACTTCCTCCAAATATAATCAACCCAACCCTATGCAATGCAACATACAAATCATGACATGCTATCTCATGATATCAGTACATATTACCAGTTCAGTATACATGCATACTATCATCATATTCAATATATATAAATCAAACAGTCAGTTCACACAATTAGAGGTCTAAGTGATGCTTACCGACCCTACAGTAGGTTCACAGTCGACTTGGGCGACCCGTGCAACCTTAGCAATCAATTCAGTGAAAATAGGCTTACACGCCCATGCGGCTTGCCCGGGTGGGCCACACGGCCCAATTTTGCCTTGGCCCTGTGGATCACATGGCCTGGCCCAAAATCCCACACGCCCGTGTGGTTTACCCGTGTAGACCCACACACCTGTGTGGCCCACACGGCCCAAATAAGTCCAGCCCATGTGTCGCACACGGCCTGCCTGGCCATCACATGGCCATGTCTTGAGCGCACGACCTGGCCTCGTCGATCACACGCCCGTGTTAGAGCACACGGCCTACCACACGGGCAACCACACGCCCGTGTGGCGTCGACAGTGAGGTTTTTAGCTTTCACTGAGACCTTGTTTTCTGTGCAATCGAGTACACACCTGTATCATTTTCGCTCCTAAATGCAATCTCGTATTTTCAGAACCTATGATTGACATTACCAAAGCCAATTTTAGCAGCACATTCGCAAACCAACTCAGAAATATTCAGAACATCATCTTATAATCATCAAAAAGTGGACACGGTCACTTACCGAATAACGAACCAATATCCCTATCGTTCAAAACTCCACCGAGGCAGTAACCGCTGCCTAATCCTCGCCTAAATTGATAGAACCAAAATAGCCATCTTTTAGAAACTAATTTCAGAACAACAGAATAGTGATAAATTGAGTACTTACCGAACGAGCAACAAGAAACGTTGTACAGGAAGAAAGCAAAAAGAAGATCAAAAAGGAGAAAAGAAGCGGAACTTTGGTAGATTCTTGGGCTACACCTAAACCAAAAGTAAAACAAATCCTCTTGTTAATCACCCAGTCAGAAAATCTCTAGGATTTATGACAAAACACAACTTACCGAACGATCAGGATTATGCGCAGCACAAAGCAAAAGAGGTGAACTTGAGTAAAACAACGAAAAAGATGAGAGAGAGGGAGAGGTGGAATTTCGGTAGAGAGAGGGGGAGAAGAGAACAGAATTTTGCAAAAAGAAAATTGAACAGAAGTATTCTGATAACCCCATATCCCAATTCCCCCTTACTTTTCTCCATCCAACACCCTACTACTCAGAGTCCAACCACAGTACAACTCTAGCCTAAAATTAGTCAAAAACAAAAATACTATCCCTTACCAATGCAGAGGATTGAACAAAGGACCTCCATCTCACCAACACTCCACTTATCCACCAAACCAGCAGGCCCACTCTGTTAATTACTTACCATCCTTTATTTAAAAGCCTGTCAACCAAAGATTGGGCTTTATTCAAAAAAAACCAAAATTTTCCCAAGTCATGGCTTGAACTTGGGACCTCCTACACACACCCAGAACACTTAACCACTTAAGCAGACAGATATTTGTGTCACACATTCGCAAAACAAACATTTAAATTTTAGGGCGTTACAACAACATTAGCATTCTCGGGATGATAATTGACGACACAGTCATAATCTTTTAAGAGTTCAATCCAGCAACGCTGTCTCAAATTCAACTCCTTTTGGGTTATGAGGTATTTAAGACTTTTGTGATCGATATAAATATGACACTTCTCACCATATAAATAGTGTTTCCAGATCTTTAGAGCAAAAACAACAGCGGCTAGCGTTAAATCGAGCGTCAGATAATTGTGTTCATTCGTTTTTAGCTGGCGGGACACATACGCAATCACTTTCTCGTCTTGCATCAAAACACATCGCAACGCTATAAACTACAAAAAATTTTCCCGATTCGGGCAAAGTTAGAATCGGCGCTTCGATTAGAATTACTTTCAGCTTCTCGAAACTCTCGTGGCACTGTTCACTCAAAACAAATTGGACATTCTTTTTACAATAACTTCGTCATCATCATAGCTATCTTCGAAAACCCATTTACAAATCTTCGATAGTAACCGGCCAGACTAAGGAAATTGTAGACCTCTAACACATTCCTTGGTGTTTTCTATTATGAGATAGCCTCGATCTTTTTTCGGATCAACATGAATCCTATCTACTAAAATAAAATGTCCTAGAAACATAACTTTGGGTAACTAGAATTCGCATTTACTACGCTTCTCGTGCAATTATTTTTCTCGCAAAACTTGCAAAATGATTTTACGATGTTGTTCGTGCTCAGTTTTAGATTTTGAATAGATCAAGATGTCATCGATAAAAACCACCACAAATTGATCTAGATAGGGTTGAAAGTTGTGGTTCATGAGATCCATGAATGTCGCGAGAGCATTTGCCAGTCCAAATGGCATCACCAAAAATTTGAAGTGGTCATAACACATACGGAACGTTGTTTTCGATACGTAACTATCTTTCACTTTCAACTGATAGTAACCCGATCTCAAATCAATCTTGGAAAAGGCTGAAGCTTCTTTCAACTGATCAAATAGTTCATTGATACGAGGTAGGGGTACTGATTCTTAATCGTCAGCTTGTTCAATTGTCTGTAGTCTATATAAAGCTGCATCGCACCATCTTTCTTTTTAACAAACAATACTAGGGCTCCACAGGGCAATATACTAGGGTGTATAAAGCACAATCCAATAAATCTTTCAACTGAACTTTCAATGATTTTAGATTTGTCAGTGTCATACGATAAGGGGAAATCAACACCGGAGTCATACCAGGGAACACTTTAATTGCGAACTCAACTTCCCGATTTGGTGGTAAACCCAGTAATTCCTCGAGAAACACATCAAGAAATTCGCAAACAGATCGAATCTTGTTGGTCTTATTATCATCATCATTTGAGTTAATAAAAATAGGCCAAAAAAGCTTCACAGCCTTGATTTAGAATTCTATTAGCTTGAACTGCTGAAATGATAAGAGTTGAATCACTCGTTCTAACACCATTCACTTTTATCGTATTTCCATTAGCACTCTGAACCAGAAACTTCTTTTTACGACAATCCAATATCACTCCATGCTTGTTTAATCAATCCATACCCAAAACCAGATTGAAATCACCAAATGAAATAATTAATAGGTCGATAGGAAAAGATACGTTCTTAATCTCTAACGGACACTGCCTACACACTTGATCGACTAACACTATCTGCCCTAAAGGGCTCGATACAACCATAGCCACTTTTGAGGTATCAAATTTTAAACTTCCCGATTTAACCAAATTAGAATTAATATAGGAATGTGAGGATCCAAGGTCTATCAAAGTGTAAATAAGCACAAAGAATGGAAGAAAGATACCTGCCATAACATCGGTAGCATCACTTTCCTCATGAGTTCATACAACATATGCTCAAGCCCGCACTCTAGCCTTTAACTAATAAACAACAACTTCGCTCCCCTTTCTTGAACCACCTCTCGATACAAAACTACCACGATTAGTCCCTTGACCGCAAGCTACAGGTGTAGACCTCTGGGTAGGGACAAGAGCAGCATTATCATTTCTCGAGCACTTACGAGCAAAATGTTCCAATGATCCACAACAAAAATAGGCTTGCGACAACTTCCAGCATTCACCTCGATGCTTTTTCTCGCAGTGCTCACAGTTCGGTACACTAAAATCCTGAGCAGGACTTTGCACACTACCCACTAACACAGATGGTTAACAATATCAATTTCTTTCAAATTTATCGGGCTTTAAAGCCGTTCTCCAATTTCCACGGGAATCCCTAGTCCATTTAGGTAACGTATCTGAACTAGCAGTTCCTGTTAGCTTTCCAGCAACTTGAGTAGGCTTTATTTTCTTGTCAAGACCCAAAGTTAGCTCTACCATTTTTGCTCACTCGATTGGATCAGTAAACTTTGAAATTCGTTGTGATACTAGCTGATCTCTTATTTCGTTGCACAAACCACATAGAAAATGTTTACAACTTTCAACTTCAAAAAGTACAAATTCAGAGGAGTATTTACTGAGTCGTAGAAACTCGCGTTCATAATAGGCTACAGACATCTCATTCTGTTTCAATAACAAAAACTATTGCTTCTAATCTTCTAGGTATAATTCATTGACGTACTTTTTTCTGGAACTCAGCTCGAAAGAACTCTCAGTCAGCTCGCTCAGCAGGTACGTGGCGTGTAACTTTCTACCACCACGTATATGTTTCTCCTTGTAGCAGAGAAATAAAACAAATTACAAATTCTCACAGAGTGCATTCAAGTTGTTGCAGAATTCATTTAGTCAATTCTAACCAAACTTCAGTAGTTGAGGAATTAACCCCTTTCAAACCCAGAAATTCAATAGCACCATACCTTCACAATTCCTTAATCGGGGCCTATCGAACAACAGGTACATGTATTACCATAGGATCAGCTCCCACCACTCTCTGAAGAGCATCAGCTATAGCTTGAAGTATATCTTTTATCACCTTGTCCCTCGTTTCCATCTCTATCAACCCTGTGTTGTTGAGCTCCTGCTGAATATACGCTCGATGCTACTGATTCGACCCTAATTTCATTCTCAACAGAGTGACCACTACTATGAATACTCTGATTAACTTTATTTCTAAATTCTCTTGATATCTTTTAACTATAAAAATAGAAACATAATAATCAGTATCTAAATCCTGACTCAAACTCGACTCAACTATGGCATGTACCTCTAGACTTGATTCTAAGCTCGATTTAGTCAGAGAATCGGCTAAATCTATAGCTCTGATACCACTAAATGTAACACTCATTAGTTGACTTGATCATCAAACTCGAGTAATAGAATGCTACAAACAATTATGAAACATTTACATCTAAATTATAGTTCAAAATCTTAGTTAAATATCAATGTATCGCATATAATCAAGTATAACAAACATTACAACCAAAATTCGAGTTTATATCGAGCTTACGGAAGCTAAAAATCAACTTGGTATCAAACATAGATCAATTTGAAACAAAAACAAAAAGATAGGAAAATTCTGTAAACAGGGGTCACACAGTTGTGTCCTCTAACCGCGTAGAAGGTTGAGGCCGTGTGCGATGAGACACACGGCCATATCGGCAAGTCATGTAACGGCCTAATAGCGTGTGTAGCTGGAGTCACATGGTTGTGTGAATAACCGTGTGACTCATTGATGCCGTGTGGGTAAAAAGTGCAAATATTCAAAAGATGTTACATGACAATGTAATTGGGCCGTGTGTATAAAAAATCATTCAAAACCTACAGACCACAAGGCCATGCCATATGCCTATGCATAGCACATGGTCGTGTATCAGGCCGTGATGGTTGTGTATCAGGCCATTTGTACCTAAAGAAACCTTTCGAAACAAGGTTTCTATCCCTAGTTCACTTATGCCACAAGAAAACATTACACCATATCTCAACCAATTCAAAAGCATTAAAATCATACCAAAAACATCATTTATAACACCCACCCTAAGAGCCTAACCAATATGCCACAATTGGCACCTCAATAAACAATTCAAAATCAAACAAAATACAATATTCAAACCATTCCAATATGCCTTCAAAGGCACCTCAACATATTCAACCAAGCATACATCATTTAACCTTTAAAACATATTGAAATAACTCAATTTCAACCATAACAACATGCACCAAAACTTAGCAAATATTACAAGTTCAACATAAGTATACCATCCATATCTTTCACAACCATGTACTAACCAAACACATCTTTTAGCATAATATCTACTTACCAATTAGACCATTAAGTATATATGCCAAATTACTTCAACAAGATAACATTAACATGACCATTCCCAACACTTCCATACATATTTATATACATTACTCTCAAAATGCCAACAAGAATCCAAAACAAGACATTGTAGAAATGACACCCTAGGTACATATCATGGCCCAAAATAAAACATCACCAACACTTGAGTCTGGGATTTTCGCTGGATGCTGAGGTTAACGATCGAATCGAAAAGTACCTAGCATGTGCACAGAAAAAAATCGTATGCTAAGTATAATTTAGTGGTATTTCTATAATCCCAACATTAAAGCATAACATAAATTAATTTAAATGCATAAGTTAAAATGAATAATAATAGGCAAATAACATATTATCTATACCATTTTTCACATTCTTTGATCAAATCTAACACATTTTACTAATATTAAGACATGACAATTAAATTTCATATTGTCATTTGATCACTCAATTCATATAATGGCACATTCCATCTCAATTTCCAAATTCATGAGTTCAATGAACATAATTTATCAATGTTCTCAACTAATTCCAAAATTTCATATTTCATTTCACATTTCATTTCCATTTCATATCCATTTGTCATTTCAATATCAAATATTTTGTTTTTACCATTTATTCCCTATTAACGTGACTAGGACTCGAACGGATACATGGTTCCAACCAACACACCAGTTTGGCACCCAGTAACTCATCGGATAAATCTAAAGCAAATAGTTGCATCCAACACTTATCAATAAGTTTGACACTAGTGTCTTATCAGTATAATCGAAGCAAACTGGCACCTAGTGCCTTATCGACTTGTAATCGAAGTAACCTTGAACTCTTCCTATCCTATGGCATGCCAACTATATCCGACTCTTCCCGAACAGTTAATAGAGTATTCATTACATATTCCATTATCAACCAATACCTCAATTCACATGAATACATTTATCCAACATATGGAAGCAGTAAATCATATCAATATATATTCAATTTCACATTTGCATAAACATATACATTTTTCACATATATTCAATTTAGTCATCATAATCATTAATCAATTCAAATCAATCCAATACATCTCATTTTAACAAATGATCTCACCTTACATTCTTACCATGCAAAAACAAGTCAATATGCAGTAATTACAAGATAGTTCAGATTATAGAAACACAAACCATAAACTTTGAGCTATTTGTCGATGACTTTGTCTTTTCCTTTCTTTTTCGAGGAATCCGAGTTGATGTTAGCTACGGATTAAGACAAACATAAAAAATTATCAATATACAGCCATTTTCACATTCAATTGTTAATTTATGTAACTTTTTTCATTTTACTCAATTTAGTCCCTAAAATCGGGACTAACATAACTTTCAAATCTTGCCTCCATTTTTCATGTTGGTTTCACTATAGTCCTTAATGGACTTCCTATTTTTCATTTCTACCTTAAATTTTAAAATTTGTGCATTTTATCCCCTATTGCACAAAGTCATCAATTGACTTTATAATTTAGTCCTCGTTCAATTCTAAACTTAAAATCTATCAAATTGGCATCTAAAACTTCAACTATTCAATAATGTTATTGTAACAACCAGTTTTCAGTGAAATCAGAATAATAGTTTCGGGACCACAAATCCAAGTCTAGAAGAAAAATTATTTTCATATTATTGCATGGTCTGCATTATGATAGAAATACCGTATGAAAATTTCGTTAGGAAATTTTTACCGATTACATGTTTAATTTGATAAAAAGGACCAAATTGCATAAAGGTAAAAGTTGAATTCTAGTAGCTAAAGGGATCAAATAGCTATGGAATTCAAAATTTGAAGTCCTTATATGGCAAATAGACCAATCAGTGGAGTTAGTAGATAAGCATGATTAGTCATCATTGGATATTTAAGAAAAAAAAAGGATTAAATTGGAAAGATGATAAATTAATTAAATAACAAAATATCATCATTTTATATCATCTTTCCCAAATAAAAGACATGGAAACCCTAGTTTGGAGAGCTTGAAGTTAGCAAGCTTACTTGGCTTAATTGGGTGAGTATTCTTGTCCCGTTTTTAGTAATTTTATATTTCCGAGATCGTAATAACTTAATCTAGCTATCTCGGGGATTAATTTGTAAAGTTATCAACGTATTAGGGTTTTGCCAAGGATGAGTATATATGAATTATGAAGTTTTATGGTAGAAAATGAAAGGTTGTTTATAGATAAACAACTTTTGTAAAGAGAAATTTGATGAAATTATGATTTAGGAACTAAATTGAAAAGATGTAAAATTCATGGAAAAATTCTGAATTTTGTGAAATACATGGGCTGCTAATGTTATATGTAAAAATCGGCTAGGCTTGGAATAAGAATTAAATTGCATGAATTTCATTTTTCGAGCCAAGGGACGAAATCGAAATTAATTAAAAGTATAGGGGCAAAATGGTAATTTTGCCTAAGATGTGAATTGGATTGAAATGAGTATGAATTGTATTAAATTAATGTTAAATTCATTCATATAGATCCGGATAGACCAAATACGGAGTTAGATCGAGGAAAAGAAAAAGTGATGGATTAGTAGATTTTGCGTACACGAACACTTGTCGAGGTAAGTTCGTGTAACTAAATTGTATATGTATATGTATATGTTTGAATTGAATGTTGTGTATGTGAATTGTGTAATTAACATGTATGAAATTAATTACATATCCGACGATGATCGACAAGTATTAAGTCTCGTTTGAATAAATGAAATTCAATGGATATAGGGTTCCCGAATTGGTTGTGGTCTTGTATGTGTTGCGGATAGAGGTGTTCAGTCAGTTAACCGACCCAAAATACCATTAACTGAATTAACCAAACCTTCAAAACTTTTAAACGTTAATCAAACTGAAATTTTTTTGGTTAATTCGGTGGGTTAACCGAATTAACCGAAAATTATATGTTTTTTTTATTTTTGGTTAAAATAAGTATAAAATTAACCGAAGTAACCTGTAACACCCCCTACCCGTATCCGTTGCCGGAATAAAATACGAGGCATTACCGAGAAGTACGGAATACTTACAGACAATTTAAACCATTTATCGCTCAAATACCGAAATTGATTATAAAAGTTTCTTTACACATATAGTGCACTTGAGGTGCACCATTCTATAATTATGAATGAACACATTTATCAAACATATGCCATGTTTTTATATATATCATAGTCTGATATTTCCATGTATCAATTACCATCATTTCCTCGTATTTCGACAAATACATGTAACAATTCATAAACATGCAATTCACTAACTCTTCCTACAATCACAATTTAAATTGACAAATCACTTATTGAGCCCAATTTTAATGTTCACTACAATCTATCATATAAATTTAGATGTACGTATCCACCAATAAATTCCATGTACAGGTATCATCATCTCATATTTCCACATACATTTACTTTCCACATTATGAACTCAAATAACATATACAAGACATACCAATGTATTTCAAATACGTTTTCATAATATTTCATTTAGAATTCAGATTATTTCATATTAGAACTCTTCTCATTAACTCATTTGGAATACCAATTCATACGGATAATACACTCAAGGGTGTACAAATATATAATCACAAATGAACTCATTCGTCAACCAAGTTCTATGTTCATGTCTCATCAACTCGTATTTCCTTATATCACATAATATATACCATGATTTCCATTCCCTTGTTATTTTTCCATATTTATCCCGTTGAATTTCTCGAATTTGATGGATTTTCAGGGTACACTTTAGTGTACAAATTGGCCCAAATCAATTCATATTCATGTGCGCACATTTCCATTTCAAAGAGCACACTCCGTGAACCTCATCCTCATGGGATTACCAGTCAAAGCTAAATCCTGTAAGAGAGCACACTCCGCGAACCTTATTTCTTACATGGGATTACAGTCTAGGCTAAATCCTGCAACGACAATTACTCTAATGAGCTTGGATCCGAATTACACCCAAAGCTAAATTCGAGACCTAATTCGGATTACCCGTCAGGGCTAAATCCATTTTACACATATTCTTCGTGAGGGCTTATATCAGGATCACCCGTCCGGGCTAGATCCTTTTCACACATATTCTTCGGGATGGCTATATCGGGATAGGATCACCTGTCCGGGCTAGATCCTTTTTACCGTCAATTCCTTTTCAGAGATCCATCGAATTTTCCTTTCATTCAACCGGGATTTCTTCCCCTTTTTATCAAATATATCAATGTTTCATCAATTTTCATACAATGAACATTCAAATTATATTCACATCAATAACATACATTTCAAGCATTTAAGAATATAATTCAAGTTACACGAACTTACAATTCAATTTTTATACCATAACGATAATCTTAGTTTCATAATAAATATTTGAAATAAAACATTATATCATTTCTACTTCAACGTTTATCGATTATAATCAGGCATGTGATCAATTTATGCATAAGTCATTCATATATTTTTCTCCTCCTCCTCTCCATTCCACATCCTTAGTATAAATAACACATTTGTAAGTAACATTATCTATAAATTTTCACTATTTATTTATGTGAGTATTCAAGCTGTTCATCCGTGTCATAGTCACTAAATTATTTTTATCTTGAGGTAAAGAACTCCAAATTAAGATCCGCTAATTTTCCCTGAAACTATACTCACATATCTTTTTACCATGAAATTTTCAGAATTTTTGGTTTAGCCAATAAGTACAGTTTATTCTTTAAAGTCACCCCTGTTCTGCTGTCTGACAGTTCCAACCCTTCTTCACTAAAAATTAATTATCTCCTAATACGGGATTCATATGATGTTTCTGTTTGTTTTTATTGAAAATAAACTCATTCAGGATTTTAAACATATAAATTTAATCCCCTAATTATTTTTATCCAATTTTTGATGATTTTCCAAAATCAGAACAGGGGAATCCGAAATCATTCTGACCTTGTCTCATAAAACCTATTATATCTCATAATTTACAATTTCATTGCTTACACCGTTTCTTTTATAAGAAACTAGACTCAATAAGCTTTAAATCCATATTTTAATAATCCTCTAATTAGATTTCTACAATTTTTGGTGATTTTTCAAAGTTAGACTACTACTGCTGTCCAAAACCGTTTTAGTGCAAAGTGTTGATTTCCATTTTGCCCCAAATTTCACAGTTCATACAATTCAGTCCTTATCCAATTAACCCCTCAATTGGGATAATTTTTCTCAATTAATACCTTATTCTATCATTTTAAACTACTTCCTAACCCTTGAAAATCATAACTTTAGCTTTAAACCTTAATTCCAAACTCTTTTACAATTAGGTCCTAAAACCAATTTCCATCAATATTACTTGATAAAATCATCATATATCAAAATTAAAGCTTCAATTCTATATTTATTCATCATATTATTCCAGCACTCATCCATAGAAACTTTAAAAACTTTCCATAGAATCAAAAACTAATGACATAGTATGTTGGACTCAATTGTAAAAGTCCAAAAACATAGAAATTTCAAGGAGAAAAAAAGAATTAAACTTACATGAAGCTAGAGTATGAAAACCAACTTGAACCATCTTCCATGGCTATTTTTCAGCTGATGAAAATGAAGAGAAATGAAGAGAATTCTAGATATTCCAATTTGGTCCCATTTTTATTTAGCTAATTTTGGCAATTTTCCAATTTTACCCTTATTTAACCCATTTCCTTATTTTTCTCAGCTATTTCCGCCCAAAATATCTCCTTTGGGCTTATTTTCACTTTAGGTCCTTCCTCATTTGACAATTAAGCTATTTAATCCTTCTAGTAACTTTTACACCTTTTTCAATTTAGTCCTTTTTATTTAATTAACCACCTAAACGTCAAAATTTTCTAACGAAATTTTAATACTACTTTATTGAAATTCCGTAAATATTTATAAAAATATTTATGACTCGGTTTATAACACCGAGATCTCGATACCTCTTTTTCCTCAATTTCTAAACCAAATAAATTTTTATAAAACACAATTTACTATTTCAAATGTAACACCCCCTACCCGTATTCATTGTCGGAATAGGGTACGAGGCATTACCGGAGTTTACGAATTAATTTTAATTTTTTTTACTCAATATAGCCCCTTTATAGATATCTAGCCTTCCCTGCAAATTTTAAACCAAGACCAATCCACATCAGCCAATCCAATTCAACATATTTTCAAAATAGATTCATGAATATTTATGAGATAACCTCAACACATACCAAAACCAAGATTTGTTAGCCATACCAATGGCTGACTTTACATTCATTTTTTTTACAATCTCATTATAGGTCTGGATTATATTTGTGTTTTTTTTAATACAATGCCTAAAATTACTCATAGCTCCTCTTTAACCCATAAATAGAAAAATAATTGACTTTAACACACTCGAATCCACATTCTCTTGTATTGGCAACAATACCATGTTAATTAAGTTAAGACTCAATCAATTGATTTAACCCATTTTCAAATTTATAATATGTTGCTTTTTATATACTATGTAATATATATCATATGAAAATTAAATATATTATACCATAATATAAATTTTAAAAAATTGTAAAGTTACTTTAAAAAATGTAAAGTTGTTTATGTTTAGAAGTTTAATACAATAATTCAAAAAATTAATAAAAATATATAATGATAGTAAAATATATATTCACTAAATATTGAATAAAAATATTTATATTTTTTTAAAAATAAAAAAATTTATTGATATACTTAGTTATTTATAAATATAGATAGGCTTAAACAAAATTTAAATCCATATTTTATATTAGGCCAAACTTGAGCAATTATGTATGATATTGATATCATATATGAATTCGATCCAAAACCCAATCTATAAATCTCTTTAAAAATGATTAAAAAATTGTGTTGTGAGAACAATTTAGACATTTTTATTCTAAAATTAACTTCTACTAGCATTAGCCTCTACTTCGTCGAGGTTTACAACTTTTTTTACAGTTAATTATTATACAAAATTAAATATTGTCAAATAATAATTTCTTATTTAAGTTTTAAAATGACAAAATATTAATATTTTATGTAATTTTAATTATGAAAATTTATTTTTGGATAATTATTTAAGAGTAGAATCTTGAATTAGTGCTCGAGTGTAGAGCTGTTCAAACGGTTAACCGAACTGAATTAACCAAATTTTTTAATTTTTTAACCGTTAACCAAACCAATTTTTTTTCAAAAAAAGTTAATCGAATCGAAATATTTCGGTTAATCGAATTAACCAAAATTTATATGTTTTTGTTTTTTTTTATTAAAACAAGTATAAAACATACAAAAGTAAATAAATTGATAATGTTCATTTGACCGAATTAACCGAATTAAAACTACATATAATTTGTATTATTAATTATTAAGTTCGGTTAATTCAGTTAATTACCTGATTTCGAACTAAATTAATCGATAATCGAATTTTCAAAAAATTATTAACCAATCTCCGACCGAATTAGATCGGGTAACCGACGGATTAACCGAATCAGATCGGTTCAGTCGGTTAATTCGATTTTAATTGAAATTTGAACACCCCTATTCGAATGTATAGCTACTTAACAATAGCACTAAATAAACTTAAAAATAAATGTACCTAAAAATAAAACAAAAAAAATTACCCTTTAAATCCATTATTTAAATATTAAATAAAATAATTCTAATATTTTTCCAAAATTAATCAAATACAAATCTTAATTTGACCCAATATTGCAGTCAAATAATTCTCAATACATTATATTTTAAAAAAACTATTAATAAATAAAAAATTTCTTTTAAATTAGATTTTTAAAAGAAATTAAAACTATTTAATATTTTGGTTCCTTAACTAATTAAATTTTAAAATAACTAATATATGACAAAAAAATGGGGACGGAATCTACCCACACATATGTTTTAATTTTACACTCTTTCGTATCTCTTTGTACGATTAATATTTTAACAATCTAACTATCATATTTTATATCTCATTCATATAAATCATGCATATTAAATGTGATGTAAATTAAAAATTTCTAATTAAATGTTTGATGTAAAAAAAACTTTTACCATTCAATAAACATTAATATATATTATTTTAGATCGATATGATGGAGATATTGGATCGGTTCGAAAATTACAAACATGATAAATACAATTATATCGGGAATTCAATGATTAAATTACTAAAATATTAATCGTACAAAAAAATATATGAAAAAGTGTAAAACTACTATATTTTTATCAGTATAAGTGAATCAACAACAAACTACAAAATATATGATCATATTAAAATCTATATGAAATCTAATCTTTTTATTTTCTTTTCTTCTTTCTTCCTTCTCTTTCCTTCCCCGCCATTATTCTCTTCCTTCTCCCTTTTTTCCCCCAGCCAAGTACAAAAAAAGAACCCTATGTGTCTGCCTCAAACTGCAACACTTCCACAGTACTTAACATGTATATCTTCCTTTTATGAATGTTATAGATATCTCACTTGAAAGACAAACTTGCTATATAATGTTGTTGCTTGCAAACATTTTATGTTGTGGAAAACAAGGGATTGGGACCATTGCATAGTGTAGTGTGCCTTTTCTTTTTTCTTTTTATCTCAAATTACAATCTTTCTCCAAAACCCCAAAACAACAAAAGCCCACAACAAACACTCCTAAACATCGTTCATCTCTTTCTCTTTAATTGTAATTGTTTACCTGAACTGGACCCTTCAACATGGTTTCTTAAGTATCCATTTTTTTCATTTAAAAAGGTCACTATTATGGAAGGGTTTTTTTTAGGCCTAAGGACTAAAATATATTATCACATCCTAAAAATCAATGCCATAGAAGATGAGGTTCCTATTTTTGTATTTACCAGGAAACAAAATCAAAGTAGTGAAAGGCGAATCCTGCTTTCTAGTGCTATTTTTCTTTTAGCTAGCATATATTCTGACATGTAACAGATCAATCGGTCAGATTATGATCTATGAGAATGATCTAAAAAGCAAATGGCTGCTAAGCATCTGAGATGCCTTTTTAACACTTGTTTTTGGTGACATTCCCTTTTGAATAGGTGTCTTGCCAAGTACAGCTTATTCATGTCGATAATGAAATTGAATTAATAATACCATCTTCTGTTTCAGCTGCTCATACATGCATGCATGCATGCATACCACATGTATCCAATTCCAAAGACAAAAAGAAGAACAAGTTGGAAACTCAGTCACTTGCTTTGTCTTGAGTTTCCCTATTTTTTTCTGTCATGGTGCCTTGGTAGGGTTGCAGAGAGACGGTCAATGGTAGGGGAAGCTGATCAAACAAATGGGGCCCTTTACTCTTTCCCCCTTTAGTTTTAAAGGTGATTTTTTTTGGCTATTATGGAGTCAAATATTCATCACAACAATGGAGGAAGATGGGAAGTGGAGAATCAGCACTTTAATTAACAAGAAGTTCGAGCCATAGATAGACTGAACTATGAACAATCACCATTAACAATCCATCTCATATAGCAACATCAAAACCCATCATAAAAAACAAACAAACATAGGATAAAGTGCAAGAATTTACGCTTAAGAATTTCATGTGATATTTTGCACAATAACAATGGCCAAATAAAAGGAACAGACATAAAGGAAAAGGCAGTTCCCTTCCCTACATGAATACACAAGGAATTTTTAATAGATTAGAAGGAAGCTTTGATTTTTTTTAAGTAATGAATGAGAATTTGGCTGCCGAATAAAAGGAAAAGGAAAAAAAAAAGAAAGAAAATGCACATTTAGCACAAGAAACCAAGTGATTGTTATTTTTTGGTTGCATAGGAAAAAGAGCTTGGAATTGTAAAGCAAGTGATGAAGATCCAGATAGGACTAGTTATTGCAGATAAAAGCAGTGCAAATGATAGAGATGGAAGGATGAAAAACAAATGAAAAAAAGAAACTTGGCTTCTCAAATCTCAAAGTCAAGGGTACTATTTCCAAGTTTTAAACCCCCTTTATTCATCCTTTGTCAGATTCTTCCTGTAACAGCTTTAATTTGCTTAGATTGCAGGTTTTTATGATTTGGGTGAATCTAAAATTCCCTCTACTACTAGTGTTGGGTCCCTCCAAGCTTTAATGCTTTAAAGTCCTTTTCCAGAATCCAATAACAGATAAATAACAAAGCTTATAGGGGAACATCATTACTGATCACAATCTCATACCAGCTTATTCTCTCTGTATTACTGTCAACAAAACAAAGAAACCTCAATCTTTCTTGTTTGTTTCAGTTCAGTGCACGGCCAAAAAGGAAAATGATTTGCAGTGCTCAGAGATTTCTTATGTTTCTTATCTGTTTTGGGTTATTAGCAGTTGCACCAGATAAAGCTTCTGGTTTGATAAGTATAGACCTTGTCTTCAGGCATGGTCAAGGAGAAGATCAAATAGCTATCAGGACGAATCAACATATTCTTAAGGCAGCTGACATGAAGGGAATGAGCACAGAGAAAAAATTACCAGAAGTAGTAAACAACACATTCGACCCAAATCGATCAAGTAAAAGAAGAGTTCGAAGAGGACCGGATCCTATCCACAACAGGTCTTGATGACAAAGTTCAAGTGGTTTCATTTCTTCAACAATGAAGAGCACTAAATACTTTCTTGTAAGTTTTAACACTGACAATAATAAAAGAAACAACTTCGGCTAGTTAAGTTATGGAGGAAGCCTGGTTCTGGAAGACAATTTAGTGAAATTATAGAGAGAACTTTAGTTATGTTTGCATGATCAGTACTAAGTTCCATGGAGATGGAGAATATTATAGTGAAATTCTTTTGTATCCTTTCAGCTCTAGCTAATGTTTGGTTCAAGACTATATTGTAAGGTGGTCTTTAAGGCAGTTAAATTGTACTACATTTCCATGCAAAACTCTTTACTTTCAAAGCCTTCCTAGAAACCCTTTTTTTCTCTTTTTCACATATTTGATTTTTGGTAATATTTCAATCCAACTGACAAAGTAATTTTAGAATGTTTATAATGTTGTGTAATTTGTTTGGATATTTTAGAATGTTTGTAATGTTATTATAAAATTGATTTGATCAATGCTTTATTTTAGCATATGATTACATAACATAAGGGAGTGTTTTAAGACATGGTTATGATTTGTTTTTGATTCATTTTGGTGGCTGAATATGTTCAATTCGAGTATCCTAAAATCCTACTCAAATAACTAATCAACTTAATCAAATTTTTTGTTAATGAAAAAAAATTCTCAAATCAAAATCAAGCACAAATAATTAAATTTGAAGGCAACTATAAGAATGGAGATCATACTTTATTAAGTAAACAAAGCCTAATCGAACAGAACTAAATAATTTGAATTTATCTGATATCAAGCTTGAGAACTTAAAAACTAAAATTCGATAGATTTCGAACCAAATTTCAAACCATGAGTTTTGATTCAACTAAAACTAAAACCTAACAACCTAAAAAGTATAATAGAAGGGAAGAAATGAGTGGAAGGAAATAAGAGACAAAGCTAGGATGGAAACTTACAATAGGTTCAGATTTGAAAGTCCAATTTTATGATCATCTGTAGCTTGCTCTGGTTCATTACTACAAAATTTACACGTAGTACTAGGAGGAATCAGATGTAGGCAGTGATCGATTTTTTTTTCCAACCAAGCTAATCTCCTCTCCATATTCAGTACCCCGACATGCATAATCCGCATGTCGACCTCAGCAACTATGGCACAAGCACGAAGTAGGATGTAGTAGTCGGCATGAGCAACATAAGTAATGGTGCCTTCATCTTTCTTCCTTGCATAATGAAGGTAATCCAATCTCTTCAGCATAACCCTTGGTGGGATATAACAGAATCTGTTCTCCTCCATGTTTTTCTTCATCAGTCTAATCGCTCTATGTTCGTTGCTCTCTGCTGAAACTTTGTCACTGGGTTCTGAGTTTTCACGTTCCTCTGAAGTCATAGATGAATGGTCAACATCTGAGTGTCTCTGAGTCGATATATCTTCATGAGAAGTCCTTTCATGGGAGGGACTAGAATGATGTTCATTATCTCGGGCTATTTTGTTCGCTTTATACACGCTGCCATTGGCACTGCTATGTCGCCTTCCCAAATCTTCTTCTGGTTCAGAACCCTGCAATCAACACAGGCAATAATAATTCAAATACACAATATCAGTTGTTCACTTAAAATCCGGTTATCCATTGTTTTCAGCCAAAACAAAACATGTGTTCTCATTAAAAGCTCAAAGATCTCAATGAGTTGAAGGGATGTTGACCAGCTGCTAAACAAATCCCTTTTTTCTGTTTTAAAATATTTTCTTATACTTAGTTTAAAAATTGCACAATTACTAGAAGTCAGACTTCAACCTTTGTTTCAGAGTGCAGAAAACCCATTTAAAAATACTTTTACGTCTTCTTCTTTCAATTTGCAACATAACATATAATCATAGCTTATAAGTTACCTTTTTTTTTCTGATAATAATCCCAAAGCTTGTCAATTAAAGTTTTCTCTTCATGATAAAAGTCCACAGCCGGCTCTGATCCAGCAAATACCACATCCTGACAGAATTGTAGATACGATGGCATGCTTTTAGAAAGATCTCTCAAACATTTAACGCCGCCACATGCATTGTTTATCTCATTGTATCTTGCTTCAAGGTTGCACAAAAGCTCAGCAGCATCAAACTTGCATTCATTATCAGGTAATATGTTTCTACTAGAACTAGTACCCATACAATCCACACTATGAGAACCGAAACCATTTTCAGCAGTGTCACTCACTTTGGGACTACTTGCAGGGTCCTTACTTGTGGCTTCAGCAGATCTACTAGGAAGCATATGACTAGACAAACTTTTTTCCCACACCCCAAGTCCATTTATGTTATATAGAATCCGTATTGCTATAACCAGTATAGCCATCGCATGGACACAAGTAGGAAGTCCAAAATTGTTTGTTGACAACCGTAATTCAGGAGGCATCGCCCACTCATATATACGGCATGCATGCGGCAGAATTTTCTCCACTGGAAGAGACAACTCCGTTAGATATCTGGAAGCAATTCCATAGAAATTCACTGGGGGTAAATTCAAGCCTATGCACTGAGCAATTGTAGCAGCCAGTGATTCCAACTGTTGAGCAGAACAAGCATGTCTGGGCCTAAACATACTTTTAAGACTTAAAGGAAAGGGAGGCAACGACTGTCCAATGCGTTTCTCAATTTCAACAAAAGCATCAAAATAGGTAAGCTTCCCTTCAACTGCCCACTTGATTATGTCTGATGGCAAAACTGCTTCTCTTGAAACATGGCATCCAAGAAAAGAAATAGCTAGAGAACAAGATAACGGAATTTTTTTTCTTAAATACTTATGCCATAAAATTAATGCTCTCTGACCATGTATGTTGTGAGGTTCTGCTTTGTGACGAGAAAGTGGTTTAAAAGCTTCAGATTCTCCTAATTGCAAAGGGCAAAATGCAAATAGTGATCAACAAAATAACACATTGATTATTGATATGTAAGAACATAAATGGGAGGGGGAAGAGAGAAAACAAAACAACATAAAAAACACTATAACTTGCATGTAAATTGCAGGGAATCCGACATTTTCAATTTATCCAGTCCAGCTATGTAATTAAACCACCTTTGATATAAATAATTTTCTTTAACACCACCAAAAATTTAATGGTAAGAAAAAGTTCAAATTGTCATGAAATTATAGGACAACAAAATTCGGAAGATGGTTTTACCAGCACAGAGATATATTTATTATATATTTATATTTTTGGCCAGAGCTGATATTCAACAGAAAGTATTCTTTCACACCTTTTGTCCCAGTTAGGGAAAAATTTGATATCAATTTTAAGATGGGAAGGAGAGTATCACCAAACATCCTTAACTATTATCAAAGCCCAGAAACACTGATCTGTTATGAGCAAACAAATAGCTATAAAAATTAACATACAAACCACCAAAATCCATTTTTCTATGGCAGAATCTTATGAATAACTAAAGCATTAATATCACCAAACCCACAGTACTTATTGACACTAACAAGCACCATAATCAACCTTCATCTACTCATAGTTCTACAACAAGAAGGTAAATAAATGAAATTTTTTAAAACTGATACAGGCAACAGCCAATACCTGATTTTTTTATCTCAGATTGATGAATAGCCTCATCGGCCCAACCATCATCAAAAACCCTAGTGCTAGCCAAAAACCTCAACCAAATAGGTCCAACTATCCCACAAATCAAAGGTTTCATATTAAACTTCTCCACTAAAGCCTCACATTGAGCTTCTATCATCATCTGCATCCCCATCACATATCTGTTCCTAACCTCCTGGTAATAACCTTCATAACTATATGCACACACAGGGTAAGAGCCAAAATCACTTGTGCCTGTGGGCCCCACACCATCTCCCGTTCCATCTTGATTAACATCATGGCCTCCAGGTTCTTCGGTGAGACGGGACCAAAATTCTAGAGATTTGGGGTCAACTTGTGAGAGTGGTTGGACTGGGATGGGTTGGCGAGCATGGCGAGTATGGCTGGCCAAGTAAAGGGCACCACCACCCTGAGAACCCTTTTCAATAAAATCCTCATCAGCAACACCCGTATCAATGATGTCATCAGCCTGAGACCCACATCTCAAGCAGTAGAAGTAGCCATCTGATCCATCAGCCATTCCCACATTCCCACACAAGTTGCAAGTCCATTGGGTGCAATCCTGCTCCATCTGTTGAGTGGCTGACAGTAAACTTTCAACAACTTGCAGCAAATATTACCGCAAGCTTATCTTTGTCCACAAATTTACCTCTGAATAGTTAACAAAATATAGTGGAAATATGTTAGTGTTAAGATAATCAAAATTTGTATATACAAGTTGTAGAGCCCAATTCTTGCCCGGGCCTTAAACACAAAAAGAAATAAACAAAATAAAACAAATACATTACAGACCCAAAACCCCACTGTCCAAATACACGGCCCAAAACCCTAACGGCCCAATATGGCCTAAAAACTCAACAAAATCAGAGAACCTTAGGGTTCCCTCCCCTCTCTCGCGCCGCAGCCTGCCCCATGTGCACCCTCGGCGCGCACAACGCCCGATGACGACGCCTTCATCAATGTTGCACCGAAATGGCAAAGATTTCTGCCCATTGCTTCGCCATAGACCTACAAACAGAGAAAAGAAGCAGAAGACAAAAAAACAAAAGCAATATTGTATTGTTTTTTCATTCGGCTATAAAAGCCCAGCAACAGATCAATGTAAAAAAAAACCACGAAAATTCGAATATCAAATACAAAAAAGAAAAGAGATTTTCAAAAAACAAACGCAAGAATATCGAAAGTTTAGATCGTTTTTTGGTATTATTATTTCTTTTTTTACTTCGTATGTTTATTTTAAACAGTACTTATATACATACATAAAAAAAAAAAGCACGAAACTCTTACCTTTCTCGCGATCGGGGAAGAGAACCCAAGAGTTCCTTCGCGTATTTGTCCTTTAGAGGGCATTTTTTGGAATTTTCGGGCCCGGATCTAGGTTTAGGGGGTTAAAACGGTCTAAAAGGAGATTTTAGGAATTCCGGCCACCGTGCACGATGGCCGGCAACGGTGGCCGGCGCTGGTCCGACGCCGGTATGTTGGCCGCAATTCGGCCGGAGGGGATAAGGGGAGAGAGTGTTTTGAGAAGGCTTAGGTTTTTTTTGAAAGAAGAAAGAAAAATGAAGTTTTAAAAAAAAAAAATTTGGGGTTTTATAGCGCATCAAAACGGCGCCGTTTTGGGTTGGGAGCCCAGGCGCGAAAACGACGCCGTTTAGGCCCCGACCCGTGCGCACGACCCGACCCAGGAAAGGATCCGGGCGTTTTCCCTTTGATGGGATAATTTCGCTGGAAGTCCTTCCACATTTTTCCATTTTTTAATACAGTTTTCTTTTATTTTCAATTTTACCCCATAATTCCTTTTTTATTTTAATATGGTCCCACGCAAGGTGTCGCGTTTTGGAGGGCAGGGATATCTACCTTCTTGGTCCCTCCATTTCATTCGCGCACTGCAATCCGATCCTCCCCCTTTCTTTTATTTCCAATCTGCCCCGAAATTTTATTTTTAGTTCAGTTTAGTCCCTTTTCTTTTTTTGTTGTTATTTTCTCCATTTTCTTATTATTTTAATTTTGTCATTAATATTATTATTACTACTATTATTATTATTAATTTTATTATCACTATTATTACTATTATTATTAGTACTATTATTATTATTATTATATGTATTATTATTATTTTATTCCACTACTATTATTATTACTATTATAACTACTAGTATTATTATTCATTTCTATTATCGCTTTTATTATCATTATTATTTATCTTATTATTATTATTATTATTATTATTATTATTGTTATTATTATTAATTTAAATATTATTGTTAATATTATTGTTATAATTACTACTATTATTTTATTAGTGCTATTATTTCTAATTTTTTCTTACTATTATTTTTATTATTACTAATATTATATTTATTTTTACTACTACTATTATTATTATTATTTTCACCACTATTATTATTATTCTTATGATTATTGTTATTACTTTTATTTATTTATTTTCACTATTATTTTTTATTAACATATTTTCATTATAATTTATTATTATTGTATTTTTTACTATTATTATTATTTTATTATCTTTAAACTATTGTACATAATATTTATTTGTTTATTGATTTAAAATTATCTTTCCCTCATGTTATTCATTTATTGTTTAAAATTTGTTACATTTAATTCGTGTTAATTTGTTTGGTATTTCTTTTAAAATTGTCTTTTAATTCATTAGTTTTCAATGTGATGTTGGTATTTGTATAGTGTATAATGTATTGTCATTGTATGTACCCTAATTTGGTTTCTTGGTATTTATATATGTTGATTATTCATTCGTATAATATTATTGTCATGTATTACTATTCATGCTTGTAATTACGTTTTTTTTGTTATTGCATCATGATTCAAATTCTCACTTCTGCCTGATATTGATTATCTTTTATCCTCAAACGAGATAAACAAATATATTTTTGAGTCCATTTTATAATCGCTTAGTAAAAGCTTTCAAAATAAGGCAATATTTTGTGATTGGAAATTCGAGAAATCGTGCCCTAACGAGCTGGGTTTCAGTTTTTCGTTTAGCCAACTAATCGAATATCCTTTTGATATTTTCAATGCATGAGTCTCGGGAATCATGAGATGATCTTGGATTCGAGGATTTAAATTGTCATATCCTAACGTGCTGGATGTGATATTTTATTCCTTCGGAGCAAGAGAATCTTAATATCCAATTCGAGTAAATTCAAATATTTTTAAAAGAGATTTTATTTTAAAATCTTTTCAAATTTTCGACATTAGGGCATTAATTAATCAATTAGGTACCAATTTTGGGCGTCGCGAGGGTATTAATCCTTCCTCGTACATAACCGACTTCTGAACCCATTTTTCTATTTCGTAGACCAAAATTATTTTTTACAAGGTGATCCAATCACACCTAAACAAAAGGTTGGTGGCGACTCCATATTTCATTTTAAAGTCGATCCCCGTTTTTTCCAAACTAAAAAAAATGGTTTCGACAGCTTGGCGACTCCACTGGGGACCAATAAGAGAGTCAAGCCATAAAATTAATTATTTTCTGTCTTGTTGTCGAAAAATTGAAAATCTGATTTAAAAAATTACGATCCTATTATTGCATTTCTTCGTATTGTTTCATATGATTGCTATGGTTTGAGTCTCGTATAATATTTTCGCATCATGTTGCATAACGACCTTTTGGTCTTACCCTTTTAAGTGGGAGTGAGAAGCTATGCCTTCGTGAGGTTTTCACCTTCGCATGGGCTAGTAGACTGCTTCCGGGATACATCCGTACCTATGTCTTCGTGAGATTTTCATCTCCGCATGGCCATAGGGAAATGTATTCCCCTGAACTGAACTCGATCTATATAAGCCTATAATGGGTGAAGATTGAGGAATCTGCTGGTTCAGGTACTCTTTCTTTAGAACCAAACCCCATATAGCGAGTCTTAAGAACCCATCCTAGGTAGAGCCACTCCGAACCCCTAGTGGTCACCTGGATAGGTACTCTATTTTGTTTATTTCTCCTGTGCTAACATGTTTTCTTTTGTTTTGATTGCATTGCATTTTCATCATAGAAAAGAGGTGTTGAATCACATTCGATTGCTAAATAGAAAAGCTTGTCATGGAGAATGGATTTTTTGATAAAGTGGAATATAATACAGACGTTCGAATAGGGTCCGAGTAAACAACAAGAGAAGGTTGATAGTCCATGAAGGAATACACGACTTTGCTTCATTGCCTAAGGATTCAAGCCAACAAAGATTATTCGAGAGCCGTCATGTCTTAAAGAAGCTGACGAGCATCGCAGGGATAAGTGAGTAATGGGCCGCAGTCCGGATCGAGCAGAAAGGAGACATCTTGGAAAATCCGCAATATTTGACCATAACATCCGGATATGAAGAAAAGGATCGGTATCTTCGCTTGGAATATGAGGGCAAGGCCGCATATGTAATCCGTTTTATGTAAAGGAATTTATTTTCTAGAAAAGTTCTTCTAATGGAATTGAATTCAGAATCAACGCCTCTCTTTCTTTTTGCATTCATTCCATGCATTTGCATTGCATTTCATGCATTTGCATTACATCACATCATATGCATTAAAATTTGTAGAAAGACTCTAATTAATTAAAAATTATTTCAGTAACCTGGAAACCGACAAAAGTCTACTGAACTGAGCATCGTTACGGTACTCGCGCAAGAACAAAAGCCATGGACCGAAGGTTGGAAAGAATAGAGCAAATGCAAATACAGATGCAGGAGCAATTGACCAAAATTTAACAAGAAATGCGGGAACAAATGCTAGAATTCCAAAAGAATATGATGGGCGATTAACTTGATTACTAGCTGGGAGGACTTGAAAAAAGGAGTGGCCCAGTGGTCAACAGTGGGGATGATAATGAAAACATCATTTATTCCCCAGGTTTTTCCCCAATAAGTGTCCCGACCCAACCAGACACGCATTCGCATGGGGTACCCGTCATTATCGGACCCCAATGTCAGACTGATACCTCAGCCCTGTTGAACTTCCCGATGGGTTCAGGTTTTAACCCGGAGGATGATCGAGCCAAACCGGTTGTTCTGGAAGAAACAAAGGAAAGGGGAAAGTGGACTTTAAAGGCCCCGAAGAAAAAGGAAAAGGAAGCAAATAGTACGAGTAGGTATAACAAGGGTCATTCGGAGCCGATTACAGTAAGTCAGCCAAAGACGGTGACTACCAGCCATCAGGTCTCCCCAAGGCAAGAACCCAATCCATGATCGAACTCAGAAAAACCCCAGTTCGCACCCATCCCAATCACGTATAGAGAGTTGTACCAAATTTTGTTTGACGCACATGTTGTATCCCCTTTTTATATAGAACCAATATGGCCTCCATACCCCAAATGGTACGACGTAAATGCCCAATGCGAATACCATTGGGAAATCACAGGGCATTCGATCGAGAACTGCGTCGCTTTTAAAAAGATAATCGAAAGACTCGTCAGATTGGGTATCGTAAAATTCGATGATCCCTCTGGTACAGAAAATCTGTTACCCAACCTTTCTGTTAAAGGGGTAAACATTGTGAGTTCCATGATAGATAGGGGAATGAGATCTAAGAATGCATCGAGCTCAGGGCTTTAGTGCAAGGCCTGATAGATAATAAATTGAAGAGATCAAAGACCCGGTGGGAACGTTGGGGAATCTAAACATTAACGACATATTCGAAAATAGAACCGGGGAATAGAATTTTCCAAGCGTCTGCCCTTACATACTTGGGAGTGTTTTGAACAATGGGAATATGGAAGAGACCCGTGTATTTTTAGAGCTAAATTCAGAGTAATGTCCATAACACGCTTATTGCTCTAAGCCTAGGAGCAATAAGAATCTTTTTTGTGAAATAGGCTTATGTTCAACATCTATATTTTTAATGAAAATGCATTTTTGTGTCTCACTTTGAGCAAATATTCTTTTATTCCTTTATTTCATTCATGATTTATACCACATAAATAATTATTCTTAGATTCATTTGTTCTTTGAATATTCCTTCATACCTATAACAGGTCCCTAGATATCAACGACATGAGCGACGCTACTACTGACTCAGAATCTACTTTTTAGCAAGATATGTGTCTAGAGAGATCTCAGGACTTTGGAGACGATAGAGATTGTAACCTATCTCTTGATTTGTTAAAGATGGTAGAGCAAGATGAAAAATAGATACTACCTTATAAAGCGTCATTGTGAGCCTAGGAGAAGAGAGAGAGGTAAAAATCGGAGCCTGTATCTCCACAAAGATAAAGCGAGATGTCATTGAGTTATTCCAAGAGTTCAAAGATGTTTTCACATAATCGTATCAGGATATGCCCTGGCTGCCGAGACATGTGGATGTTGTTAAGGCTAAGGAAATCTTAGAAGAGGAACACATGCTAATGGTCTTACAATGGCCAGGCAAATCATGAGGTTCAGATATTGCTAGTCCATCATGGAAGGGGATCGCATCAGTTATACCAAGAAATGCCATAAGTGCCAAATTTATGGAGACAAGATTCCTCTGCCTCATTTATCTCTTCATAGGACATCTCTATGGCCTTTCTATATGTGGGGCATGGTTGGTAGTGGGCCAATCATGCTGAAAGCTTCTACGAGTATTGATTCATCTTTGTGGTCGTCGATTACTTCACCAAGTGGGTAGAAGCTACTTCATATACCGATGTCACAAAGTCGACAGTCAGTAAATTCTATATCGATATGGAATCCTAAAACGGGATTATATCTGACGATGCATTAAATTTGAACAACAGCGTGACATCATAAGTTTGCAGTCTGTTCAAGATTAAACACCGTATCGCCCCAAAACGAACGGTAAAAAAAATGATTGGGACTCATGAAGATTGACATATGTGCTTATCGAACGTCTGTAGGGACCCCCACCGGGGTAATGCTTTTCTTATTGATTTATGGAATAGAGGCGGTTTTACCCATTGAAGTCAAGATTCCTTCTCCCTGAGTTTTATCAGAGCTGAAGTCGGATGGATTCAATCCCAATATGATTAGCTGAACTTTATCGAAGAAGAGAGGCTAAGGGCTATCCTCATGGTCAATTGTACCGAAAGCGAATGATGCGGGCCTATAACAAGAAGGTTCGCCCTGAAGAATTCCATGAATGAGACCTAGTTTTGGAAAAGGATCTTTCCCATACAGAAGGACTTCTGAGAAAAGTGGATGCCAAACTAAGAAAGACCTTATATGATAAAGAAGATCTTATCTGGAAAAGCGTTGATTTTGACCGAGAGGGATAACAAGGACTTGCCTAATCCTCTGAGTTCAAATCAGGAAATATTTCAATAAAAAAGGAAAAAGAAGAAGAAGAAGAAGAAGATAAAAATAAAATAAAAGAAAGAAAAGAAAAGGAAAAAGAGAGGCCAAGACGAAAACCCGAAAAGGGCGCCTTGAGACTAAAGGGGTTTGAGTTGAAAACCCGTAAAGGGCAATTTAAAAAAAAGTGGGGCATACAGTAGTCTTGTTATTCCTGAATTAACAATGAAGAAGTATGCTACGGATTGGGGCATCGACAAAGTACTCCGAATCCCCTAAACACAGATTGAGCTCAAAATAGTCTTCAAGAAGTTGGTACAGAGAAGCTCAAGCTGTGATATCTGGGGCACCTAGCTTTCTATTTTACCCATTTTGAATTTGCTATCTTTGATTACCTTATTCTTTTCAAGATACATCCCTATAAATTTCCTTCTTAATTACATTTTCTATCCTTGATTAACTTACTTGCTTCGAGCTATGCTCCTAATTAATTTCCTTCCGGTCCATTGTTATGACCTTTTTCAAGCATTTTACATTGAAATAACGATTAGTGGACTAATAATACTTTCATAAAAAGAGTTTCGCATATTACTTTAGAAGCTTCTAAATAATACAAGAACCTGAAACAGGACTGTTGTTTAGAACTCACCAAGCCTAAGGTTTGGAAATATTGGAGAAAGATGATTATCTCTTTGGACTTTTTATTGGTTGAACAAAATGACAAGATATCTCGTCAGTGATACAATCTTGACGAAAAATGGGCAATGTTAACCCAAGTGTAAAAAAGGAATCATTCTCGAAAAAATAATATTCTGCATCTATGCAAATATCATGCATACACATTTGGTTAGGTCACCCGGGGAGTGATCAGTTGACCGAACAAGTTACAGATCCTATACCCTTGAGTTGCAGTGGGATGGGTTGAAGTTGATATGGATCCTATAGCCATAAGTCGCAGTGGGATGGTTTAAAGATGGTACAAACCTTATGTCCCCAAGGTACAGTAAAAAAGATGCTGAAGTTATAGTGGAGCAAACCGGTTGAGCAAAATACGATTGTTTCTACGAGTTTTCGGTCAGAATACCACCCAAGCAAGAAGACAAGATATTACGTCAAGTGATACAACCTGGAAGAACAACAAGTAATGACAACCCTAAGCATTTAAAAATGGATCATTCTCATGAAATTCTGCACTCATGCAAAACATATTTAGTTAGGAGCATTTGATTCATTCTGATCATTGCATCCTAATCATTATACATTTTAAAAAGGTCATTCTCATGACATTCTGCATTCATGCAAATGTCACCCATAATATCATTTAGTTAGGAGCATTTGATTCATTCCGATCATTGCATCCTAATCATTGTACATTTAAAAAAAGGATCATTCTCATGACATTCTGCATTCATGCAAATGTCATCCATAATATCATTTAGTTAGGAGCATTTGATTCATTCCGATCATTGCATCCTAATCATTATACATTTTAAAAAGGGATCATTCTCATGACATTCTGCATTCATGCAAATGTCGTCCATAATACATTTAGTTAAGAGCATTAGATTCATTCCGATCATAGCATCCTAATCATTTGGCATAAACATAAACATATGAAATCGAGTCTACAGGACATGTCCCTCAGAGGACGGTGTAGTAACATCGGTGAAATTACAGATCTTATCTCCCTAGGCAGTAGTAGAGCAGATCGAAGACGGCGAATCTTATCTTCCCGAGGTAGCAAGGGAGCAGATTTTAGCCACTAGCCTTATCTTCCTGAGGTAGCAAGGGAGCAGGCTGAAGATTATAGTCTTATCTTCCTGATGTAGCAAGGGAGCAGACTAAAGATTGTAGATCTTGTCACCCTAAACAGTAGTGGAATAAGATCGAACGACAAATCTTGTCTCCCTAAGCAGTAGTGGAACAGATTTAAGCCACCAGTCCTATCTCCCTGACCAGTTGTGGAATAGGTCGAAGATTGTAGATCTTGTCACCCTAAGCAGTAGTGGAACAAGATCGAACGGCAAATCTTGTCTCCCTAAGCAGTAGTGGAATGGATTTAAGCCATCAGTCCTATCTCTCTGACCAGTAGTGGAATAGGTTGAAGATTGTAGATCTTGTCACCCTAAGCAGTAGTGAAACAAGATCGAACGACAAATCTTGTCTCCCTAAGCAGTAGTGGAATAGATTTAAGCCACCAGTCCTATCTCCCTGACCAGCAGTGGAATAGGTCGAAGATTGTATATCTTGTCACCCTAAGCAGTAGTGGAACAAGATCGAACGGCAAATCTTGTCTCCCTAAGCGTGAGGAAACAGATTTAAGCCACTGGGTCCTATCTCCACGACCAGCGAGTGGAATAGGTCGAAGATTGTAGATCTTGTCACCTAAGCGAAGAGTGGAACAAGATCGAACGGCAAATCTTGTCTCCCTAAGCAGTAGTGGAACAGATTTAAGCCACCAGTCCTATCTCCCTGACCAGCAGTGGAATAAGTTGAAGATTGTAGATCTTGTCACCCTAAGCAGTAGTGGAACAAGATCGAACGACAAATCTTGTCTCCCTAAGCGATAGTGGAGCGATTTAAGCCACGGCCCTATCTCACGACAAAGAAGTGGAATAGGTCGAAGATTGTAGATCTTGTCACCTTAAGCAGTAGTGGAACAAGATCGAACGGCAAGTCTTGTCTCCCTAAGCAGTAGTGGAACAGATTTAAGCCACCAGTCCTATCTCCCTGACCACCAGTGGAATAGGTCGAAGATTGTAGATCTTGTCACCCTAAGCAGTAGTGGAACAAGATCGAACGACAAATCTTGTCTCCCTGAGCAGTAGTGGAACAGATTTAAGCCACCAGTCCTATCTCCCTGAAGCGGCAGTAGAACAGACTTAAGATTGTAGATCTTATCTCCATGAGGTAGCAATGGAGCAGATCGAAGACGGTGAATCTTATCTCCATGAGGTAACAATGGAATAGATTTAAGCCACCAGTCTTATCTCCCTGAAGCGGTAGTGGAGCAGACTGAAGATTGTAGTCTTGTCTCCATGAGGTAGTAATGGAGCAGATCGAAGATGGCGAATCTTATCTCCATGAGGTAGCAATGGAATAGATTTAAGGCACCAGTCTTATCTCTCTGAAGCGGCAGTGGAGCAGATTGAAGATTGTAGATCTTACCTCCTCGAGCAGTAGTGGGGCAGATCGAAGACGGCGAATCTTATCTCCATGAGGTAGCAATAGAATAGATTTAAGCCACCAGCCTTATCTCCCTGAAGCGGCAGTGGAGCAGACTGAAGGTTGTAGATCTTATCTCCATGAGGTAGCAATGGAGAAGATCGAAAACGGCGAATCTTATTTCCATGAGGTAGCAATGGAATAGATTTAAGCCACCAGTCTTATCTCCCTGAAGAGGCAGTGGAGCAGATTGAAGATTGTAGATCTTACCTCTTCGAGCAGCAGTGGGGCAGATCGAAGACGGTGAATCTTATCTCCATGAGGTAGCAATGGAGCAGATTTAAGCCACCAGCCTTATCTCCTGAGCGCGGTGGGAGCGGGATCAAGATTGTAGATCTTATCTCCATGAGGTAGCAATGGAGCAGATTGAAGACGGCGAATCTTATCTCCATAAGGTAGCAATGGAATAGATTTAAGTCATCAGCCTTATCTCCCTGAAGCGACAGTGGAGTAGACTGAAGATTGTAGATCTTATCTCTGTGAGGTAGCAATGGAGCAGATCGAAGACGGTGAATCTTATCTCCATGAGGTAGCAATGGAATAGATTTAAGCCACCAGTCTTATCTCCCTGAAGCGGCAGTGGAGCTGATTGAAGATTGTAGATCTTATCTCCCCGAGCAGTAGTGGAGCAGATCGAAGACGGCAAATCTTGTAACAGTCCGATTTAGACCCTAATCGGAATAGTGGTTTCGGGACCACAAATCCGAGTCCGAAAAATATTTTAAAATTATTTTTGCGTGTTTACTATGTGTGAATTTGCTTGTGTTAAATTTTCGTGTTTTAATTTCGTTGTTTGAGTGTCTGATTTAATAAAAGGGCTTAATCGCGTAAGTTATAAATTTGATAGTTTAATGTGCAAGGGCTAAATTGATGTTGTCTTTTAAAAAGGAAGCATTAAAGTTGAAATTTAGCCATCCTAAGCTATAGTGGGCGGCAAAGAACATTAATTGCCATTAGTTAAAATGTTATTATAATTCTAAGTAATGGGTATATTGATAAATTAATAATAATGTATTATAACATATATTATATCATAAAAAAATAAAACATAAGTAAAAACCACATGCATTATCATCTTTTCTGGCCGAATGTGAGAAGAAAGAAGCCATGGTTCATGCTTTTAAATTTCGGCATCTAGGAAGCTTGATTTAGGTATGTTCTTTGCTCGGTTTTTGATAATTTTTACGTTTTTGAGATCGTTGCTTCGTATACTAGCTAGCCCATGTTTTAATTTTCAGATTTGATGATGATTTTGTGATTTGTCATTGTTGAAAGCTTGATGTTTTTGTTGTTTGATGATGAAAAATAAATAAATGTTGGTAGATTATCATAGTTAATTAAGTGATTTTTGATGAAAATGCATATTAAGGATTAAATTGTGAAATTTGTAAATTGAGGGGTTAAAATGTGAAATAAATGAAATTAATGGGCTGCTAGAGACCTATGGAAGATTTGGCCAAGCATGGGTTTAAGGAAATTTTGTGTATTTTGTGTTGTTTTGAAATGGGGACTAAATTGAGAAAATGTGAAATATTAGGGGCTAAAGTGCAAAATGCTCATTTATGTGTTTTTGGATTAAATTGAATGAAAATATGTTTGAATGAGCTTAATTTGAATATATTTAGATCAAGAACCAAAGAAATCGGACTTAGATCGGGGAAAAGCGAAAATAGTTGAATAGCCGGTTTTTGTAGTCCGTCGATATTCGAGGTAAGTCTTTAAGCAATTAAACATTGTAAATTATGTATGTAGTAATATGCTGATTTGGAAATTGTGGAATTAGTATTGAGTTAGCCGAATGTGAATAAATATAGAATTAATATGTTTAAGTTTAGTTCGATTGAGTTATAATATTTGAAAGTTCGAATGAAGATTATGAAGTATAAGAAAAAGTTCGATATATGAATTGGTTGTGAGACAGCTTTATAAATATGATATTCGGGCTTTGAGCCTAGCAAGCCTTGTGCTGGTGAAAGACATCGGGCTTTAAGCCTAGCAGGCTTTGTGCCGGTGAATAATATCGGGCTTTAAGCCTAGCAGGCTTTGTGCCGGTGAAAGATATCGGGCTTTATGCCTAGCAGGCTTTATCTTAGGTGAATTATTATAAGTGTATGCTTAAAAAGATTCTTGCTGATGTGGAATTTAAATTCGGTAAATGAGCTCAATGTTCAGGTATGTGTAAGCCTATTGGTTGTTTGAGATAAGGTAAATTAGTAACTTGATATTTGTTACTAATTATATGTGATACAATTGAAGATTATATATGAATTTTAGTAAGTGTATTCGGCCTTGTAAATAAATAGTATGAATATTGTGGAATTGATTTTTGGATATGGCCATATATGTGTTCATGTATAATCGGCCATTTAAGTGGTATATGTACAAGATGTGGTATTATAGTTCTTAAGTTTATATAAATGCATTTGTGTATGTTTGATCATATAAAGACATTTTAGCCATGAAAGTTGATTAATATTAGGTCATATTGATAAAATGATGCATTCGGCCAAGGTAAATTTTGTGTGTAAAAATGTATTATTTATCTCATTTGTAGATTTGAGGTTAAGATTGATAATGATAATGAAATTTGGATTAGCTTAAAATGAGTTGATCATATCATTAGATTGTTTAAATTGCTTAAAGCTTACTAAGCTAAGTTAGCTTACTTCGTGTGTTTTTGTTACTCTGTTTCATAGATTTTGGAAGTTAGCTACGAGCTCGGGGATCGTTTTGGAACATCGTCACACTATCGATCGCTATTTCGGTATTTTAAAAGTTTGAAACCATGAACATATATGGCATGTATAGGCTAGTAATATTATGTTTGGTTTTGAAGTTGTATATATTTGTATAAGCCATGCGAAAATGGCTTGTCCATCTTGTTAATCTTGGAATTTATATTTTGGCTTGATGATTATGTTTGGTTGTGGTTTTGGTTGATTTGGTTTTGGTATATATATAAGTATGATTAATGTATAGAGTTTAAATGAAATGGAGTAAAGATGTTATAAACTTGTTAACCATATTTTGCAATGAAACAGTTTTTAGTTAGCAGCAGTGTCATGATTTTGAAAAATCACCAAAAATAGGAGAAATGAAATTAGAAAGTGAATAAGATATATAATTAAAGCTTATTGTGTCTATTTTTATATGAAATAAACAGCGTAGGCAAAGGAATTTTATATTCTGTGATATTTTAATTTTAGTGAGATCGGGTCAAGATGGTATTTGAAGTCCCCTATTTTGACTTTAGAAAATCCTTCAATTGTACAAAATGAATTATGAGTTATAATTTATATGTATAGATTTATTAGTGAGTTTATTTTAAATAGAAATAAGTGGGAACAAAATACGAAAACTGTACGATGAGATATTTGAATTTAGGTTAAGAGAGGTCAGAACCATTGGTCAGTGAAACAAGGGAAACTTTAATGAATAAACTGTACTAATTGGCTAAGCCAAAAATTTTGGAAAAATTATAGTAAGAAGATATATGAGTCTAGTTTCAAGGAAAATTTATGGATCTAAATTTTGAGTTTCGTAACTCGAGTTATAGTCAATTTAGTCAACATGACGCAGATGGACAGTTTCAATTTTTATGCCCCGGATTAGTAGTTAAGTCTAGTAATGCCTCGTGCTCGACTCCGGCAACGGTCTCGGGTAAGGGGTGTTACAAATCTTATCTCCATGAGGTAGCAATGGAGCAGATTGAAGCCACCAGCCTTATCTCCCTGAAGATGCAATGGAACAGATTGAAGCTACAAATTACGGCGAATCTTATCTTCCTGAAGTTGCAGTGAAGCAGATTGAAGCTACCATCCTTATCTTCCTGAAGTTGCAGAGAAGCGGGTTGAAATTACAAATTCTTATCGCTTTGAAGTTCCAGTGGAGTGGATCGAAGCTACAAAATCTCTTCTCCCTGAAATTGCATTCGAGCAGATTGAAGCCAGCAAACCTTATCTCCCTGGAGTTGCAGCGGAGCAGGTTGAAATTACCAGTTCTTATCTCCTTTAAGTTCTAGCGGAGTAGATCGAAGCTACAAATCTCTTCTCCCTCAAACTACATTGGAGCAGATCGAAGCACAATTTCCTATGCCTCTGAAGATGCAGTGGATTAGAACAAAGCTACTTGAAGAAAAGAAGCACCAAAAGAAGTCAAGAACTTGGCAAGACCGGGCAAAATTGGTCTTTCTTAAAGTCTTTACTCCATTCTCGTTACACGACAACAAGCAAAGAGGGGCAGCTGTAGAGCCCAATTCTTGCTCGGGCCTTAAACACAAAAAGAAATAAACAAAATAAAACACATACATTACAGACCCAAAACCCCACTGTCCAAATACACGGCCCAAAACCCTAACAGCCCAATATGGCCTAAAAACTAAACAAAATCAGAGAACCCTAGGGTTCCCTCCACTCTCTTGCGCCGCAGCCTGCCCCATGTGCACCCTCGGCGTGCACAACGCTCGATGACTACGCCTTCATCAATGTTGCACCGAAATGGCAAAGATTTCTGCCCATTGCTTCGCCATAGACCTGCAAACAGAGAAAAGAAGCAGACGACAAAAAAAAAGCAATATTGTATTGTTTTTTCATTCGGCTATAAAAGCCCAACAACAGATCAATGTAAAAAAAAACCACGAAAATTCGAATATCAAATACAAAAAAGAAAAGAGATTTTCAAAAAACAAACGCAAGAATACCGAAAGTTTAGATCGTTTTTTGGTATTATTATTTCTTTTTTTACTTCGTATGTTTATTTTAAACAGTACTTGATATACATACATAAAAAAAGCACGAAACTCTTACCTTTCTCGCGATCGGGGAAGAGAACCCAAGAGTTCCTTCACGTTTTTGTCCTTTAGAGGGCATTTTTTGGAATTTTCGGGCCCGGATCTAGGTTTAGGGGGTTAAAACGGTCAAAAAAGGAGATTTTAGGAATTCCAACCACCGTTGCCGGCCAAACGCCGGTATCTTGGCCGGAATTCGGCCGGAGGGGATAGGGGGAGAAAGTGTTTTGAGAAGGCTTAGGTTTTTTTTGAAAGAAGAAAGAAAAATGAAGTTTTAAAAAAAAAATTGGGGTTTTATAGCGCATCAAAACGGCGCCGTTTTGGGTTGGGAGCCCAGGCGCGAAAACGACGCCGTTTAGGCCCCGACCCGCGCGCACGACTCGACCCAGGTCAGGATCCGCGCGTTTTCCCTTTGATGGGATAATTGCGCTGCAAGTCCTTTCGTATTTTTCCATCTTTTAATACAGTTTTCTTTTATTTTCAATTTTACCCCATAATTCCTTTTTTATTTCAATATGGTCCCGCGCAAGGTGTCGCGTTTTGGAGGGCAGGGATATCTACCTTCTTGGTCCCTCCATTTCATTCGCGCACTGCAATCCGATCCTCCCCTTTTCTTTTATTTCATTTTTAGTTCAGTTTAGTCCCTTTTCTTTTTTGTTGTTGTTATTTTCTCCATTTTCTTATTATTTTAATTTTGTCATTAATATTACTATTACTACTACTATTATTATTAATTTTATTATCACTATTATTACTATTATTATTAGTACTATTATTATTATTATTATTATATGTATTATTATTATTTTATTCCACTACTATTATTATTACTATTATAACTACTAGTATATTATTATTCATTTCTATTATCGCTTTTATTATCATTATTATTTATCTTATTACTATTATTATTATTATTATTATTATTATTATTATTATTATTATTATTATTATTAATTTAAATATTATTGTTAATATTATTGTTATAATTACTACTATTATTTTATTAGTGCTATTATTTCTATTTTTTCTTACTATTATTTTTATTATTACTAATATTATATTTATTTTTACTACTACTATTATTATTATTATTATTTTCACTACTATTATTATTATTCTTATGATTATTGTTATTACTTTTATTTATTTATTTTCACTATTATTTTTAATTAACATATTTTCATTATAATTTATTATTATTGTATTTTTTTGTTACTATTATTATTATTTTATTATCTTTAAACTATTGTACATAATATTTATTTGTTTATTGATTTAAAATTGTCTTTCCCTCATGTTATTCATTTTTTGTTTAAAAATTGTTACATTTAATTCGTGTTAATTTGTTTGGTATTTCTTTTAAAATTGTCTTTTAATTCATTAGTTTTCAATGTGATGTTGGTATTTGTATAGTGTATAATGTATTGTCATTGTATGTACCCTAATTTGGTTTCTCGGTATTTATATATGTTGATTATTCATTCGTATAATATTATTGTCATGTATTACTATTCATGCTTTTAACTACGTTTTTTTTTTGTTATTGCATCATGATTCAAATTCCCACTTCCGCCCGATATTGATTATCTTTTATCCTCAAACGAGATAAACAAATATATTTTTGAGTCCATTTTATAATCGCTTAGTAAAAGCTTTCAAAATAAGGCAATATTCTGTGATTGGAAATTTGAGAAATCGTGCCCTAACGAGCTGGGTTTCGGTTTTTCGTTTGGCCAACTAATCGAATATCCTTTTGATATTTTCAATGCATGAGTCTCAGGAATCATGAGATGATCTTGGATTCGAGGATTTAAATTGTCATATCCTAACGTGCTGGATGTGATATTTTATTCCTTCGGAGCAATAGAATCTTAATATCTAATTCGAGTAAATTCAAATATTTTTAAAAGAGATTTTATTTTAAAATCTTTTCAAATTTTCGACATTAGAGCATTAATTAATCAATTAGGTACCAATTTTGAGCGTCGCGAGGGTGTTAATCCTTCCTCGTACGTAACCGACTTTCGAACCCGTTTTTCTATTTCGTAGACCAAAATTATTTTTTACAAGGTTATCCAATCACACCTAAACAAAAGGTTGGTGGCGACTCCATATTTCATTTTAAAGTCGATCCCCATTTTTTCCAAACTAAAAAAATGGTTTCGACACAAGTTAACGTGCACTGTAATTTAAGTTAATGTATAACATTCTGAAATAGATAAAACCCATTTAAAACATTGAAAATATAACATTCAGGTTATTCCACAAATATTTTTGTTTAGCGGGAATATAAAATATCACGTAGTAAGGGATTGTAAGAGCCTAGTTATTCCCCAGAGGTGCTCGTATTGGAAGTTTATGTAATGCTTCCACATCGGTGAATTCAATCGGATTATTCATCTATTAGACGAAGTGATGGCTTTTGGAACTGGACCGGCAGTCAAACTGGTCAGATCCAGGGATTTAAATAGCAGTTCGATATCAGAATAGCGACCGTTATATAGCGGTAGTGGCGCCGTCTGAAACCTCTATTGCTGAAAATAGCGGTGTGAAGCATAGTCACACCGATAGCGGCAGATTGCGGCCGCAATTTAAAGGGTAACGGCCGATTGCAGCAATAATGGGCCGCTATTCCCGTTATTCTCCGTTACAGTAAATAAAAAAAATCATCTATCAACATTCAACACAAACACAAACACAATAAAACAAAAGGGAATATATTCCCCTACCTGTAAAATCAGAGTTTTCAATAAAAAAAAAAGTAGAAAGAAGTCCAAACTCCAAATTAATAAACAAAAAAAAAGCAACCAGAACTCAAAAGCAATAGAAAACAGGGATTCAAATTTCCCAATCTCATATTTCGGCAAACAACACGAACACAGCAGCAGATGAATCTCCTTTGTTGGTTTTCTTCTAAAACTCTTCAGTTTTAAGAAATAAGAAAGAAGTGAAGAACACAGAGGCGTTTCTTCTGAGTTGTAGGTTCGTAGAATCTCCTTTGCTGGTTTTCTCAGGTGTGGTCTTCTCGCTTCTTCGAGTCTTGTTGAGGATTTCGAAAGTCTTTGCTGGTATTTTGTGCGGTTTGTTTTGCTGCTTTGATCTGGTTTTGTGGCTGTTGTTTTTCTGGCTTTTGGTTTCTCTGTGTGCCCCTTTTTTTCTTTTTCTTTTCTTTTGGTTTTGTTTTTCCAATGTGTGGTTTAATTATTGTTGTCGTTTCTTGTTTCCTTTGTCAGTTCCTTTTTTGAGCCACTAAAATAATAATAATAATAATAATAATTAGAATTTTGGACTTAATCCTATCAATCTATCCTCGAAGGGTGGGCTATAGGATTTGGATTTTAACTAAGGTTGAACTTTTGGGCATAGACAAATTATTTTAAATTGGGCCATTCATATTTTAATTTAATTAATAAATTAAAATGTATTAATAGGTAAATATTTTTTAATAGTAAAATAAGTAATTTAATGGATCAACTTAAGCAAGAGAGTTAAAATATTTAAATATTATATACCAAAAAAAATAATTTTATATGAAAGAGTATTTTCACTATAAACATTGTATTATGAAAGGTCTAAAAATAAATTCGTAAATAAATGTAAGAATAATTAATGATTATAAAAGTTGTACTCTTATATCATATTAATAAAAGTTTATAAGTGTTAGAAAACACTCTAAAAATCATTAAAAGTGATTTTTTTTTTTTATAATTATAATTATAATTATTATGTTTTACAATAAGTTGTGCGAATTTTAAAAAATTTCACGATCGCGATACCCGCAGTGACCGCAATAGCATCCGTTATGTCCGCAACCGCGATAAACACAACGCGACCGAAAACGTGGCCGCGACCGCAATTTAAATTACTAGTCAGATCACCAGTTCACCAGTTCACCACTCTCACAGGCTATTTGGCTGCGCGTTATGGGCCATCTAGGGAGATCGTAACGCTCATATACATGACAAGGTGAATAGAACTGGTCAGGAGATTGCAGTTTTTGTTCAAAGTTATATTAAAGAACTTGATGGTGCTAAAACAAGAATTCCAAAAAATTTAAAGTATGTAAGTAAATGGAAGTACCCAACGGGCCAGTCAGTGAAAATTAACTTCGATGGAGCATATGATGCAAGACATTTCCAATCGGCTTCGGGGATCGTGGCTAGAAACAGTGAAGGGTCTGTTCTTCTATCTTGCTCGGAACTTCACCAAGGAGTTTCCTCCGCCTTCGCTGCAAAAGCACTCGCTTGCCGCAAAGCAACCCAAATCGGAATCGATATGAAATGGCCGGAAGTGATTATTGAAGGCGATTCATTATCAATAATAAAAAAATGTAAGGCGAGAAGGCATGATAAACCACAGGTAGGGGAATATATTCATGATATCCAACAGTTAGTATCTAGATCTAGAAACTTTAGATTCGAACATACCCCAAGATCAGCAAATGGCTTAGCGCATATACTAGCAACAGAAACGATGAAGAAGAAGGAGGAGATATACCTGGTTGAAAGAATCCCTCGGTATGCTAAACAGCAGAAGGTGACAGATAGTGAAAGAGAATCAGATTGAAGACGAGAGAAGATGGAAAGAAAGAGGGGAAAGTTTTTCAAAATGGACAGATCAATAGTTTCGGTGGTAAAAACTCCCCTTGGAAAATGAAATCACCTTAAAGAGAGAAATGACAGAACGACAGAATGACAGGCGTCAGGATTTTCTGATTGGGCAAATCTGCTGTAGTAATTATGATAGTCTAGAATTTTCTTTTATTAGTCTTAGATATTTTTTCTGATATGGGCCTATTTCATGTTTCTATTTTATGCTTTCGAACTGGATATCTTATTCTTATTTATAAAGCCCAATCTGATAATTATTTTCAAAAAAAGAAAAAAAAACTTTCCACCACAATTTTTGATATCAATACAACTTAAATTAATAAATCACACTTTTTCACAACTCTTTCAATAACACTTTTTTCAAACCAAGTTTTTCAAAAACACATCTCAACCACAACGGCAATGTCAAACTAGCCCTTAGTAGAAAAATTATGTAAAAATGATGATTCAAAGAAATCATGGATCGAGCCCTGGACAATTTTATATGGTTACAATTAGGTCAAATTCTGCTATTAAACTCTATACTTTGTATAAGTTGTGGATTTAACACCTATACCTTAATTTAGTCATTTTCAATCTTTGTACTTTTAGAATTTAAAATTTTTATCTCTAACTAAATGGTAACCATTAAATTTACTAACTTAAGTTCTGTTAGTTTTAAAAAATTAATACGTCAAACATATCATTTCATGTGTAATATTATGTATGCTTGTTATTTTCATATATTACTTACAAAAAATCAGTTAATAGATTTAATAATTTTTTATTTCATTAAGAGTGAAATTTCAAAATTCAAAAAATATAGCAACTAAGAATGATCCAGTTAGAGAACATAGACTAAATCTATAACTTTACGCATAATATATGATTAATAACATAATCAACCAAACATATTTAACTACTACCATTTGGTGAAGACTAAAATTTTAAAATTCGAAAAATTAATAAATTAAAATTGATCAAATAAAAATATAAATACTAAATCTATAACTTAAGGTATACTAGGAGAATTGGAGCTTCCAGTTATCATCCACAGTAAACACAGTGATGCATGAATCATTTTTAATTTGGCCATCAACTGTCACTGCTTGACATCTGATAATTAGAGGTTTCATTGATTTGAGTTATAATCTTATTTTGTTAACTTTTATAATAACAATTATGAAGTAAAAAATCTGTTAAATGCTGACATACAGTTTCCCTTAACTATTGACATCCAGTTCCTTTTAAAAATACTTGTTCTTTTTTTTTTTTAAATTATATTCTGATTCAATTTCATATAAATATATTTTTTTAATTTTAATTTTTATGTTTCTATTAATATAGAAAAATAGGTACTAAGTATATTTTCATATTTTATTTTTAAAAATACATTTTTTAAATATAAAAATTAAAATGAAAATGAAAAGTATTCTGCCTAAATCCCTAGTTTGAGGATAATAGAAAAATGGCATACAATTAAGAAAACAGAAATGATTGGGCAGGGGTCCAGTTCCAATCCTCTGTTTTTTCTTTTTCTTTTTTTCTATTCATTAGAATTCTCTGCTTATGTTTCGTATTATTTTTTTATTTAAAATATTGATAAATTTTTTTATAAACTTAAAATATGTTTATATTATTTTTATATTTGTATTGTTTTTATATTATATAATTTTTTTATAATGCATATGAATATTTTCTAAATCATAAAAATTAGTTAGCAAACCCGTTCCCAGCTACAGAATTTGTACCTATTAATTAATCTTAAGGTATTTACTGGAGCAAATTTAGTAATTAATCTTTCACATTTGGTAAGTTCATTAAGAGAATAAATGTTGGTCATGAATTTTAAAGTTGTTCCATACTCAAGGTAAAAATTAAACATTCGACTACTAATTAAAGTAAGAGAAACTGTTAGTTGAATCAGATCTAGACATTATTATCTCACTGACAAATGTAGTATGTATATGGATTAATTCATAATGTGGTCCAACTACCTCTAATTATATAATGTTAAAAGCATTTTCTCCATTTTTAATTTATTAAAAGTAAGTATGAAAGGCTGACTTTGCCAACTATATCTTATTCTTTTGCTTTGGTACTAACCTTGTAATCTATGCTGATGAGCTCCTTGACCGGATATTTATTAAATGTCAAAACCAAGGGAATGAATTTATGTATCTTATATTATATTATATAATTTTGTACAGGAGGAGGAAAAAAAGAGGCACATTGAAAGCTTCAAAGGTGATGGACCAATTCTTTAAAGTGAATATGACATGAAATAATAGAGTTTGAATGTCTTGTATGGATGGACCCGACTTTGACTAAATATGATCCTTGATTTTATTATTACAATGATTTCTATTTGTTAAAATTAGTTTACAAATTCGTCTCACTTGAAAAAAATTAAATTATTTTAAAATATAAAAAGTATAAGGACTAGTTTTAGTAAATAGAAAATATAAAAAAAATCACGTTAAAAGAAATGGAGAAGGGAGAAAAATAGAGGGAGAAGCATAAAAGAATGAAAAATAAAGAAAAAATGAGAGTTAAAAGAACATAAAAAAAATTTTAAATTGCTCAAAAGGAAAAAAAATATAGGACCAATTATATAAATTAACCTAAAATTTTTGTTTGAAATGATGATTTAACGTGCCATATTAGCTTACTGTTACACCATTATCGACAATTAACGGCTCAATGACTAAAATGTTACAATGTGATAACGTAAGTGACTAAAACGTAACATTTCAAACATAAGCGACTAAAATGTAACCTGAGATAAAACAAAAGTAGCTATTTTAATAGTTTACCCTACTTTTTAGTATGAAGAGATTTCATAGAATTCAATTAACATTGTGATGAAATTAGGTAAGTAGAGAGGTTAAATTAGGGAATTAAAAAAGAGTAGAGAGAGCGAAGGCAGAATTATTTATGGCATGAAAGAATGAGGTAGTGGATCCAGGAAGACACCATTGATGTGGGTTCAACGCTATAATATTTCTTGGAATGTATTGATGCATATCTGAAGTAAGAAAATGTTAATGAACATGCTCCTAACTCACAAATTAAACTTTAAGTAATATTTTCATTCTGTATGCTTCGTTACCCTGTCCCTATTTTCCATTGAAGAATATCCCTCCATACTCTCAACTGCTGCAACGTGATTTTAAAATTTATGCATTTTTTTAAGTTTTGCATACTTATAATTTTTAAAAATATCTTTCTATAATTTTCAAAAATAATATATAGAGACCAAACTAATAAAAATAGTATAAATATGATACCAAGGTAAAGAAAAAAAAGTATTAAATCAATTATTTTTAAATAGTACAAATACCAAACTGATAATTCTTTACCTTTCCATAAACTTTCTTCCTTTCTTTGTTTTATAATTGGTTTAACCACTAAATACGCCTCTGAATATTTTTCTTAAAAAAAATAAATAAATCAAGTTGTTCATGAAAAATGCATCCAATTAAATATTCATACTTCAAAAATATTTTAATTAAATCCTTTGATTAATGATTTCCGTTATAATTGTTATTGTTCAAACGTGACTGTTAATAGCTGCTGAGTCAATTATTTTAATGTTAACATACCATCACATCAATATAAATTTTTAAAAAAATTCATAAAATTTATAAAAAAAATCCAAAATTCCAAACAAACAATTTTTTTTTTAAAATTTTATGATTCTTTTGGATTTTTTTTCAGATTTTTAATGATTTTTTAAATTCTCTAATATTTTCTAAAAATTTTAAGTATTTTTCAACTTTTTTATTAACACATGGCATTGTGTCATTGGTTGGCTTAGCAAATTTGTTAATGAAAATTTGGATTTTGGTAACAATGATTATGAAATGAAAGTATTGGAGCAAGACAAAAGGTATTAACCTTCCATTTGACTCCACCTGAGACAATGTCCTAGTTGACCAACCGTTTCGACCAGATGAGTGGCACCCTTCCATTATCAAGGCCATCCGTTAGATAAAGACTCCTGACAAGCCCTTTTGCTCCTCAAAATGAGATGAACACCTGTTTTTAAGTGTGAACACGTTCTCAATACAATAAAGGACCTATTTGGACGTAATAACCTCATATTGATTGAATGCATAATAGAATGCGTCTCACGATGCACGTCCTTCACACTTTGCATGATGGTAACTTTTCTTATAACAACCTGCCACGTCATGCTAGCTAGTGGATAATAGGACATCTCTTATAAATACCCTCTCAACGATGGATAAGGGATCAACTTTTTCAACCTTAGAGTTACTCTAAGCAAACTTGTGCTCTCTCTTTCTATATCTCTCAGTCAACTTGTCCTCTTGCTCCTTTCCGACTCCAAACTTGTGCTGTCTCTTTCTATATCTCTCGATCAACTTGTTCTCTTGCTCCTTTTCACCTCTCCACCTTTTCAGGTGAATCGCCCTCCACAGAACTATCACCAATGACGGAGCCACTAGGTGGCCTCCCTAAAATGGTAGATTTTCAATTTAAGCCTTTTATAATTTATAAAATTTTAAATTAATAATGGTAAAATTATACTTTGGCCCCCCCAAAATGATAAAAATTTTAAAAATTATAAAGATATAGACTATTAAAATGATAAAATTGTATTTTACTATCATAAAAATATACAATTTAATTTCGGCCCCCCAAAAAGAATTTTTTGGCTCCACCACTGACTACCACTTACTCCTCCCTACCTCCTCTATACTCTCCTCCCTTATTGTACTTTGTATTAACAAACAATAAATTATGGTTCTTATCATCTCACAGGTAACAAGCTAATAAAATCTAAAATATCGATTATGATATTCAAACCCACAATCACATAATTAAGAATTTTATACTATATCATCTATACTAAACAAATTTATTATGTACAAACATCTTTTTCTTACAATTTTACATTCTGCATTAAAATTAACAACTTATTGAGAAAATATCTCTAAAAATATATCAAACATCAATGCCACAATTAAAAAATTAAATTGAAAAAACCAACAAAAATAACTTAAAAACTTATTTTAAATAATGAGATAGCAAGAAAAGCAAAAAACCACCGTTTTCTATTTTTATAATATTTTTAACTTTTAAATTTTAAAAAAAACTACATAAAAATAAATTTGAACATTTATTTATCTAGATTTAAATTCTTGAATTTTTAATAATTTTTGAAATTTTGTAATTGTGGTAGTGTGATCGCTAATCAAAACGGCTGATTCAATGATGGATTGATTACGTGAATACAGTCATAATTAAGGACAGAAATCATTGCTTGAAAGAATTAATTGAGAATATAAAAATTTACTTGCTTCATTTTTGAAAAGAAATGAGGAGATTTTTTAGGGTTATGACTACCCACTCTTATAATAAGCCAAACTAACGCCGTCTAACTTATCCCAACCTCCAAATTCAACTTTGGTAGGCACCTCATTGGGACAACCACCCAATATTAATTGCTCTGCAGACTTTGGTGTATTCATAACCCTAAATTTATATTGATTAATTATCTGATTTTGAATTAAATTGATCGATAATCGAAATTTTAGAAAATTACTAATTAATTTTTGACTGAACTAAATTTATTATCGACTAATTAACTAAATTAAATCGATTCGATCAATTAATTCAATTTTAACTAAATTATGATAATCACTACTTACAATCCGAATGCACCTCAATCATCATCATCCAAGCTGCTCTCAGCAACTTTGACAGCTAAGCTACATAAATGCTACTTGGCTTCTCTTCAAATGACCAAACAACACCAACTCCACATATCATTAGCAACAATGGCATTGCAGATAGAGATATTGGAACAGGAGTTCGCCGGCTGGAGAAGAGACAATTGCCAATTAGTGTCAGTATTACAAGCTAGTCCATTATTGGCTAGAAAATGAGCAGCATCATAATTAGATTGTCGTTTAACATGGTGAAAGAAGCATCGGCCAAATCCTTTTGAGAGATAACCTGCAATGACTACTCTTCAATTCATTCCAAATTAAATCAGAGAAGATAGTCAAATAAGAATACCTGGGAACAGGTTCACCAAACTTGGATTCTACATCGGATCCTATTTTGCAACTTGACTCTATTTGACAAGATCCTGTACAGCTTTGATGAAATTGTTGATATATCCTTCTTCATAGTTTCCATAGATCCGTTGTTGAAAAAATGGTGGGTTTTGGTTTCCATTTCTGAGTTACAGATAGAAGACAAAGAGTAAAAAGAAAGTGTTGAAATAATTACAAAGATGTCTCTAAGCATTAGTTAAAAGTTTTAAAAACAATCACATGTCATCATTCAAAGGTTAATATGACATATCAGCAATCTGTTAGTGGATTAGTAAAATTTTTAATAATAGTGATTAATTCGAATAATTATCTTAATTAGATTAATTAAATTGACAAAAAAAATACAGAATGACCTTTGATGTAATTTACCTTAGATTTTACTGAATTGAGTATAATTAAAACATAATAACAAACATATTTTTTTATGATAAGAATTAAAAAAATTGTGTAAATAGTTAACCTTTATGACTTTCAAAATAAATTGTAAAATAATTTTAAACATAATATAAAAAAATAAAATATAATTACATTTTATCAGTTAAATACATTTAATAAATTTGATGTTACAATATAAGAAAACATTTCATATATTACCATGTATAATTATTTATAATATTTAAAAATAATTTAATGATTTAAAATCAATTAATTTAATAATCCAAAATCACCATAATAGTATTGAACAAAATTATCACATAAACACATCTTTTTATAAAGCTATAATTTTGCTATAATATCTCTCTATATAATAATATCTTTATAGATTTTCAAAAAAAATATATCTTTATATAATGTTGCTATATAAAATAATATATTTAGTATAAAATTGATTAAGGAAATAAAAAATTTTGAAATTTGAATTTAATTTAATTTTATTCAACATAAAATCTTAAATGAAAACTACATATTTGCAGATAAAAACTGTCACTAGGTTGTGGATGCACAACATATTTACAGATAAACTATTACTCTTCCTTCGTACATATCGTCCCACTCCATGCAATGTAATATGTCATGCTTTGTAATAGAACAATTCAACACTAGCAGTAGACATGTTTAACATGTACTCAGTAGGGCGGTAATAATATTACCACTAACAGTTTATCAAAACCACTTTGGTAGAAGACATGTAATATTCACATATCATGTGAGGTAACAATACCACTTTAGGCATTAAATCATAAATTCTAGAAATATCACAATATCAGTGTAACGACCTGATAGTCACGGGTGTCGAAAAGTGCATTCCCGGTATTCCGTTCCCGTAAATCGGACTCGTAAATATTTATTAAAAATATTTACAAAGATAGTTGTGTAGTTAATTAGGTTTCGATTAAATGAATTTGCATGAATTAAAAGTAATTAGGTATAAGGACTAGATTGCATATAGGGTGAAAGTTGATTATAGATTAAAGAATAATTAAAGAGACTAAAGAAACAATTATACCATTGTTTCTTTAGTGGACGGCATTAGTAAATTATTTATAAATTATATGTAAATTTATTTTATATATCATATTAATTAAAGTTAAAATCTTAATTATTAAGTAAATCTATATATTATATTATTATAATAAACTAAAGTATAATAAAACAGAAGTTAGTATATATATATAAAAAAAAGAAATAAAGAAAGAGAACTTACGAACCAAGAAGAAAGGAGAAACACTCACCGCCTGGGTTTAAAGTTCAATTGGTTAGTTAATTTAGTCTATTTTTTGTAATTTTTAATGTTTTGGAATCCCGGTACCTAGGGTTACCCGACCCATGTTGAAATTTTAGTATTGATTGAGTTTTTAAATGTTGTTAATGTTGAGCAATTTTAATATTATGGATTAAATTGATAGATTTTTAAACTAGAAATGAAAAAAATATTAAATTGTAGAATAAATATAAATTTTGAGTAATAGGGACTAAATTTGAAAAATTTGAAATTTAGGGATTTAAGTGAAAATAGGGAGTTAAATTTAGTTTAAATTGAAATTTGTATGAAAATATAGAATTAAATGTGAAGAATAAAAAAATAGTCTCGATTTAGGGACTAAATTGGAATTTAGGCAAATGTTGAGTAAAAATTGAAATATTCAATATGAAATTGAATTGTGTTATATTAATGAATTTTAATTGTTTTAATTCCGTAGCTAACGTCGTACCGGAATCTTCGACTAAAAAGGGGGAAGGATAAAATTGACGTCGAATAGCTCAGAGTTCTTGGTTTGTATTTCTATAATCCGAATTTAGTTGTTAATTGTTATAATTCAATTTAATGCCATATCTGAAGCCACCTTAGCAAGCCTGTCAGCAACTTTATTCCTCTCTCTCGGAATACACTTGATTTGCCATTAGACTATAGTTTGTAAAAACAAATGAATCATTCATATGAAGGTTGAGGATGAACTGGCCAAACAGCTAACCTGAAAAGCTTTAACGAATTCCTAGCTATCCATGTGTATGACACATTCTTGTACCCCTTTCTTTGAATAATGGCAAAACCATCAAGTATCCACAAATTTCAATTTCAAAAATAGAACAACTCCCCAAATAGTGGTTATATCTAAGGATCCGTTCTCCATTTTGTTTACATGTAACAACCCCGGTGGTAGCAAAACATGTTTCTATCCTAACAGCCCTGTCGGTATGAACGCATAAAATTTCCTACGAAAGGATGTTCAGAATCAATAACGAGATGTCTAGACAAGTGACACTTATAGGTTGAATTGTACTGTATTACCAAGCTTGTGGAAATCGTAATAGTTTCAATAAAACTCCATGTTATTCCCTAAAAGTAAAAAATATTCTTGTTTCTCTATATACACCACGCTATTAAACCAAAGTAACTAGACCAAAAGATCCCACACACGACATCCACACTGAAGATCATAAATTAGTCTCCATCCAGTCTTTAAGACTATTGGTGTAACACCCCTAACCCGAAACCGTCGCTGGAATAGGGTTAAGAGGCATTACCGGACAATAGAATCATTTCGCAACTCATTTACGACACAAAGTCAATCATCATCATAATACATCAAACATAAATAATTAGTCCCTTTTTAAGGCGTATAAGACCTTAAACACATGCTAGGGAGGGGTCGGGACTAAACCGAAACACATACAGAAACTACTCGAAATTTAAAACTTTTCTAGGTTTCAGGGGATACACGCCCGTGTGGGCAAACCGTGTGCCTCCCACGGTAGCTGGACACCCCCGTGTGTCCTCCCTGTAGTCGAATCTGACCTCACATCCACGGCCACCAAGCACGCCCGTGTGCCTTGGCCGTGGTCGAATCTGACCTCACATCCACGGCCACCAAGCACGCCCGTGTGCCTTGGCCGTGGTCGAATCTGACTTTACACCAACGGCCACCCAGCACGCCCGTGTGCTAAGGCCGTGTACTCTTAGGCCATATTCTGACTTTCTCACACGGCGACTAGGCACGCCTGTGTCTTGGCCGTGTGCTATTAGGCTAGCTACTGACTTAGCCCCACGGTCACTAGGCACACCCGTGTGGCTCAATTAGGCCATTTGCAAGGCCAAAATGCCACCCACATTGGTCAATCCTACAAGCACAATTGAGCATCTTTATACACACAATTTGGCAACCAATTTCATGTTCAACAATCATCATATCATCACATAGAATCTCATTTCTAAGTATGCCATTTTATACAACCAAATTACATGTAAATCTAGGTATAAATCATCCATAACCTCACTAAATCACTAAGGCATTAATTCATCATTGAATTCACCATTCATATGCTAATTCATTACCATCATGCCATATCAAAATATGCACCAAATACCATATTCACTCATGCACATTACCAACACTTAGCTAGCCACATCACATGGCTATTTACACATCGCAAATATGATTCAAAACAACTAGCCTATACATGCCAAATTTCAACTATATACATCTTTCCAAAAGTACCAAAATAGAATGCCGATAGTGTGATTGAGATGCTGACGATTCCCGGATCCGAGCAAGCTTTACTCGACACTTTGCAGCGAGAGAAACAAATCACACAAGAAGCTTTCGTGAGCTTAGTAAGTTCGTAACATGATACATTATAATAAAACAAATCATCACATAGATTATTTCACATGTGCATATATATATCATGCCATCCAAACTAAAATGCTCATTAAACATTTCATAATCTCATTCATAGATTCATCAACCACATAGGTTCCGAGCGTACCTTAGTCAACACCTAGTAGTCAATTACATTTGCTACTCAATACTCACTTTTCCCTTTCGATCAACTTTCGTCTTTTCTTTGATTCAATCGCACACTTAGTGCCCCGATATTTAGCCGAAGCTTAATTATCATCGCACATATAGTGCATTTATATCAAACCGCTCTTCAATCGGTATCGCACACACAGTGCTAACCACAAAATTGAAGCTTATATTATTTCACACACACAGTGTTGATCATCTCGATCACGTTTTCAAATACGCACACTTAGTGCCACATAACTCAAACTCAACTCTCACATAGCATCCACATTTCAATATCATTATAACATTCATTTCATAACATTTAACATAACTAAATGTTCGTATTGTGTCCGAACTTACCTCGGACGTTGAACTATCGAAACGGTCGGTCAATCGAGTACTTTATCTTTGCCTCGATCTCGATCCGAACCTCTCCTCTCTTGGTCTATAAACATTCAAATTCAATCCATTCAATTACCAAATCATTCATTTTAGTCCAAACAAACATATTTAGGGCATTTTACATAATGGCCCTCACATTTTCACATTTCAACACTTTAGTCCCTAATTCACAAAATCATCAAATTCACATAATTTCTTTCCACACAAGCCTAGCCGAATTTTCCTGGTGTTCATACAAGCCCACATATTTCATTTATGTCACATTTTAATCCTTCAATTTCACATTTTCTCAATTAAGCCTAAAATGCTCAATTTCACTAAAAATCCCAATACAAACTATGTTAACCCAACACCAAGTTTTCATATTTTACTATCAACTAGCACATAGCTCAAGCATTCATCAATGGCTCATCACAAAAACATCATCATTTCACAAAATTACAACATGGGTTAACTAGAACACGAAGCAACGATTACGAAAACGTAGAAATTAACAAAAATCGAAACCAAATCATACCTTAATTTGCTTGTGCAAGTGCCGAATATTTAACAAGCTTTCTCTTTTCTTTTCTTTCTAATTTCGGTGGAACCAAGATGAACATTCCACTATCTATTTTCTTTTGTTTTTATTATAACCTTATAATATAATATATAAATTTTAACTTATAATTTTAACATATAAAAACATATATGTTATCATTTAATGCCGTCCACTATACTCAATTATGGCCAAATTGCATCATAAGTCCTCCTTATTATAAAGACAACAACAATTAAGCACTTAACAATCAGCACACAGCATTTACACTTTATACAATTAAGTCATTTCTCACAATTTGACACACAGTCGATAAAAGTATCACACAGAATTTTCACACAGACTATATCACACATAATCAACACCAAAAGTAATATTAAAATATATTTACGACCTCAGATTTGTGGTCTCGAAACCACTGTTCCGACTAGGGTCTAAACCAGGCTGTTACAACTCTCCCCCCTTAAGGATTTTCGTCCTCAAAAATTTTACCAGTGAATAATTGTGGATGTTGCTCTCTCATAACGTTCTCAGGCTCCCACGTAGCCTCTTCAATTCCGTGTTTGTGCCATAATACTTTTACTAAAGAAATTTTCTTATTTCTCAACTCTTTGGTCTCCGGTGCCAAAATTTGGATTGGTTCTTCACTATACGACAAGTCTGACTGAATCTTAATTTCAGTAGGAGTAATCACATGAGACGGGTCTGATCTGTACCGTCAAAGCATTGACACATGAAACACGTTATGAATCTTTTCTAACTCAGATGACAATCTCAATCTATAAGCAACCGGTCCAACTCGTTCAATAATCTCATACGGTCCGATGAACCTCGGACTTAACTTGCCCTTTTGGCCAAATTGAAGTATTTTCTTCCATGGAGACACTTTCAGAAACTCTTTATCACTAATTTCGAATTCAATATCTTTTCTTTTTAAATCTGCATAAGACTTCTGACTATCTGAGGCTACTTTTAAATTGTCACGAATTACTTTCACTTTCTGTTCAGTCTCTTTTATCAGATCAACCCCGTGAATCTTATTCTCACTCAGCTCAGTCCAATACAATGGAGTTCGACACTTTCGACCATAAAGAGCCTCATATGGTGCCATTTTAATGCTAGATTGAAAACTGTTGTTATACGCAAACTCAATTAAAGATAAATGCTTTTCCCACGTACTTTCAAATTCAAGTATGCAACATCTCAGCATGTCTTCAAGAATCTGAATGATTCATTTCGATTGACCATCTGTTTGCGGATGAAAAGCAGTACTAAAATGCAATTTCATGCCTAAAGCATCCTACAATTTTTTCCAAAATCACGAGGTAAATCTCGGATCTCTGTCAGACACTATAGATAATGGTACTCCGTGCAATCTCACAATCTCATCGATATACAATTCAGCTAACTTATCTAAAGAATAATCGGTTCTCACCGGAATGAAATGAGCTGATTTCGTCAATCTGTCCACTATCACACAGATTGCATCTTTCTTACTCGGAGATAAGGGCAAACCCGACACGAAGTCCATCGTGATTCTCTCCCATTTCCACTCAGGAATCATAATTGATTGTAACAAACCAGACAGAACTTGATGTTCAGTGATCGCTGTGAAGTTAGAGTTTTAAATTTATAAAGATAATGATCGAACCTGGACACTAACTATGACAACGATTGAGGCAAGTGCACCTATCGAAAAGTAGTATAGTTAAGGCAAGACCGGATTGTCGAACCCAAAGGAACTAAAAGTACTAATACTAACTTTCTTTTTATTATTTAGCCTAATAATTAAGCGAATGATTGTTTAATCTAAATTAATTAACTACTAAACTTAAAGACTCTAAGACAAAGAAGAATGAATTTGGGAGAATACTTGAAGAAAAAACAATTAATTAAGACGACACCCAAGGAAGAATCCACCTAGACTTCACTTGTTATCTAAATCTAAACCAGACGATTTATTCATTTGACTTGATCCGTAGGATTCCCTAATTTATATTAAACCCTCTCTCAAGGCGAATAATGTCTAACCCTAGGTTGATTAATTGAAATCTCTTTCTAATTAAAACCCCTAGAATTGCATTAAATCGATCTATGGACTCCCATATTAGGTTTCACCCTAATCCAACAACGCCTCGTCACCCTATCTCTAGGCGCATGATCAACTCCGCTTAACTATGCTAGATCTACTCTTAGGCAGGAACTTTTGCTCCTCCACCTAAGCACATCAAACTTGAATTAATATCCGCGAAATATCAACACAAGAATTAAGAACACATAATTAAGAACAAGTCAAATATTTATCATATAGTTCAGCAAACGATAACAAGATTCATCTAAGTTTCATCCCTCCTCAGGTATCTGAGGGTTTAGTTCATAACAATAAAAGAAAACATCTCAGAAGAAAAGATAAAACAAAACATAAGAAATCCCTAAAACCCCCTGAAGGAATTGAAGAGGAGATCCTCCGTCTTGAGTAGAATTCCGGCTTCTTGAGATGAATCAACTAGCTATCCCTGAGCGAATCCCTACAAATCTGCCCTCTCTGGCCAAGCAAGACGCCCATAAATGGTAGCTTTAGGCTCCCGTCGACTCCCCCCCATTTAGGTCATACTTAGCGTGTATTTATAGGCTTTTGGAATGAGTTTCTTTGCCCCTAAGTATCCAAATCCGATTGAAATTGTTCTTTTTTGCGGCAGGGACACGGCCATGGCACACGCCCGTGTGAATCATCTTTAGGCTGTGTTTGGAATTTATTAATGAGGCACGGCCGTGTGGTCTTGGGCCCAGGCCGTGTTGATTTCGTGCTTTGGCCCATTTGGCTCGTTTTAAGCCCGTTTCTTGTTCTTTTCATCCTCCGATGCTTCCCTGAGTATAAAACATGAAAAGAAAGGATTAGGGGCACCTTTTTACATAAATCAAAGGATAAATCATCCAAAAGTATGCTAAATGTGGGATTAAAATATGTTAATTTTACGGTTTATCACATACCCCCACACTTAAGCTTTTGCTTGTCCTCAAGCAAAATTCTCAACTTACAATTAAAACGAACTTTCCATGATTCAATATTCCTATCAACAATGTCTCATCATAATTCATAGATAATTTATACATGGATAATTTAACTCAAAGAGTCCTAAAGGTTTAAACAATCTAAGTCATACATTTGTAGCACAAAACATAGGTGTTTCCCCTCATCTAAATAATTACCTCTGATTCAAAACCTACAAGGGTTGACATCCTCTCTAAAGATTCACTCAAATCACTCGAAGTGTTTAAGGTTCAGGATTAAGCACTCAAATGTCAAACCTGAAAAGTTAATCCCATAGGCTTGCATGAAAATCAAATCTCCACCACTGTAATATAAAATGATGCACAAATCAAAAGGTCTTTATCAGGGTTGTAACGGGGCTTGGGTTAAGGTGTGGATAAAGGCTGAATTAGAGGGTTAGAATCGAGATCGACCTAAAAAATTACCTAACCAGAAACAATGAACTAAATAAAAGTAATTACATCAACTGAAGGCTAATAATACTAATAATATGAGCTTCTTCTTCAATATTTGGAATTCAAACGTATAAGCTCATTTAATCACAAAACTAATAATGAATAATGAATATACTTTTGATTTTTTTTAAGAACAAATCATAAATACATAACAAAGGATAAATTACTGAAATAAAAAAAAAAACATAGTTAGGCTATTAATCAAATCAAATCTCGATATAAGGGTAGTCAAAAGGAATGGTGATAACAAAAACAAAGGGTTTCTGGGTTAAAATTAGTGGGTGAGTCAATAAAAAGGGTTGTTAGGATCAAAGGGGTTCACTAGGGGTTAATTATGAAGGTAGGTTTTTAGTGGAGTAAGTGGGTTAAATCCTAGGTGCCTTTATCATTTCTATATATCAAATCAAAGGTGTGGTCTCGACATGTATAATCGAAGCAAGTTCTAGAATAACAAATCAAAGTTGACACACTCATAATCAATGAAGTGAGCAAAAAAAAAAGGATATATGCTCTTATAAGGCTCAAAATCTCACAAAAAATTATGGGTATTTTGATGTCAACCTCGTAAATTTCAAAATTCAGAGTAATATTCAAATTCAGGTAGACAACCTAGAAAATTTTTAATTTTTGAAAAATAGACTTATCATGCTTGATTCTCTAGTATTCTTAGAATTTAATTATCAACGACTTAAGTTAAAACACATCAATAAAGATCATAAATCATAGGAATTTCATTCTAATGATAATATGAGAAACTTACTTTAAGAAATAAGACATAATTCAAGATTTGAGAATAATGCAAAAAAAATTTGGCACCTAATTTCAGGAATTTGAGAATAATGAAAAAAATTAGGCACCTTTTTAGGTTGTTCACCCCCCCACACTTAAGATGTACATTGCCCTCAATGTACAAAGTTAGATATATAGACACAATAATACTAAAATCATAAGATATGGGGAGAAGTGAAACTTCCTGAATTATGGATGAAATCGTTGGAGGATGTGGAAAATACGTTGGAGGGGTCGGTCTGGATGACGATCCTGCGCTAGATGAAGAAATTGGGTAGCTCGTGGAGGATTAGCCAGGATATAATAATAATTAAAACTATACTAATTAAATAATTAAAGAATAGCAAGCTAAAGTGAAGAAAAATAAAGATGAAACTAAAATTAAAAGAAAAGATAAATGGACCGTAGGGTCCTTATTGTTGGATGTGATTTCTAAGGTTGGGGATATGGTGGTGGTCGTGGTGTGATTCCCTAGCAGCCTGTAGAACCTGACACTAAGAAACTAAAATAAAATAAACTAAGTTAAGCAGAAGAGAAGTAAAGATAAGGAAATTGAAGCAAAAGAGAAAAACGAAATTAAAACTAAATGGCCTCAAATGTCCTTGGCTTGTCGAATGATTGAAGCGGCCGGCATGAACTTATGTAGGTCGGTCTCCCTGAGGGAGGCTGTGCTGGGATCCTTCCGTTTCTTCGACATGGCCAAAATATTGAGAAGAATGCTATAAGAATGAAGAATGCTAAGAATGTATGGTGTATAAGGGTGCAAGGGAGGAAGAAGGGTGAAAATTAAGTGAGAAGAGGGAGGGGTGGGTGGTTTAAATAGAATTCTCAAATCAGGTATAACCCCACGCCCGTGTCTCATGGGCGTGTTGATTCACACGGCCGCCTCGCACGGCCGTGGTGGGCTTCGTTCGTTTCTCCCACGCCCATGCTCAGGTCGCCACGCCTATTGGTGCTAAGTCAGTGTCGTCCACGGCCGTGTCGCACGGCCTTGGCATTTTGTCGGTGCCCGTGGGTTGGTGGTTGGAGTCCGTGACTCAAAGATTTGATTCTTTCTGACTTGTACCCTCTCTGCCGTGTCAATACGGCGATTCTGTACTTCTACACGACCACGGCCATGGCCACGGCCGTGTGTAAGGCCGTGTGGACTGGAAATCTGCACTTTTGGTTAGTTTAAAGTTAGATACTATAATGAAAGGATAAAATAGACAAAATAAAAATGTAGAAGTTAATGGGGTTAGTATTCGGGTTGCCTCCCGAGAAGCGCTCGTTTATAGTCTTAAGCTAGACTCTCCTCTCATTTGTATGTTCATGGTGGTTTGAGGAGTTGAAAGTCCTTCTTCATGCTATCGGTATTATCATGGTAGATTTTAAGTTGAGATGCGTTTATATTGAAAGTGCCAAAGATAGGGTTACTTACCTCGACTGTTCCGTATGGAAAAACACTGATTACCCTAAACGGTATTTCTTTGTTTGTGTTCGAATTCGGGGAGATGTTCGAGGGTCCATTTTTTCTATCAATACCTGATCTCTGATTTTGAACTTGTTTGATTCGTGGAGTGGTTCTAGTTCTGCTTCGTGTATTCCTAATTTCTCCTTGAAATGCGTCTTCCACTCGTCTAGATCATCGAATTGAATCCCTCGTTCCTCATGAGTTATTTCTTTGTTAACACTGGGTCTAGGATCAGGTTCAGTTGTATTCTTTTGTGGTGCTTCCTGAAAAGAAGGGTTAACCGAATGGTTATCAATAGAGTTTGTTTTCTCACCTTGGTTACTCGATGTTCTAGCCGAATCAAGAGCTTTGAGAGTATTTGTCTCATTACCTACACGAAGTATGAGTTCTCTGCATCAATATCAATTTTAGTCCTGGCAGTTGCTAAAAATGGTCTTCCTAAGATTAAGGGGATCGAGTTATCCTCATCCATGTCTAAAACGACAAAGTCTACTGGGAATACAAATTTATCAATTTTTACAAGAACATCTTCGATTATACCCTTAGGAATTCTAATAGTTTTATTAGCTAGTTGAATGCTCATCCTAGTTTGTTTGGGTTTCCCTAGACCTAGTTGTTTAAATAATTTATAAGGCATGACATTTATGCTTGCCCCTAGATCAGCTAACGCATTATCAATAGGTAAACTACCAATTAAACATGGAATTGTAAAACTCCCTGGATCTTTTAATTTCCGTGGTTGTTTATTTTGCAAGATTGCTGAGCACATTGCGTTTAGTTCCACGTGTGATGCCTCGTCTATCCTTCGCTTGTTCGTCAAAAGCTCTTTTAAAACTTTTCTAGAATCTGGCATCTGTGAAAGAGCTTCAAGTAACGGTAAGTTAATATGTAATTTCTTTAAAAGTTTAAGAAACTTACCGAACTGTTCCTCTGTATCGTCTCTCCTTAATGCTTCGGGATATGGTATGCGAGGTTGGTACTCTTTGATTACCGGTTTTGGCTTATTATTACTTACCTCAACCTTACCTTCTTTAACCTCATCCTCTTGCCTTGAATTGGGCTCGTCTAACCCTTCACTTTCTTGAGCTGTTATGGCTTGGATTTACTCCTTTGGGTTAATCTCAGTGTTGCTCGGTAGACGCCCTTGCGGTTGTTCGGAAATTATCTTTGCAAGCTGTCCAACTGTGTTAGTAAGTTGTCCAACTGTCTTAGTGAGTTCCCCGACTTGGCTCTCGATCCCTTTAATTGATGCCTGTTGATTCTTAAGGGTGGTCTCAGTGTCTTGGAGACGGTTATCTGTAGCTGCCATGAATTTTGTCAGCATCTCTTCAAGGTTTGGCTTCTTCTCTTGTGGATAGGGCTGATTTTGGAAATTTTGAGGTTGTTGTCTTTGATTTCCTTGTCCTCCCCATGAAAAATTTGGGTGGTTCCTCCAACCTGGGTTATAATTATTACTATAAGGATTATTATTAGATCTGAAATTGTTACCTATATAGTTCATCTATTCACTTTCTGTGCCCGGTTGGTAGGGTGGGTACTCAGGATTCGCCACAGTTCCACTTACGTCGCACTGCATCACTGGATGTACCTGCGAAGAACACAAAATATCAAGCTTTTTATTCATCATCTCAAATTGTGTTGATAGCATGGTTACTGCATCGATGTTGAAAACTCTGGCTGATTTTGTTGGTTTTGTCCTTGTAACCTACCACTGATAGTTATTCAGTGACATCTCTTCAATAAACTCGTAGGCTGCTTCAGGAGTTCTGTTGTTCAGGGTTCCACCGGCGGCTGAATCAATTAGTTGCCTCGTTGAGGGGTTTACACCGTTATAGAAAGTTTGGACTTGGAGCCACAAGGGTAAACCATGGTGCGGACACCTTCTCAAGAGATCCTTGTATCTCTCCCATGCGTCGTATAATGTCTTTAAATCCATCTGGACAAAAGAAGAGATATCATTCCGTAATTTGGCCGTTTTGGCCGGTGGGAAATATTTTAATAAAAAATTTTTGGTCATTTGATCCCATGTGGTGATTGATCCTCGTGGTAACGAGTTTAACCACTTTTGGCTTTATTCTTTAATGAAAAGGGAAATAATCGAAGCCTTATGGCATCATCAGAAACGCCATTTATTTTGAAGGTATCACAGAACTCTAAAAAATTAGCTATATGAGTGTTTCGATCTTCGTCCTACAAACCATCAAATTGAACAAATTGTTGAATCATTTGTATAGTGTTAGGCTTTAATTCAAATTTATTAGCAGCTATAGCAGGCCTAACAATACTTGATTCGGCTCCTGTTAAATGAGGTTTAGCATAATCATACATAGTACGTGGAGCATTATTTTCTACCACATCTTTTGGTGGTGGATTATTCTCATCCATCCCTTCATTAGGATTGGATTCATCTTGTTGTTCTTCTTCTTGGTAATTTAGAGCTCGCCTAATTTCTCTGCGATTCCTGCGAGCGGTAGCTTCAATATCACTGTCGTATACTAGTGGTCCTCTCAGGTTCCTTCTAGTCATAAACTAGAGGTACCTGGAAGGAAGAAGAAATAAAAGAAGAAAAATTAGCAAATAAAATAAGAAATAAAATTAAATTGAAAAAAAAAAGGCTAAAGTAATAAAAATAGAGTGTTCTTAATATTTTAGTTCCCCGGCAACGGCACCAAAAACTTGATCGCTGTGAAGTCAGAGTTTCAAATTTATAAAGATAATGATCGAACCTGGACACTAACTATGACAACGATTGAGGCAAGTGCACCTATCGAACAGTAGTATAGTTAAGGCAAGACCGGATTGTCGAACCCAAAGGAACTAAAAGTACTAATACTAACTTTCTTTTTATTATTTAGCCTAAGAATTAAGCGAATGGTTGTTTAATCTAAATTAATTAACTACTAAACTTAAAGACTCTAAGACAAAGAAGAATGAATTTGGGAAAATACTTGAAGAAAAACCAATTAATTAAGATGACACCCAAGGAAGAATACACCTAGACTTCACTTGTTATCTAACTCTGAACCAGACGATTTATTCATTTGACTTGATCCGTAGGATTCCCTAATTTATATTAAACCCTCTCTCGAGGCGAATAACGTCTAACCTTAGGTTGATTAATTGAAATCTCTTTCTAATTAAAACCCCTAGAATTGCATTAACTCGATCTATGGACTCCCATATTAGGTTTCACCCTAATCCGGCAACGCCTCGTCACCCTATCTCTAGGCACGCGATCAACTCCGCTGAACTATGCTAGATCTACTCTTAGGCAGGGACTTTTGATCCTCCACCTAAGCACATCAAACTTGAATTAATATCCGCAAAATATCAACACAAGAATTAAGAACACATAATTAAGAACAAGTCAAATATTTATCATATAGTTTAGCAAACGATAACAAGATTCATCTAAGTTTCATCCCTCCTCAGGTATCTGAGGGTTTAGTTCATAACAATAAAAGAAAACATCTCAGAAGAAAAGATAAAACAAAACATAAGAAATCCCTAAAACCCCTTGAAGGAATTGAAGAGGAGATCCTCCGTCTTGAGTAGAATTCCGGCTTCTTGAGATGAATCAACTGGCTATCACTGAGCAAATCCCCACAAATCTACCCTCTCTGGCCGAGCAAGACACCCCTAAACGGTAGCTTTAGGCTCCCGTCGACTCCCCCCATTTAGGTCATACTTAGGGTGTATTTATAGGATTTTGGAATGTGTTTCTTTGCCCCTAAGTATCCAAATCCGATTGAAATTGCTCTTTTTCGCGGCAGGGACACGACCATGGCACACGCCCGTGTGAATCGTCTTTAGGCCGTGTTCGGACTTTATTAATGAGGCACGGCCGTGTGGTCTTGGGCCCAGGCCGTGTTGATTTTGTGCTTTGGCCCATTTGGCTTGTTTTAAGCCCGTTTCTTGTTCTTTTCATCATCCGGTGCTTCCTTGAGTATAAAACATGAAAAGGAAGGATTAAGGGCACCTTTTTACATAAATCAAAGGATAAATCATCCAAAAGTATGCTAAATGTGGGATTAAAATATGTTACTTTTACGGTTTATCATTCAGCTTTGACTTGCTGACAAACTAAACATTTCGACAAAAAGTCAGAAATGTCTCTTTTCATGCCAAGCCTCCAATAGAACTGTTTCAAATCATTATACATCTTTGTACTCCCCGGATGCACAGTTAAATAACTATTGTGAGCTTCATTCAAAATTATCGAAATCAACTTTGAATTTCTCGGAACACAAATCTGATCTCTAAATCTCAAACAATCATCATTACCTACTCGAAATTTTGATTTAGCATTTGATTCACACAGAATTAGTTTAGCCATTATTTCAGCATCCCTTTTTTGGGCATCACAAATCTGCTGTACGAACATCGGCTTAACTTTCAACTCAGCTATAACTGCACTATCATCACACAGATCTATTTGAGTACTCATAGCTCGCAAAGCATATAACGATTTTTGACTCAAGGCATCAGCTACAACATTAGCTTTACCCGGGTGATAATCTATCACAAGTTCATAGTCTTTCAACAATTCTAACCATATTCTCTGTCACAAATTCAAATCTTTCTGAATCATCAAATACTTTAAGCTCTTATGATCAGTATAGATGTGACATTTTTCCCCAAACAGATAGTGACGCCAAATCTTCAATGCAAACACAATTGCAGCCAATTCAAGGTCATGCGTCGGATAATTCTTTTCGTGCAGTTTTAACTTTCTTGAGACGTAAGCAATGACTTTCCCCTCTTGCATCAGCACAAAGCCCAAACCATTCAATGATGCATTACTGTAAACTATGAACTCTTTGCCTGATTCGGGTTGAATCAAAACTGGTGCTTCCGTCAATAACACTTTCAACTGCTCAAAACTCTTCTGACACTTTTCTGACCACTCAAATCTAACATCTTTCTGTAACAACTTCGTCAACGGAGTCGCAATCATAGAGACACCTTTCACAAACCGCCTATAATATCCCGCTAGTCCTAGAAAACTACGGACTTCAGACACATTTTTCGGAGGCTTCCACTCCAAAATAGCAGAGATTTTACTAGGATCAACTCGTATCTCGACAGCTGACACAATATGCCCCAGAAAACCAACTTCATGCAACCAAAATACACATTTACTAAACTTAGCATACAACTGTTTCTCACGTAGAGTTTGTAGCACAGTTTTCAAATGCTCAGCATGCTGCATCTGATCACACAAATAGATCAAAATATCATTAATGAACACCACTACAAAGCGATCCAAATATGGTCTGAATATCCGATTCATTAGATCCATAAACACTGCAGGAGCATTTGTTTGTCCGAAAGGTATCACTAAGAATTCATAATGTCCATACCTTATTCTGAAAGCGGTCTTCGGTACATCAAATTCTTTAACTCTTAACTGATAGTAACCAGATCTCAAGTCTATCTTTAAAAACACTATAGCTCCCTTCAACTGATCAAACAAATCATCAATACGAGGTAATGGATATTTATTCTTTATCGTCACTTTGTTCAATTGTCGATAATCAATACACATTCTCATAATTCCATCTTTCTTTTTCACAAATAACACAGGAGCTCCCCAATGTGAGAAACTCGATCGTGCAAATCCTCTATCAGTTAATTCTTGCAACTGCGACTTTAACTCTCTCAATTCTGTTGGTGCCATTCTATACGGAGCTATAGAAATGGGAGTGGTCCCCGGCACTAATTCAATACCAAATTTGACTTCCCGAATTGGAGGTAATCCCGGTAACTCTTCAGGAAACACATATGGAAACTCACATACCACAGGCATAGATTCAACTTTCTTTTCCGACACTTTTGTATCAATCACGTACGCCAAATAAGCTTCACAACCCTTTTTCACATAGTTCATGGCTTTCATCGCAGATACAACAGCTAGTAATCCTTTCATATCATTGGATTCTATTCGAACTAGCTCACCATTCTGACTTTTCAACTCAATACTCTTTCTTTTACAATTCACGATGGCATTATGCAGAGTAAGCCAATCCATACCCAAAATTATGTCAAACTCGTCGAATGGTAGTAACATCAAATTAACCAGAAAACAAGCATCCCGAAACATCAACGGACAATTCTTGCACACCTTATCCACCAAAACACACTTGCCTAAGGGGTTCGACACTCTAACCACAAATTTAGTAGAGTCAACAGGTAGATTCTTATTCAATACTAAGTTCATACATACATAGGAATGAGTTGATCCTGGATCTATCAATGCAATGACATCAGTATCAAATAAAGTGAAAGTACCGGTGATGACGTCTAGAGATGATTCTTCCTCTTGCGCACGTATAGCATAGGCTCGGGCAGGTGCTCTCGCCCGACGACCTCACACGGTGTGTCGATAGTCCCCTTTGGCTTCCACTCACATTTACGGTGTTTCGGGTGGTCTACCTCTAGCCGTCACATTACTCGGTCTTTCATTCTGAACATTTTCCTCTTCGACCATCTTCGGGCAATCTCGAATAAAATGATCTCTGGATCCACATTTATAACAAACTCTATTGTTATACTTGCCCCAGGATTCTCCCACATGTCATCTTCCACACTGTCTACACTCAGGTTTATTACTTTTGGCACTATCGATACTTTATTCCATTGGAGCTTGAATTCTCGGACCAACACTTAGTCTTACGCGATCTCTACTCGGATGCCCAAACGAAGCATTTGATCGGTTGCTTGCATCTTTGAATCTCTTCGTTGAAGGTTGAGAGAACTTATTCATCGATCTCTTCCTTTCATTACGAGCCTCAGAGATAAACCGTAAAAGTAACATATTTTAATCCCACATTTAGCATACTTTTGGATGATTTATCCTTTTATTTATGTAAAAAGGTGCCCTTAATCCTTTCTTTTCATGTTTTATACTTAGGGAAGCACTGGAGGATGAAAAGAACAAGAAACAAGCTTAAAACGAGCCAAATGGGCCAAAGCACGAAATCAACACGGCCTGGGCCCAAGACCACACGGCCGTGCCTCATTAATAAAGTTTGAACACGGCCTAAAGATGATTCACACGGGCCTGTGCCATGGCCATGTCCCTGCCGCGAAAAAGAGCAATTTCAATCGGATTTGGATACTTAGGGGCAAAGAAACACATTCCAAAAGCCTATAAATACACCCTAAGTATGACCTAAAAGGGGGGAGTCGACGGGAGCCTAAAGCTACCGTTTAGGGGCGTCTTGCTAGGCCAGAGAAGGCAAATTTGTGGGGATTCGCTCAGGGATAGCCAGTTGTTCCATCTCAAGAAGTCGGAATTATACTCAAGATGGAGGATCTCCTCTTCAATTCCTTCAGGGGGTTTTAGGGATTTCTTATGTTTTGTTTTATCGTTTCTTCTGAGATGTTTTCTTTTATTGTTATGAACTAAACCCTCAGATACCTGAATGGGATGAAACTTAGATGAATCTTGTTATCGTTTGTTGAACTATATGATAAATATTTGATTTGTTCTTAATTATGTGTTCTTAATTCTTGTGTTGATATTTCGCGGATATTAATTCAAGTTGGATGTGCTTAGGTGGAGGAGCAAAAGTCCCTGCCTAAGAGTAGATCTAGCATAGTTAAGCGGAGTTGATTGCGCGCCTAGAGATAGGGTGATGAGGCGTTGCCGGATTAGGGTGAAACCTAATATAGGAGTCCATAGATCGAGCTAATGCAATTTTAGGGGTTTTAATTAGAAAGAGATTTCAATTAATCAACCTAGGGTTAGACGTTATTCGCCTCGAGAGAGGGTTTAATATAAATTAGGGAATCCTACGGATCAAGTCAAGTGAATAAATCGTCTGGTTTAGAGTTAGATAACAAGTGAAGTTTAGGTGGATTCTTCCTTGGGTGTCGTCTTAATCAATTGGTTTTTCCTCAAGTTATTTTCCCAAATTCATTCTTCTTTGTCTTAGAGTCTTTAGTCTAGTAGTTAATTAATTTAGATTAAACAACCATTCGCTTAATTCTTAGGCTAAATAATAAAAAGAAAGTTAGTATTAGTACTTTTAGTTCCTTTGGGTTCGACAATCCGGTCTTGCCTAAGCTATACTACTATTCGATAGGTGCACTTGCCTCAATCGTTGTCATAGTTAGTTTCCAGGTTCGATCATTATCTTTATAAATTTAAAACTCTGACTTCACAGCGATCAAGTTTTTGGCGCCGTTGCCGGGGAACTAAAATATTAAGAACACTCTATTTTTATTACTTTAGCCATTTTTATTTTTTGCAATTCAATTTTATTTCTTATTTTATTTGCTAATTTTTCTTATTTTATTACTTCTTCCTTCCAGGTACCTCTAGTTTATGACTAGAAGGAACCCGAGAGGACCACTAGTATACGACAGTGATATTGAAGCTACCGCTCGAAGGAATCGCGGAGAAATTAGGTGAGCCCTAAATTACACAGAAAAAGAGTGAGAAGGCAGATCCAATCCTACTGAAGGGATGGATGAGAATAATCCACCACCCCAAGATGAGGCAGAAAATAATGCTCCACGTACTATGTATGATTATGCTAAACCTCATTTAACAGGAGTCGAATCAAGTATTGTTAGGCCTGCTATAGCTGCTAATAATTTTGAACTAAAGCCTAACACTATACAAATGATTCAACAATTTGTTCAATTTGATGGTTTGCGGGCGAAGATCCAAACACTCATATAGCTAATTTTTAGAGTTCGTGATACCTTCAAAATAAATGGCGTTTCGATGATGCCATAAGGCTTCGATTATTTCCCTTTTCATTAAGGAATAAAGCCAAACAGTTGGTTAAACTTCGTTACCACAGGGTCAATCACCACATGGGATCAAATGACCGAAAATTTTTATTAAAATATTTCCCTTTCGCCAAAACATGACCAAATTACGGAATGATATCTCTTTTTTTATGCAGATGGATTTAGAGACATTATACGATGCATGGGAGAGATACAAGGATCTCTTGAGAAGGTGTCCGCACCATGGTTTACCCTTGTGGCTCCAAGTCCAAACTTTCTATAACGGTGTAAACCCCTCAACGAGGCAACTAATTGATTCAGCCACCGGTGGAACCCTGAACAACAGAACTCCTGAAGTAGCCTACGAGTTTATTAAAGAGATGTCACTGAATAACTATCAGTGGCAGGTTACAAGGACAAAACCAACAAAATCAGTCGGAGTTTTCAACATCGATGCAGTAACCATGCTATCAACACAGGTAGAGATGATGAATAAAAAGCTTGATAGTTTGTGTTCTTCGCAGGTACATCCAGTGATGCAGTGCGACGCAAGTTGAACTGTGGCGAATCCTGAGTACCCACCCTACCAACCGGGCACAGAAAGCGAACAGATGAACTATATAGGTAACAATTTCAGATCTGATAATAACTCTTATAGTAATACTTATAATCCAGGTTGGAGGAACCACCCAAATTTTTCATGGGGAGGACAAGGAAATCAAAGACAACAACCTCCTCAAAATTTCCAAAATCAGCCCTATCCACAAGAGAAGAAGCCGAACCTTGAAGAGATGCTGACAAAATTCATGGCAGCTACAGATAACCGTCTCCAAGACACTGAGACCACCCTTAAAAATCAACAGGCATCAATTAAAGGGATCGAGAGCCAAGTCGGGGAACTCACTAAGACAGTTGGATAACTTACTAACACAGTTGGACAGCTTGCAAAGATAATTTCCGAACGACCGCAAGGGCGTCTACCAAGCAACACTGAGATTAACCCAAAGGAGCAAATCCAAGCCATAACAGCTCAAGAAAGTGAAGGGTTAGACGAGCCCAATTCAAGGCAAGAGGATGAGGTCAAAGAAGGTAAGGTTGAGGTAAGTAATAATAAGCCAAAATCGGCAATCAAAGAATACCAACCTCGCATACCATACCCTGAAGCATTAAGGAGAGACGACACAGAGGAACAGTTCGGTAAGTTTTTTAAACTTTTAAAGAAATTACATGTTAACTTACTGTTACTTGAAGCTCTTTCACAGATTCCAGATTCTAGAAAATTTTTAAAAGAACTTTTGACGAACAAGCGAAGGATAGACGAGGCATCACACGTGGAACTAAATGCAATGTGCTCAGCAATCTTGCAAAATAAACTACCACAGAAGTTAAAAGATCCAGGGAGTTTTACAATTCCATGTTTAATTGGTAGACTAACTGTTGATAATGCGTTAGCTGATCTAGGGGCAAGCATAAATGTCATGCCTTATAAATTGTTTAAAAAACTAGGTCTAGGGAAACCCAAACAAACTAGGATGAGCATTCAACTAGCTGATAAAACTGTTAGAATTCCTAGGGGTATAATCGAAAATGTACTCGTAAAAGTTGAAAAATTTGTATTCCCAGGAGACTTTGTCGTTTTAGACATGGATGAGGATAATTCGATCCCCTTAATCTTAGGAAGACCATTTTTAGCAACTGCCAAGACTAAAATTGATATTGATGCAGGAGAACTCATACTTCGTGTAGGTAACGAGACAGTCACTCTCAAAACTCTTGATTCGGCTAGAACATCGAGTAATCAAGGTGAGAAAACAAACTCTATTGATAACCATTCGGTTAACCCTTCTTTCGAGAAGCACCACAAAAGAATACAATGAACCCGATCCTAGACCCGGTGTTAACAAAGAAATAACTCATGAGGAACGAGGGATTCAATTCGATGATCTAGACGAGTGGAAGACGCATTTTAAGGAGAAATTAGGAATACACGAAGCAGAACCAGAACCACTCCGCGAATCAAACAAGTTCAAAATAGGAGATCGAGTGCTTGATAGAAAAATAGACCCTCGAACATCTCCCCGACCGAACACAAACAAAGAAATACTGTTTAGGGTAATCAGTGTTTTTCCATACGAAATAGTCGAGGTAAGTAACCCTATCTTTGGCACTTTCAATATAAACGCATCTCGACTTAAAATCTATCATGATAATACTGATAGCATGAGGAAGGGCTTTCAACTCCTCAAATCACCATGAACATACAAATGAGAGGAGAGTCTAGTGATCGCTGTAAATCAGAGTTTTAAAATTTATAAAAGAATGATCGAACCTGGAAACTAACTCTGACAACGATTAAAGGCAAGTGCACCTATAGAACAGTAGTATAGTTTAGGTAAGACCGAATTGTCGAACCCACAGGAACTAAAAGTACTAATACTAACTTTCTTTTTATTATTTAGCCTAAAATAAGTGAAGTTGTTTATTAATCTAAATTAATTAACTACTAAACTAAAGACTCTAAGACAAAGAAAAATGAATTTGAAAAATAACTTAGGAAAAACTCAATTGATTTAGAAGATACCCTTGGAAGAATCCACCTAGACTTCACTTGTTATCTAACCCTGAACCATACGATTTATTCACTTAGTTTGATCTGTAAGACTCCCTAACGTATATTAAACCCTCTCTCGAGGCGAATAACGTCTAACCCTAGGTTAATTAGTGGAACTCCCATTCTCTTATAATAACCCCCTAGAATAGCAGTAAATCGATTTATGGATTCCCATATTAGGTTTCACCTTAATCCGGCAAAATCTTGTCACCCTATCTCTAGGCGTGCGATCAACTCCGCTTAATTATGTTAGATCTACTCTTAGGCAGGGTCTATTCCTCCTTCACCTAAGCACATTAAATTTGGATTAAGCTCACATAATTAAGAACAAACTAAGCATTTATCATATAATTCAAATAATCAAATAACAAGATTCATCATAGGTTTCATCCCCTTCGGGTATCCGAAGGTTTAGTTCATAACAATAAAGAAAAACATCTCAAGAGAAAAGATAAAACAAAACATAAGAAATCCCTAAAACCCCCTGAAGGAATTGAAGAGGAGATCCTCCGTCTTGAGTATAACTCCGGCTTCTTGAGATGGATCAACTGGCTATCCCTGAGTGAATCCCCACAAATCTACCTTATCTGGCCTAGCAAGACGCCCCTAGACGATGGCTTTGGGCTCCCCTCTTCAGGTCATACTTAGGGTGCATTTATAGGCTTTTGAAATACGTTTCTTTCTCCCTAAGTATCCTTTCCCGAATGAAATTGCTCTTCTCCATGGCAGAGGCACGACCATGGCGCACGCCTGTGTAAATCGTGGACAGGCCGTGTTCGGATTTCTTTAATGAGACACGGCTGTGTGAGTCGGGGTTAGACCGTGTTCTAGATGATTGACTTGGCACGGCCGTGTGGGTCCAAGTCCAGGCCGTGTCAATTTCCTCATTGGTCCATTTTGGTCCGTTTTGAGCCCGTTTCTCGTTCTTTTTATCCTTGGGTGCTTTCCTGAGTATAAGACATGAAAAGAAAGGATTAAGAGCACCTTTTTACATAAATCAAGGGATAATTCATCCAAAAGCATACTAAATGTGGGCCTAAAATATGTTACTATTTCGGTTTATCATCTAGCTTAAGACTATAAACGAGCGCTTCTCGGGAGGCAACCCGAATACTAACCCCATTAACTTTTACATTTTTATTTTGTCTATTTTATCTTTTCTTTATAGTATCTAACTTTAAACTAACCAAAAGTGCAGATTTCTAGGCCACACGGCCTTACACACGGCCGTGGCCGTGGCCGTATGGAAGTACAGAATTACCGTACTGACATGGCAGAGAGGGTACAAGTCAGAAAGAATCAAATCTTTAAGTCACGGACTCCAACCACCAACCATGGGCACCGACAAAATGCCACGGCCGTGCGACGCGGCCGTGGACGACACTGACTTAGCACCAACGGGTGTGGCGACCTGAGCATGGGCGTGGGAGAAATGAACAAAGCCCACCACGACCGTACGATGCAGCCGTGTGAGATGCCACGCCCACGATACACGGGCATGGGGTTGCACCTGATTTGAGAATTCTATTTAAACCACCCACCCCTCCCTCTTCTCACCCATTCAGCCCATTCAGTTTTCCTTTTCTTTCTCATCCCTCTCCCTATTTTTTTTCCACCCCTTTGCATCTTTCCCCTACTCATTTTCTCCAATACATTCCCAAAACCCTTGAGCTACACCAAATGCCGAAGAAGCGGAAGGAAACAAGCATAGTCTCCTTGAGGGAGACCTATCCATATAAGTTCATGCCGGCCGCTTCAATCATTCGACGAGCCAAGGATAATTGAGACCATTTAATTTTTCTTCTTCTTTACTCTTCTCCTTTATTTTCCTTCTCTTTAACACTCTTATGCTTAATTTAGTTTATTTTATCTTAGTTTCTTAATTTTAGGTTCTAAAGACTGCTAGGGAATCACGCCACTTCCGCCACCGCCAACACCTCCGCAGCCTTAGAGGTCACACCCACCTCGCGAACCATCCAACAATAAGGACCCTACGGTCCATTTATCTTTTCTTTTAATTTTAGTTTCATCTTTATTTTTCTTCACTTTAGCTTGCTATTCTTTAATTATTTAATTAGTATAGTTTTAATTATTATTATTATATCCTGGATAATCCTCCTTAAGCTACCCAATTTCTTCATCTAGCGCAGGATCATCGTCCAGACTGACCCCTCCAACGTATTTTCCACATCCTCCAAGGATTTCATCCATAATTCAGGAAGTTTCACTTCTCCCCATATCTTATGATTTTAGTATTATTGTGTTATTATCTAACTTTATACATTGAGGGCAATGTACATCTTAAGTGTGGGGGGTGAACAACCTAAAAAGGTGCCTAATTTTTTTCATTATTCTCAAATTCCTGGAATTAGGTGCCAAACTTTTTGCATTATTCTCAAATCCCTGAATTTAGTCTTGTTTTTAAGTAATTTTCTCATATTACTAATTAGGATGAAATTTCCATGATTTATGATTTTTATTGATGTGTTTTAAATGAAGTCATTGATAATTGTGCATTGATGATTGAATTCTAAGAGTACTAGAGAATCAAGCATGATAAGTTTATTTTTCAAGAAAATAAAAATTTTCTAGGTTGTCTACCTGAACTTAAATATTACTTTGAAGTTTGAAATTTACGAGGTTGATATCAAAATACCCATAATTTTTGTGAGATTTTGAGCCTTATAAGAGCATATATCCTTTTTCTTGCTAACTTTATTGATTATGAGTGTGTCAACATTGATTTGTTATTCTAGAACTTGCATCGATTATACATGTCAAGACCACACCTTTGATTTGATATACAGAAATGATAAAGGCACCTAGGATTTAACCCACTTACTCCACTAAAAACCTACCTTCATAATTAACCCCTAGTGAACCCCGTTTAAACCTAACAACCCTTTTTATTGACTCACCCACTAATATTAACCCAAAACCCTTTGTTTTTGTTATCACCATTCCTTTTGACTACCCTTATATCGAGATTTGATTTGATTAATAGCCTAACTATGTTTTTTATTTCAGTAATTTATCCTTTGTTATGTATTTATGATTTGTTCGTAAAAAAAAAATCAATCAAAATAAAAAAGAGTTTATTCATTTTTAGTTTTGTGATTAAAGAGCTTATACGTTTGAATTCCAAATATTGAAGAAGAAGCTCGTAGTATTAGTATTTTTTCAAATTGATGTAATCACTTTTACTTTGTTCGTTGTTTCTGGTTAGGTAATTTGTCAATTCAATCTCGATTCTAACCCTCTAATTCAGCCTTTAACCACACCTTTAACCCAAGCCCCGTTACAACCCTTTCAAAGACCTTTTTATTTGTGAATCATCTCATATTACAGTGGTGGAGATTTGATTTTCATGCAAGCCTATGGGATTAACTTTTCAGGTTTGACATTTGAGTGCTTAATTCTGAACCTTAAACACTTCGAGTGATTTGAGTGAATCTTTAGTAAGGACGTCAATCCTTGTAGATTTTGAATCAGAGGTAATTATTTAGATGAGGGGAAACACCTATGTTTTGTGCTACAAATGTATAACTTAGGTTGTTTGAATCTTTAGGACTCTTTGAGTTAAATTATCCATGTATAAATTATCTATGAATTATGATGAGACATTATTGATAGGAATATTGAATCATGGAAAGTTCGTTTTAATTGTAAGTTGAGAATTTTGCTTGAGGACAAGCAAAAGCTTAAGTGTGGGGGTATGTGATAAACCGTAAAAGTAACATATTTTAATCCCACATTTAGCATACTTTTGGATGATTTATCCTTTGATTTATGTAAAAAGGTGCCCTTAATCCTTTCTTTTCATGTTTTATACTCAGGGAAGCACCGGAGGATGAAAAGAACAAGAAATGGGCTTAAAACGAGCCAAATGGGCCAAAGCACGAAATCAACATGGCCTGGGCCCAAGACCACTCGGCCGTGCCTCCTCAATAATCTCGAACACGATCTAAGCCACGAAATACACGGCTGTGCCTAATTAATAAAGTCCGAACACAGCCTAAAGACGATTCACACGGGCGTGTGCCATGGCCGTGTCCCTGCCGCGGAAAAGAGCAATTTCAATCAGATTTGGGTACTTAGGGGCAAAGAAACACATTCCAAAAGCCTATAAATACACCCTAAGTATGACCTAAAAGGGGGGAGTCGACGGGAGCCTAAAGCTACCGTTTAGGGGCGTCTTGCTAGGCCAGAGAAGGCAGATTTGTGGGGATTCGCTCAGGGATAGCCAGTTTTTCCATCTCAAGAAGCCAGAATTATACTCAAGACGGAGGATCTCCTCTTCAATTCCTTCAGGGGGTTTTAGGGATTTCTTATGTTTTGTTTTATCTTTTCTTCTGAGATGTTTTCTTTTATTGTTATGAACTAAACCCTCATATACCTGAGGGGGATGAAACTTAGATGAATCTTGTTATCATTTGCTGAACTATATGATAAATATTTGATTTGTTCTTAATTATGTGTTCATAATTCTTGTGTTGATATTTCGTGGATATTAATTCAAGTTGGATGTGCTTAGGTGGAGGAGCAAAAGTCCCTGCCTAAGAGTAGATCTAGCATGGTTAAGCGGAGTTGATCGCGCGCCTAGAGATAGGGTGACGAGGCGTTGCCAGATTAGGGTAAAACCTAATATGGGAGTCCATAGATCGAGTTAATACAATTCTAGGGTTTTAATTAGAAAGAGATTTCAATTAATCAACCTAGGGTTAGACGTTATTCACCTCGAGAGAGGGTTTAATATAAATTAGGGAATCCTACGGATCAAGTCAAGTGAATAAATCATTTGGTTCAGAGTTAGATAACAAGTGAAGTTTAGGTGGATTCTTCCTTGGGTGTCATCTTAATCAATTGGTTTTTCCTCAAGTTATTTTCCCAAATTTATTCTTTTTTGTCTTAGAGTCTTTAGTCTAGTAGTTAATTAATTTAGATTAAATAACCATTCGCTTAATTGTTAGGCTAAATAATAAAAAGAAAGTTAGTATTAGTACTTTTAGTTCTTTTGGGTTCGACAATCCGGTCTTGCCTAAGCTATACTACTATTCGATAGGTGCACTTGCCTCAATCATTGTCATAGTTAGTTTCCAGGTTCGATCATTATCTTTATAAATTTAAAACTCTGAGTTCACAGCGATCACTCAGAATCGGCTTTCTTCTTTTCTTTACTAAGCTCCTCAGCTTTGCATGCTCTTTCGACTAACACAGCAAATTCATTTATATCAAGTATCCCAACTTACAATTCAATGTCTTCATTCAATCCCTCTATGAAACGTTTGCACATAGTAGCTTCAGTCGAAACACATTCCCTCGCGTATTGACTCAGTCTTACGAATTCCCGTTCGTACTCAGTAACAGACAAACGACCCTGTTTCAATTCTAGAAACTCTTTACGTTTCTGATCAATAAAGCGTTGACTGATATACTTCTTTCTGAACTCAACTTGAAAGAAGTCCCAGGTGATTCTTTCTCTCGGAGCCACAGATATCAATGTTTTCCACCAGTTATAAGCTGTGTCTCTCAACAAGGAAATTGCACACTTAATGCACTCATCAGGGTTCAATGACATCTCGTCGAATACTCTGATTGTATTCTCAAGCCAAAACTCAGCTCGCTCAGCATCGTCATCAGATGTAGCCCTAAACTCCTCGGCCTCATATTTCTGAATCTTGTCTACAGGTGGTTTATTCAATGCGATCGGATCTACAATTTGTGGCTGTTGGTACTTGTGGGGGTGGAGGTTGTGGAGCAGCCGGATTCGTTCGAACGAACTCCGTAAACCACTCACTCATCATTCGGTAGAAGGCTTGCTTAGCCTCTCCTCCCTCACCACTTTCATTCGGCCTAGATGTGGCCGGCGCTGTCCCTTGAGCGGGAGCAGGCGCATTGCTTTCTACATCGTCAGCAACTGCTCGATCGGGATCCATTACTATATGAAAAACCATTTTCAACTGTCAGAATTCATCACACTATCGCAATTTCATATATAGCAAGTATAGCTAGACTCACACTCGCTACGTTAGTCCGAGAATTGGCTAAACCGTAGCTCTGATACCAATAAAATGTAACACTCCTAACCCGAAACTGTCACTGGAATAAGGTTAAGAGGCATTACCGGACAATAGAATCATTTCGCAGCTTATTTACGACACAAAGTCAATCATCATCATAATACATCAAACATAAATAATTAGACCCTTTTTAAGGCGTATAAGACCTTAAACACATGCTAGGGAAGGGTCGGGACTAAACCGACACACATACAGAAACTAATCGAAATTTAAAACTTTTCTAGGTTTTAAGGGATACATGCCCGTGTGGGCAAATCGTGTGCCTTCCACGGTAGCTGGACACCCCCGTGTGTCCTCCCCGTGGTCAAATCTGACCTCACATCCACGGCCACCAAGCACGCCCGTGTGCCTTGGCCGTGGTCGAATCTGACCTCACATCCACGTCCACCAAGCACGCCCGTGTGCCTTGGCTGTGGTCGAATCTGACTTTACACCCATGGCCACCCAGCACGCCCGTGTGCTAAGGCCGTGTACTCTTAGGCCATATTCTGACTTTCTCACATGGTGACTAGGCACGCCCGTGTCTTGGCCGTGTGCTATTAGGATAGCTACTGACTTAGCCCCACGGTCACTAGGCACGCCCGTGTGCCACAACCGTATGGCTTAATTAGGCCATTTGCAAGGCCAAAATGCCACCCACATTGGTCAATCCTACAAGCACAGTTGAGCATCTTTATACACATAATTTGGCAACCAATTTCATGTTCAACAATCATCATATCATCACATAGAATCTCATTTCTAAGTATGCCATTTTATACAACCAAATTAAATGTAAGTCTAGGTATAAATCATCCATAACCTCACTAAACCACTAAGGCATTAATTCATCATTGAATTCACCATTCATATGCTAATTCATTACCATCATGCCATATCAAAATATGCACCAAATACCATATTCACTCATGCACATTACCAACACTTAGCTAGCCACATCACATAGCTATTTACACATCTCAAATATGATTCAAAACAACTAGCCTATACATGCCATATTTCAACTATGTACATCTTTCCAAAAGTACCAAAATAGAATGCCGATAGTGTGATTGAGATGCTGACGATTCTCGGATCCGAGCAAGCTTTACTGACACTGCAAAGCAGAGAAACAAATCACACAGTAAGCTTTCAGAGCTTAGTAAGTTCGTAACATGATACATTATAATAAAATAAATAATCACAGATTATTTCACATGTGCATATATATATCATGCCATCCAAACTAAAATGCTCATTAAACATTTCATAATCTCATTCATAGATTCATCAACCACATAGGTTCCGAGCGTACCTTAGTCAACACCTAGTAGTCAATTACATTTGCTACTCAATACTCACTTTTCCCTTTCGATCAACTTTCGTCTTTTCTTTGATTCAATCGCACACTTAGTGCCCCGATATTTAGCCGAAGCTTAATTATCATCGCACACATAGTGCATTTATATCAAACCGCTCTTCAATCGGTATCGCACACACAGTGCCAACCACAAAATCGAAGCTTATATTATTTCACACACACAGTGTTGATCATCTCGATCACGTTTTGAATACGCACACTTAGTGCCACATAACTCAAACTCAACTCTCACATAGCATCCATATTTCAATATCATTATAACATTCATTTCATAACATTTAACATAACTAAATGTTCGTATTGTGTCCGAACTTACCTCGAACGTTGAACTATCGAAACAGTCAGTTAATCGAGCACTTTATCTTTGCCTCGATCTCGTTCTGAACCTCTCATCTCTTGGTCTATAAACATTCAAATTCAATCCATTCAATTACCAAATCATTCATTTTCGTCCAAACACACATATTTAGGGCATTTTACATAATGGCCCTCACATTTTCACATTTCGACACTTTAGTCCCTAATTCACAAAATCATCAAATTCACATAATTTGTTTCCACACAAGCCTAGCCGAATTTTCCTGGTGTTCATACAAGCCCACATATTTCATTTATGTCACATTTTAATCCTTCAATTTCACATTTTCTCAATTAAGCCTAAAATGCTCAATTTCACTAAAAATCCCAATACAAACTATGTTAACCCAACACCAAGTTTTCATATTTTACTATCAACTAGCACATAGCTCAAGCATTCATCAATGGCTCATCACAAAAACATCATCATTTCACAAAATTACAACATGGGTTAACTAGAATACGAAGCAACGATTACGAAAATGTAGAAATTAACAAAAACCGAAACCAAATCATACCTTAATTTGCTTGTGCAAGTGCCGAATATTTAACAAGCTTTCTCTTTTCTTTTCTTTCTAATTTCGGTGGAACCAAGATGAACATTCCACTATCTATTTTCTTTTGTTTTTATTATAACCTTATAATATAATATATAAATTTTAACTTATAATTTTAACATATAAAAACATATATGTTATCATTTAATGCCATCCACTATACTCAATTATGGCCAAATTGCATCATAAGTCCTCCTTATTATAATGACAACAACAATTAAGCTCTTAACAATCAACACACATCATTTACACTTTATACAATTAAGTTCTTTCTCACAATTTGACACACAGTCGATAAAATTATCACACAGAATTTTCACACAGACTATATCACACATAATCAACACCAAAAGTAATATTAAAATATATTTACGACCTCAAATTTGTGGTCTCGAAACCACTGTTCCGACTAGGGTCTAAACCGGCTGTTACAATTGGAGTAGAATCGGGACTGACAGTTTGCAGGCACAATCTGCATCCAAGCCTCTTTTGTAGCAGGGAAATCCCTAAGCACATGAAGTAAATCTTTTGTTTCATGGTGACACATCTAACAAGACACACTGTGACCAATGCCCTTTCGTTTCTACTCTAAATAGTTAGAAGATGTTGTTCGAACATAAGCCATAAGAAAATAAAATGAACACGTTGAGGTCCTTGAAAATTCCTTACGACTAGCCACCCTTTGTCTTTTCTATTCCATGTATCCTCTATTATCGATCAGTAAGCACCCTTGACCAAAAAGGACCCTACCGTGGTGTGCACCCAATTGATTTTATTAGGACCAGCCAAAGGGTGTTGAGGGGGATACTCACAACTCTTTTACCAATATCATTTGGAAATCTGACTCTTAAAGGTTCTAGATTCCACATCCCATCCTCAGTTACCATGTCATGAATTAAACAATCCGTCATAAGATTGATTTGAGAAGGTACATGATTGGATGAACACCAACAGTAGATAGAATTCCTGGGCCAAACAGAATAATATAAATTCCCTCTCGATATGGGTCGTACCTTAGCAAGTCCTCTCCATACGGCTGAACACCTTCTTCGTGTAATACTTTCGGGCACCCTTACTTTCATTCCATACTTTGATCGTAGAACTCGAACCCAGAAGGCAGTATCCTTAAAGACTTGATTAAACCCTAATTTTAGTAATAAAAAAAGGAGCATTCAGATCCTCTGAATGCCTTAGACCTCATCCTTCACAAGAACGAGGTTGACAATTAGAGTCTCAACCAACTAGAGACACTCTCCTTCCACCATTAGTCGACGCCTATATGAATTGTTTTGCTGATCGTTCAATCTACACACAAACACATTTCAAAATTCACATTGGTTGCATAAAATAATTTGGTAAAGAAATAAGAACATACTAAGCAAGAGTAACACTACCTGCCATAGAGAGCTGCTTAGTGTCTCAATTACTCAATTTGCTACGTACCTATTCTACCACAAACTGCAATGTAGAGTTAGAAACTCTGTTATGGAATAACGACACTCCCAAGTACATTTGAATATCTTGGGCCCTTTGTAAGCCAAGTAAACTACTTAGCATGTTACTAAGATCATCTGTAACAGCCCGGTTTAGACCCTAGTCAGAACAGTGGTTTCGAGACCACAAGTCTGAGGTTTAAAAAATATTTTAATATTATTTTTGGTGTTTATAATATGTGATTGAGCATGTGTGAAAGTTTCATGAATTAATTTTTTTGTTCGTGTGCTTAATTTAAGTAAATGACTAAATTGCATAAAATGTAAAAGTGGCCTTCTATTTGATTAAGTGCCTAATTGATGTGTCTTTTTAAATGTGAGGTCCTTATATTGTAAATGGACCATTTATATGGTTAATAGACTTTTATGGACAACCATTAAATAGAATATAAGTTAAATAGCCATGGGTAAAATGGTAAATTATGAATTGATGTTAATATAATTAAAATAAAATAAAAGTTAGTGGGAGTGTTCATCTTTGTTTACCGAAATTGAAGAAGGAAGAAGACAACCATGGCTATTTAGGGTTCGGTTCTTTGAAGCTCCAACTGGTATGTAATTTTTGTTCGATTTTTGATAATTTCTACGTTTTTGTAATCATTGCTTTGTGTTCTATCAAGCCCATGTCTTAATTTTAGAATTTGATGAAGATTTTGAGATGTGTCATTGATGAATATGTGAAACTTGTGTTGATAGTTGATGAAATATGAAAGTTTGATGTTGGACTAACATATTTTGTCTTTGAATTTTTGGTGAAATTGGCTAATTTGGGCTAAATTATGAAAATAATATTTTGAGGGACTAAAATGTGAAATAAATGAAATGTGAGGGCTTGTATGAGACTAAGGAGAATTCGGCCTAAGCATGGTGTAGTGAGATTTTGTGTATTTTGTGATTTTATGAAATAGGGACTAAAGTGTCGAAATGTGAAAATGTGAGGTTTATTTTGTAAAATGCCATAAATATGTGTGTTTGGACTAAATTTAATGAATTGGTGATTAAATGAGTTAAATTTGAATATGTATAGACCAAGAAAGGAGAGATTCGGATCGAGATCGAGGCAAAGACAAAGTACTCGATTGATCGGCAAATCTCGGTATTTCGACGTTCGAGGTAAGTTCGGATATAGTACTAGTTGTTAATTTATATCTATGTGATGTGAATTGAATTATAGTTATTGAATTAGAAATGTTATATATATAAGATTGAGAAATGAGGCACTAAGTGTGCATAACTGAAATCGAGACAGAGTTGAATAGCACTGTGTATGCGAAGTAATAGAAGCTTCGGCTTTATTGATTGGCACTGTGTGTGTGATACCAAATTAAGTTTGGTTTTGTATCGAGGCACTAAGTGTGCAGTGTTAATTAAGCTTCGGCTATGATTTGGGCACTAAGTATGCGATTGAGTTGAAAAGATATCGAGCAGTGAATGAGATATGGTATTGAGCATCGAATAGCAAGAACGTTTGTTAACTAAGTGTTGGAAAATGTATGTTTGAAACTATGTGGTTGATGATAGTTTTAAAGGTTGAATGAATGGATATTTGAGCATATGGTTGAGGATGATAATGTTCCTAATTGTGCATCTATCTATGTGATGGTTTAATTATGTATTGATGTTGCATTATTGAGTAGTATGTATTATATTACGAACTTACTAAGCTTTAAAGCTTACTGTATGATGTGTTTCTCTGTTTTACAGTGTCAATAAAGCTAGCTCGGATATGGGGATCATCAGTGACTCAATCACACTATCGGCTATCTATTTTTGTACTTTTGAAAGATGTGTATATTGAATATGGCATGTATATGCTAGTTAATATGGCATGTTTTGAAATGTTTGAACCTTTCCATGTGATTTGGCTTGGAAGTTGAATGATGTTGGTTTTTATGTATGAGCTATGGAAATGATGAATTTGGCATGAGGTAGTGAAAATTGGAAATGATATGTTTCATGCTTAAATGGTTGATGAGTATTGTGGTTTGATTATGAACTTATGGTATAGATTATATGATGCTTGAATTATATGTTTTGGTATAAGAAATTGGTATTTTTGAATGGACTTATTTGAGTGGAAATTGAGTATGGAAATAAATGATGTAGTAGATGATTAGTTGGTACTTTTATTGGTATGTTTTGATTGCATTTGAGGCATGAATTGGTATTGGTTTGATGCTTATAAGTGATTGCAAAGTGTGGATGGTAATTTCGTCTTGAAAATGACCTATAATTGCCCACACGGTTGAGCACACGGGCGTGTGGCTCGACCGTGTCTTTCGAATTTGTAATTTGATAAAAGTTAGACTCGACCACGGGCAAGACACATGGGTGTGTGACTGGCCGTATGGATCAAGTCAGTAGCGACCACAGGATGGACACACGGGCGTGTGACTGGCCATGTGGTGCAAGTCAGTGTCGACCATGGGTGAGGCACACGGGCGTGTCTCAGGCCGTGTGAACAAGTCAGTATGTATGCCCTGTTTTACCACAGCTTGGACCCAGGGGCGTGTCCGAGGCCGTGTGAGGCACACGGCCTACCCACACGGGCGTGTGACCTCTGTAACTTAGAAAAATGTTTAAATTTTGAAAATTTTTGTATGTGTTCGGTTTAGTCCCGACCCCTTTCTAGCATGTGATTAAGGTCTCGTAGACCTCATTAAGGGACTCATTAAATATGAACTATTATGTTTGGATATGGAATGTTATGGAATGTTTGGAAATGATCTGTAACGCCTCTTAACCCTAGTTCGGCAACGATTACGGGTTAAGGGTGTTACATCATCACTCACTCCTTTAGAAAAGAAAATGTTGGTTTTCTGGGCATTGACTCAATGGCTTGAGAAACTACAGAAGCGGTGAGGAATTCCTTTAAGGATCTGAACATTCTTTAAGTCCGCTTTTGAATAGATAACCAAATCATTTGCAATGAACAAATGAGAAAGAACTGGCCCCATCTAGATAGTTTGATTTCAATTTGTTAAAAAGAACCAAAGAACTAAATGGATCCGGTGGCTTGGTTTAATTTCAATTTGCTAAGGAAAACAAATGGCTGCAAAGTAACCTCATTTTTTTTCAACGAATAGAGTAAAATATCTTAGTAATGTCAATTTAAATGATCTTTGTCTGCCCAGCTTTTCTTTACAAATGACTTATTATTCTTTCTTGAAGTTGAATAAAGTAATTTTCAAAGGATAAGGCTTTGTTAATTAAGAGGTAATGATTCCATGATTTGGTCTTTTGATAATAAGGAAAAGTTCACAAGTACTTCTGGATGCAAGGAATTAAAAGAAGGCATTAAGGACAAGGCAATTAAGGAAACTAATAAAGGGAAATGATGTAGGACACTAGTAGGGTGGGAGACGGTAAATACTACCAGATCTTTCTTATAAAAATCTCATCCTAGAACAATAGGCGGAATTATTATCGATTTTTGCAAAAAGGTCATAAATGGAAGAGGTAAAAAGGTTGATATTATTTCGGTTCGATTAGATTTTGAGTCCACTTTGAATAGCTAATGATTGGAATATTAATGATTCATTAACTTAATGGAATATGAAAAAAAAATATAATTTTACAGTGATTATTTAAATTAATTCACAGTTTCAACTGCAGCAACAATGGCAACATGCCTATGCCATCAATATTACATTGTATCAATCAAATTCACACATTATTATCTATACAAATTCCCTTAATTTTTTGCCTAATACTCATTTGGATTTTCAAGCTCGAGAGTTGATGTTATCTCATATCCCATTGAGACATAATATTTCATAAATCGATTCCCAGCAAGGAGTCGAGGTGCTTGAACCTCTGCGTTAATTAGTTCCTTTTCACAATTAGCAATTTCGGGACCTATAATAGCTACATCATAGTTTACGGTTTGGGGATCTTCAACCAATTCTGAAGATACCATTTCAAATGATAAGATTGCATATTTTTAAGCCTCAACGCAACAATTAAGAGTTTTCAAAGCCTGGGGAGAACCTGGTTTCTTAATTGTTTCATTATATACATTCAACGTTGCTTTGGCATTTGCTGCTCCTAATTTCATAATGAGGGTTCCTAGTTGGGTTGTATCTATTACCGTAATAACTTCGGGAGTGGAAAGTGCTTTTAGGCAAAACCTACGATTTTGAATTGCCTTGCCATTGCATAAATTTCCTACTAGTTGCGATGAAGGTATCAGAAGGGAAACATTAGCCTTTGGAATAATTGTACTTGTTGGCAGAGAAGAAAGCGAAAAGATAGATAAGAAAATAACCAAAACTAAGCATAATTGATTTGGAGGAGCCATTCTCTTCTTGATTATGATAAGAAGATATTTTTAATTACAAATTTTGATCTTCTGATTTTTTTAATTTCTTTTACCAGTTTTTATAGTGGTAAAACAAATCTATTTTTGGATAAGTCTTAGCAATAATAACATGCATTATTATCAATTATAAGAATAAATTTATTTTACAATTTTGTTAACAAAACTAATTTAATAATTTATTTTCTAATATAAGTGTTTAACTGTACAATTATATTGTATTTTCTCTTTTTTTTTGTTGAAAAATTTGGATGAAATCAAGTTTTCTTTTTGTGTGTAAATAAAACTAACCAACTCTACTAAATAATTACAAACAGAAACTCAACTATTTTATTAAACCCAAATTTATCTAACATCTCCTCAGGGATATTAACAAACACCTGCACCTCTGTATTCATATCTGAAGCCACCTTAGCAAGCCTGTCAGCAACTTTATTCCTCTCTCTCGGAATACACTTGATTTGCCATTGGACTATAGTTTGTAAAAACAAATGAATCCTTCTTATCCAAGGTTGAGGATGAACTGGCCAAGCAGCTAACCTGAAAAGCTTTAACGAATTCCTAGCTATCCATGTGTATAGACACATTCTTGTACCCCTTTCTTTGAATAATGGCAAAACCATCAAGTATCCACAAATTTCAGTTTCAAAAATAGAACAACTCCCCAAATAGTGGTTATATCTAAGGATCCATTCTCCATTTTGTTTACATGTAACAACCCCGGTAGTAGCAAAACATGTTTCTATCCTAACAGCCCCGTCGGTATGAACGCATAAAATTTCCTACCAAAGGATGTTCAGAATCAATAACGAGATGTCTAGACAAGTGACACTTATAGGTTGAATTGTACTGTATTACCAAGCTTGTGGAAATCTTAATAGTTTCAATAAAGCTCCATGTTATTCCCTAAAAGTCAAAAATGTTATTGTTTCTCTATATACACCATGCTATTAAACTAAAGTAACTAGACCAAACGATACCACACACGACATCCACACTGAAGATCATAAATTAGTCTCCATCCAATCTTTAAGACTATTGGAGCAGAATCGGGACCGACAGTTTGCAAGCACAATCTGCACCCAAGCCTCTTTTGTAGCAGGGAAATCCCTAAGCACATGAAGTAAATTGATAAACCATAATTTATACATATTTTGACCCCATGCTTGGCTTATTTTTGGATGAATTTTCATTAGGTTTGATGAATTTAATGCTCCTAATCCTTTAATTTTATGTGTTACACTCAGGAGAGCCTAAGGAGTTGAAAAGAACGAGAAACGGGCTAAAAAGGGGTAAAATGGGCCTACCTCAGAAATCAACACGGCCTGGACTATCGAACACGGCTGTGTGTTACGAGTAGAATCGAACACGGCCTGGACTGTCACACACGGGTAGACCACACGGCCGTGTATGACGAGCAGAGTCGAGCACGGCCGAAGGCTATCGAACACGGGCGTGTCATACGGGCGTGTCCCTACCGAACCCAAGTTTAATTCTATTCGGAGAAGGCTACTTGTGGACCAAGAAAGGCGTCCTAAAGCCTATATAAACACCCTAGGGGAGGACCTAAGGGGGGACGCGGAGTAGAAGGCAGAAAATACTCGAAGACAGCCATCGGGAACACCTTGGAAGAAGGAACTCCATCAAGACTGAAGATCTCCTATCAATTTCTCTTGAAGTTTTTGGGTTTTCTTATGTTTTGTAGTTTTATTTATTTTAAGATGTTTCCTTCTATCATTATGAACTAAATCCCTTAAATACCTAAGGGGATGAAACCTAAGACAGATCTTATTACTATTTGATTTATAAGATAAATACTGGTTCTTATTCTTAATTGTGAGTTCTTATTCCTGTTTTGATAATTCAGGTTATTGATTCAAGTCGAATGTGTTTATTCAGAGGAGCAAAAGTCCCTGTTTAAGAGTAGATCAACACAATTAAGCGGAGTTGAATGCAATCCTAGATATAGGACGACGTAAATCTGCCGGATTAGAGTCAAATCTAATAAGGGAATCCATAGATCGAGTTAATGCGACAATAAGGGTTTTAATTAGAAAGAGATTTCAATTAATCAACCTAGAGTTAGTTGTTTTTAGTCTTGAAAGAGATATTAACATAAATCAGGGATTTCTACGGATTAAGTCAAGTGAATAAATCGTATGAATCAGAAGTAATAAGTGAAGTCTAGGTGGATTCTTCCTTGGGTATTGCCTCTCTCATAAAGTTGTCTAAAAAGTATTTTCCCAATCCATTCTCTGTTGTGCTTTTAATTAATTTTAGTTTAAAAGAAATCACTCCAATTCTTAGGCTAGATAATAAGAAGATAGTAATTACTAGTACTCTTAGTCCTTGTGGATACGATATTTTTGGTCTTACCATAACTATACTATTAAACGATAGGTGCGCTTGCCTTTATTATGATCATAGTTAGTTAGAGACACAACAAGTTTTTGGCGCCGTTGCCGGGGACTAAGATATTAGGAGCGCTAACTTTTTATTACTTTAGCCATTTTTTATTATTGCAATTTATTTTTATTTTTATTTTTACTTTTCTAATTTTACACTTTCTTTGCTTCTGGCAGGAGTCTCTAGTTTATGACTTGAAGAAACCTGTTAGGACCATTGCTTTACGACAGTGAGATAGAGAGCACCGCTCATAGAAATCGAAGAGAGATAAGGCGAAGTCTACAATACATAGAGGAAGAGCAAGAGGACGATAATAATACTACCGAGGAGATGGCTGATAATAATCCGCTACCTCCTGTGGTTGTCGCAAATCCGATGAATCAAAACCCTGCTCCTCGTACTATGTATGGTTATGCTAAGCCTAATTTAACAGGAACTGAATCAAGTATTGTTAGACCTGCTGTTGCTGCAAATAATTTTGAACTGAAACCTAATACTATTCAGATGATTCAGCAGTTTGTTCAGTTTGATGGTTTGCAGGATGAGGATCCAAACAATCACTTGGCAAATTTTCTGGAATTCTGCGACACTTTCAAGATTAATGGCATTTCTGATGATGCCATTCACCTTCGGTTGTTTCGCTTCTCGTTGAAGAACAAAGCTAAATAGTGGTTGAACTCGTTACCACGAGGATCAATCACTACATGGGAACAAATGACCGAAAAATTTTTACTTAAATATTTTTCACCGGCTAAAACGGTTAAGTTGAGGAATGATATTTCTTCTTTTGTGCAGATGGATTTAGAAACACTCTACGATACATGGGAGAGATACAAGGATCTATTGAGAAGATGCCCTCACCATGGGTTACCATTATGGCTACAGGTTCAAACCTTTTACAACGGTGTGAACCCCTCAACTATAGCAATTGATTGATGCAGCTGCCGGTGGAACCCTAAATAACAAAACCCCTGAAGCGGCTTATGAGTTTATAGAGGAGATGTCACTGAATAACTATCAGTGGCAAGTTATGAGAACAAAGCCGACAAAAGCCGCCAGTGTTTTCAACCTTGACGCAGTTACCATGCTATCAAACCAGGTAGAGCTTTTAAATAAAAAGATTGATAGTTTATGTGGTTCATCGCAGGTACACCCAGTGATGCAGTGCGATACGAATGGAGGAGGAATGAGTAATACAGAATATCCATCCCACAACCCTGGCATAGAAAGCGAGCAGATGAACTATATGGGTAATAATTCTAGACCTCAGAATAATCCTTATAGTAACACTTACAATCCAGGTTGGAGGAACCACCAAACTTCTCATGGGGTGGTCAAGGAAATCAGAGACAACAACCCCCTCCAGGCTTTCAACAACAACCCTACCCACAGGAGAAGAAGCCGAACCTTGAGGAGATGCTAACAAAATTCATCTTGGTGTCAGAAACCCATTTTCGAAACACCGAAACAACACTCAAAAATCAGCAAGCGTCGATTCAAGGGCTCGAGAACCAAATAGGACAGCTTGCCAAGTTGATATCAGAACGACCACAAGGTAGCTTTCCAAGCAACACTGAAACTAACCCAAATGAGCAACTTCATGCCATTACTGCTCACGATAGTGAAGGGTTAGACGAGCCAAACCCGAGGCAAGAAAACGTGGTAGATAAAGGTAAGGCTGAGGTAAGTCATAATAAACCAAAACTAGTAAGTACAGAGTACAAACCTCGTGTGCCATACCCCAAAGCGACGAAGAAAGACCGCACAGATAAACAATTCGGTAAATTTCTTAAACTTTTAAAGAAATTACATATTAACTTACTGGAAACACGAAAATTTGTACACTTTTTCATGCCCTTTTTAACTCAAATTTATGCGGTTTCGATTGAATTCTTGTCAGAAAATAATTAAATATTATAAAATAATTAAATTGTGCTAAAAATATGAACATGATGAATTTTAATTAATTTTATAGTTAATTTAGACTAATTTTGACTATTTTAAATGATTCGCACAAAGGGCTTAAAATTGGCTCGCGATTAATCGCTCAAGAATAAACCCAGAAGCAATTTGAAGTATCAAGGTGAATTTATTTCAAGCCCAAGACGGTCCAATTATGAATATTTAATCATAATATAATTAATTTTAATTTATTCCCAATTTAATTTGGGCTAAATAAATTAATCTTAATTAATTATGAAAAAGGCCCAGTTGAACCGCATTAGTTAAACCAAACCGATCGAACTGAACCAAGCAAAGAATTGGTCAGCCCAAACCGTCCATATGCGGACCCAAATCAGCTTATTATCTGATTAATTAAGCTTGCAAAGAAGCCCTTGAGGACTTTTCAAAGTTGCATTCAACCCCCTCCAAATATAGTGGCTTTGTAGATTTGCCCCATGCCATATTTAGAAAAGTTGAAGCCATCAACTTTGCCACATAGATGGCCGGCCAAGGGAGGGCTCTTTGGTAGATGGGATTTTCTATTTTTATCAGCCACATTCAGCTATAAATACCACCCTTGGCTGATCATTCAAATCATCCCTCAATTCTCATTCACATCTCATTCTCTCTTCTCCTTTCTCAATTTCTCTCAACTTTTCATTTTCCATTTTTCCCTTGTTCAAGTGCCGATTTCTCCTCTTGGAAAAGAGGTGTCTTCTTCAGCCATCATTGAGCAGCAATTGGAGTGTTCATAAGCCACCTTGATAGCCGAGGACAACGGAGAACGAAGAACGGAGCAATCAGTCAAGCCACGGAGAAACACCAGATTTGCTTCTTGTTCCCTATCTCTTTAAATTTTGTTGTTGTTTTGACAAACATGTTTATGAATATTTATGCTATTGGAATGGTTAATTTAATCAGCTTAGCTTAAATTTAATTCGTGTTGGGTTGATTGCATTTCGTCCTCTTAAATTATTAAAATTGTGTTTATCTTTGTTATAGCCTCTGTAAAATGCTTGATTAAGTAAAATCATGCTTAAGTTATTCTGGCATTTAAATTGTTTAGAAAACTAAAGAATTAATTATTTAAACGCATTGAAATTGTAATTAATGGACACAATACTTAATCTGTGCATGTTTAATTCTTCTAAGGTAGCTGAAGATTAAATTAGCATTGTATTTGGCAATACATATGCCTTGCATAACTTGTAGGATTTTTGTGATTAAACTGCTTCAAGGCAAGGATACTTTGTTACCTCACATAGTCTTTTATATGCTTATTATGTTGAATTAATCGGTTGAATCGACATAGGAATATGCGAGAGATTGTTTAATTTAATAAGTATGTATGTGCAATAACATGTTTACTTTTATAAATCTGCATTTAATCAGTCAATTGACATAGGGATATGTACAAGAGATAAATGGATTTTTGATTTGTAAATATGTTCATAAGTTAGCAAATTACCGAGTTGCCGTGATTTATTCGTAACAAGTGTAAGCATGAATTTAATGATTCTAAGTTAAGAAATGTAATTAATCCAACACAATTATATCATCTTGATTAAAATCAGCTTTGAAATCGTGCATTAGAACTCTATTTTATTTTATTTTATTTTACTTTGTTTTCTAGTTTTTAATCATTTCTCAAAACCATATATTTTTCCCTCACCAAAGTGTTTAAAAAATCATTTTCATAAATAAGTCTTTTACAGTCCCTGTGGGTACGATAACTCGACATTTACTTGTCACTTTATTACTTGTTACGATTGTGTACACTTGCACATTTTCACCGTTTCAAGTTTTTGGCGCCGTTGCCGGGGACTATTTTTCAAAAGCCATTATTTGTGAATCTATTTTACATTTTGGTTTATTTATTGTCGTATTGAAATTTTTACTTACTTAATTTCTTCTGTGATTATTTCAGGTGTTTATGAGTATTGACCAGATTATTGACTTACTCCCTGTAGACCCTGAAATAGAACGAACCTTTCGACAACGAAGAAGACAAGCAACCCAGAGAAGGACCGAAGAGATGAATCAAGGAAACGGAGCAAACCCTGCTCAGAATCCTATCCTTATTGCTGTTGATAGGGATAGAGCTTTACGACAGTATGCCGTACCAGTGTTCAATGATCTTAATCCGGGTATTAGGAGACCTGAAATTGAGGCACAACAATTCGAGCTGAAGCAAGTCATGTTCCAAATGCTTCAGACAGTGGGCCAATTCAGTGGAATGCCTACCGAAGACCCTCATCTTCACTTAAAACTATTTATGGAAGTGAGCGATTCTTTCAAGTTAGCCGGAGTACCCGAAGATGCCTTACGATTGAAGTTGTTCCCATATTCGTTAAGGGACAGAGCTCGTGCCTGGTTAAATTCATTGCCATCGAACTCCATCTCTACATGGCAAGAGTTAGCCGAGAGATTCCTCATGAAGTATTTCCCACCAAGCAAGAATGCTAAGCTGAGGAATGAGATCACTGCCTTCCACCAAATGGATGACGAGTCCTTGTATGAGGCATGGGAAAGATTTAAAGAATTATTACGAAAATGCCCTCATCATGGAATCCCACATTGCATTCAACTTGAGACATTCTATAATGGTCTCAACGCTCACACAAGGATGGTAGTGGACGCCTCTGCTAATGGGTCTAATAGTTTTGTAGCACAACCGCCGAATCAATTTGAGAATGTAGCCTGTGTCTATTGTGGGGAGGGACATTTGTTTGAAGAATGTCCGTCAAACCCGTAATCTGTATACTACATGGGTAATCAGAACCAAAATCGAGGAAGGCAAGGGTTGCAATCAAATTTTTATAACCCATCGTGGAGAAACCACCCGAATTTTTCCTGGAGTGACCAAGGGGCTGGAACCAGTACCACTTACACCCAACCTGCACCAACCCGGCTACCTAGTTTCCCTCAACAAGTTGTAAACCAGTTCTGTGAAGCATCCAATAGCTTGGAAAGTTTGCTTAAGACATACATAGCAAAGAATGATGCCTTAATCCAGAGCCAAGAAGCTACATTAAAGAATTTGGAAAATCAAGTGGGACAGCTTGCTACTGAACTCAGGAACCGACCACAAGGTGCTCTACCTAGTGACATGGAGAATTCGAGAAATCTGGGGAAGGAACATTGTAAAGCGTTAGCATTGAGGAGTGGAAAGATAGTAGAGCCCAACACTATTGAAGTTGGAAAGGAGCCAGTTGACGCTCAAGATTCAGAAGAAGTTCAACCAAGTGTTGAAATCCCAGTTTCACCAGAACCAGAATCGGCAAAAACCGACAAAGTAACCCCAGGACCAGCTAATTCTGATCAATTAACAACTTCGTTAGGTGCAGAATTGCCGCCAAAGACGAATCAACCAAAACCAGTTCCAGTAATGAAACCACCACCACCCTACCCTCAAAGACTTCAGAAGCTGAAGGAGGAGATTCAATTCAAGAAGTTTCTTGACGTACTCAAGCAACTTCACATCAACATCCCGTTGGTTGAAGCACTTGAGCAAATGTCGAACTATGTCAAGTTCATGAAAGATATCTTGTCTAAGAAACGAAGACTTGGAGAATTTGAGACGGTAGCTCTGATGAAGGAATGCAGTGCATATCTTCAGGACAAACTACCCCCAAAATTAAAGGATCCTGGATGTTTCACCATACCATGCAACATTAGATCAACATATTGCGGTAAGGCATTATGTGACTTAGGTGCAAGTATCAACTTGATGCCTATGTCAATATTTAGGAAGTTGGGGATAGGAGAAGTTAGACCAACTACGGTTACACTTCAACTAGCAGATCGATCCTTAGCGCATCCAGAAGGAAAAATCGAGGACGTATTGGTACGTGTAGATAAATTTATTTTTCCTGCTGACATTGTAATTCTAGACTTTGAAGCAGACAAAGAAGTGCCAATTATCCTAGGAAGGCCGTTCCTAGCAACTGGAAGGACCCTTATCGATGTAAAAAAGGGCGAGCTGACTATGCGTGTTCAGGATGATCAGGTAACATTTAACATTTTTAAGTCTATGCGATTTCCTGACACAATGGATGATTGTTCTGCAGTATCCGATTTAGAGGAATTAATAGTGGAGAGGGAACTCAACTGTGTTCAGGACCCACTGGAGCAAATTTTGACATCTGACCCTCCAAACGATGAAGAGGAGGATGAATACTTAGCTGTGCTAGAAGCAAATCAAAAGGGATTTAATCTGCAATCCCATTTTGAATCTTTGGAATTAGAGAAAAGAGATTACATTCAGCCAAAAGCATCAATTGAAGAGCCACCTAAGTTAGAACTCAAGGTATTACCTTCACACTTAAAATATGTTTATTTAGGTAACGCCTCTACTCTGCCTGTGATTGTTTCAGCAGAATTGACTACTGAACAAGAAGAGAAACTTATCTTAGTTTTGAAACATTTCAAGAAGGCTATCGGATGGACCATAGTCAATATTTGCGATATTAACCCATCTGTATGCATGCACAAGATCATATTAAAAGATGGCGAGAGAGGAACGATTGATGGACAACGGAGACTGAATCCCATCATGAAAAATGTAGTGAAAAAGGAAATTATCAAGTGGTTGGATGCGAGTATAATTTACCCCATCTCAGACAGTTCATGGGTGAGTCCAGTCCAGTGCGTGCCGAAGAAAGAAGGTATCACGGTCGTGGAGAACGAGAACAACGAGTTGATACAAACTAGAACAGTTACGGGATGGAGAATCTGCATCAATTTCCAGAAGCTGAAAAGGCGACTAGGAAAGATCACTTTCCTTTGCCGTTCTTGGACCAGATGCTGGATAGACTCGCATGACGAGATTACTACTATTTTCTCAATGGATACTCAGGGTATAATCAGATTACAGTATCACCGGAAGATTAACACAAAACGAGATTCACCTGCCCATATGCTACGTTTGCATTTAGACGCATGCCATTTGGTTTATGTAATGCACCTGCTACATTTCAAAGATGTATGATGTCTATTTTTACTGACATGGTTGAAAAGTACTTGGAAGTGTTTATGGACGATTTTTCAGTATTTGGAGATACTTACGATGATTGCTTAGCCAATCTAGCTAAGGTACTAAGGCGATGCGAAGAAACGAATCTCGTACTCAACTGGGAAAAGTGCCATTTTATGGTACGAGAAGGAATTGTTTTAGGCCATCGGATAACGAGGCATGGGATCGAGGTAGACAAAGCAAAAGTAGATGTTATTGAGAAACTCCCACCTCCAACATCTGTAAAAGGTGTTAGGAGCTTTTTGGGTCACGCCGATTTTTATCGAAGATTTATCAAGGACTTCTACAAAGTTGCTAAACCCTTATGCAAATTATTGGAGAAGGACTCGATATTCAAGTTTGATGAGGAATGTGATCGCTGTGAAGTCAGAGTTTTAAAATTTATAAAGATAATGATCGAACCTGGAAACTAACTATGACAACGATTGAGGCAAGTGCACCTATCGAATAGTAGTATAGCTTAGGCAAGACCGTATTGTCGAACCCAAAGGAACTAAAAGTACTAATACTAACTTTCTTTCTATTATTTAGCCTAAAATAAGTGAAGTTGTTTATTAATCTAAATTAACTAATTACTAAGCTAAAGATGCAAAGACAAAAAGAATGAATTGGGGAAATACTTGGGAAAAACTCAACTGATTAAGACGATACCCTTAGGAAGAATCCACCTAGACTTCACTTGTTATCTAACACTGAACCAAATGATTTATTCACTTGACTTGATCCGTAGGACTCCCTAACGTATATTAAACCCTCTCTCGAGGCGAATAACGTCTAACCCTAGGTTAATTAATTAAAATCTCTTTCCCATTAATAACCCCCTAGAATAGCAGTAAATCGATCTATGGACTCCCATATTAGGTTTCACCCTAATCCGGCAAAATCTCATCACCCTATCTCTAGGAGCGTGATCAACTCCGCTTAATTATGCTAGATCTACTCTTAAGCATGGACTTTTACTCCACCACCTAAGCACATCATACTTGAATTAATATCCGTGAAATATTAACACAAGAATTAAGCACACATAATTAAGAACAAATCAAGTATTTATCATATAGTTCAGAAAACAATAACAAGATTCATCTAGGTTTCATCCCCCTTCAGGTATCTGAAGGGTTTAGTTCATAATAATAAAGAAAAAACATCTCAGAAGAAAAGATAAAACAAAACATAAGAAATCCCTAAAACCCCCTGAAGGAATTGAAGAGGAGATCCTCCGTCTTGAGTAGAATTCAGGCTTCTTGAGATGGATCAAGTGGCAATCCCTTGAGAGTTTGCCACAAATCTGTCCTTTTCGGCTCGGCTCCTTGGCCTAGCTGACCGCCCGTCAACTCCCCCATTTAGGTTATACTTAGGGTGTATTTATAGGCTTTTGGAATGTGTTTCTTGGCCTCTAAGTATCCTTTTCCGAGTGAAATTACTCTCCTCCACGGCAGGGGCACGGCCATGGCACACGCCCGTGTGAATCGTGGCCAGGCCATGTTGGACTCTGTTAGTGAGGCACGGCCGTGTAGATCGACATCAGGCCGTGTTCTAGTATATTTGAGGAGGCACGGCCGTGTGGGCTTTAGTCCAGGCCGTGTCGATTTCTTTTGGCCCATTTTGGTGCATTTTGAGCCCGTTTTCGTTCTTTTTATTCTTGGGTGCTTTCACGAGTATAAGACATGAAAAGAAAGGATTAAGAGCACTTTTTACATAAATCAAGGGATAAATCATCCAAAAGTATGCTAAATGTGGGATTAAAATATGTTACTATTTCGGTTTATCAAATACCCCCACACTTAAGCTTTTGCTTGTCCTCAAGCAAAATTCTCAACATACAATTAAAATGAACTTTCAATAATTCATAATTCCTATCAACAATGTCTTATCATAATTCATAGATAATTTACACATGGATAATTCAATTCAAAGAGTCCTAAGGATTCAAACAATCTAAGTCATAGATTTGTAGCTCGAAAATATAGGCGTCTCCCATTATCTAAATAATTACCTTTAATTTAAAACCGACAAGGATTGACATCCTCACTAGAGATTCACTCAAATCACTCAAAGTGTTTAAGGTTCAGGAAAAAGCGCTCAAAAGTCGAACATGAAAAGTTAATCCTATAGGCTTGCCTGAAAATCAAATCTCCACCACTATAATATGAGATGATGCACAAATCAAAAGGTCTTTGTCAGGGTTGTAACGGGGCTAGGGTTAAGGTGTGGATAGAGGCTGAATTAGAAGGTTAGAATCGAGATTGAATTGATAAAATACCTAACTAGAAATAATAAACTGAATAATTACATAATGGATTGAAACTTTAAACTAATAATACGAGCTTCTTCTTCAATATTTGGAATTCAAACGTATAAGCTCACTTAATCACATAACTAATAATGAATAATGAATATACTTTTGATTGATTTTTTTTAAGAACAAATCAAATATACATAACAAACGATAAATTACTGAAATAAGAAACATAATTAGGCTATTAATCAAATCAAATCTCGATATAAGGGAAGTCGAAAAAGAATGGTGATAACAAAAACAAAGGGTTTCTGGGTTAATATTAGCGGTTATGTCAATAAAAAGGGTTGTTAGGATTAAAAGGGGTTCACTAGGGGTTAATTGTGAAGGTAGGTTTTTAATGGAGTTAGTGGGTTAAAACCTAGGTGCCTTAATCATCTCTGTATATCAAATCATAGGTGTGGTCTCGATATGTATAAACGAGGCAAGTTCTAGAATAACAAATCAATGTTGACATACTCATAATCAATAAAGTGAGCATGAAAAAGAATATATGCTCTATAAGGCTCAAAAACTCACAAAAATTATGGGTATTTTGATATCAACCTCGTAAATTTCAAACTTCAAAGTAATATTTAAACTCAGTTCGACAACCTAGAAAATTTTTAATTTCTGAAAAATAGACTTATCATGCTTGATTCTCTAGTATTCTTAGAATTTAATTATCAATGCACAATTATCAATGACTTAATCTAAAACATATCAATAAAAAGCATAAATCATTAGAAATTTCATCCTAATTATAATATGACAAATTTACTTAAAAAACAAGACTAAATTCAGGATTTTGAGAATAATGCAAAAAGTTTGGCACCTAATTTCAGAAATTTAAGAATAATGAAAAAATTAGGCGCGTCTAAGATTCACCCCCCACACTTAAGATGTACATTGCCCTCAATGTATAAATATAGATAATATAAATATAATACTGAAATCGTAAGATATGGGGAAAGTGAAACTTCCTGAATTATGGATGAAATCCTTGGAGGATGTGGAAAATACGTTAGAGGGGTCGTTCTGGATGACGATCCTGCGCTAGATGAAGAAATTGGGTAGCTCATGCAGGATTAGTCAGGGATTATTAAGACACAATAATTAAAACTATACTAATAAAATTAAAGGAAAGTATGCTAAAGTGAAATAAATTAAAAATTAAAAGAAAATTAAAAGAAAAATTAATGGACCGTAGTGTCCTTATTGTTGGATGGTTCGCGAGGTGGGTGTGACCTCTAAGGCTGCGGAGGTGCTGGTGGTGGCGGAATTGGTGTGATTCCCTAGCAGCCTTTAGAAACTAAAATTAAGAAACTAAGATAAAATATACTAGATTAAGCATAAGAGTGTTAAAGAGAATGAAAATAAGGGAGAAGATAAAAATAAAAGAACAGATAATTGGTCTCAAAGACCCTTGGCTTGGCGAGTGATTGAAGCGGCCGGCATGAACTTATGTAGATCGGTCTCCGTGAGGGTGACTGTGATTGGCCTCTTCTGCTTCTTTGGCATTGTTTTGGTGTAGCTTAAGGGTATAGAGAAAAGGAGTAGGAAAAAAAATGAAAAGTTGAAGGTTGAAAGTTAGTAGGAGAAGAGGGAAGGGAAGGGGGTTTAAATAGATTTTCAAACCTGGTACCATCCCACGCTCGTGCTCCTTAGGCGTGTCGATTCACATGGCCACCTCGCGCGGTCGTGTGTCTAGGTGTGTTGGTTCACCCACTCTCATTTTATAGATTGCCACGCCCATTGGTGATAAGTTAGTGTCGTCCACGGCCGCGTCGCACAGTAGTGGTATTCTGTCGGTGCCCGTGAGGCGGTGGTTGGAGTCCGTGACTTCGAAGATTTGATTCTCTCTGACTCGTACCACCTCTGCCATGTCAGTACGGTGATCCGGGGCATTCACACGGCCACGGCCACGGCCGTGTGGCCTGGAAATCTGCATTTTTGGTTAGTTTAAAGCTAGATACTATAAAGAAAGGGTAAAATAGAATAAAAAAAATGTAAAAGTTAATGGGGTTAGTGCTCGGGTTGCCTCCCGAGAAGCGCTCATTTATAATCTTAAGCTAGACTTTCCTCTCGGTTGCATCATCAGGGTGGTTTAAGGAGTTGGAAGTCCTTCCTCATGCTATCAGTTTTATCCTCGTGAAAAAGTTTAAGTCGAGATGCGTTTATAGTAAAAGTACCAAAAATAGGATTACTTACCTCGACTGTTCCGTATGGGAAAACACTGGTTACCCTAAAAGGTATTTCTTTATTTGTGTTAGGGTCCAGAGGAGATATTTGAGGATCTGCCTTATCTAACAGTACCTGGTCTCCTATTTTGAGGTGGTTTGTTGTTCCTATGAGCTCTTCTGGGGGCTCCTTCGGTTTTACCTTGTGTGGTTCCGGTTCTTCATCGTGTAACCCTAATTTTTTCTTAAAATGTGTCTTCCACTCGTCTAGATCATCGATCTGAGTCCTTTGATCTTCATAAACTACTTCCTTGTTGGCATAGGGTTTAGGATCGGGTTCAGTTGTATTCTTTTGTGGTGCTTCCTGAAAATAAGGGTTCACCGAATGGTTATTAGTAGAATTTACGTTCTCACCTTGATTACTCGATGTTCTGGCTGAGTCGAGAGCCTTGAGGGTGACTGTCTCATTACCTACACGAAGTATGAGTTCTCCTGCATCAACATCAATTTTAGTCCTGGTAGTTGCTAAAAAGGGTCTTCCTAAAATTAAGGGAATCGAATTATCCTCATCCATGTCTAAGACAACGAAATCTACTGGGAAAACGAATTTGTCAATTTTTACAAGAACATCTTCGATAATACCCCTAGGAATTCTAACAATTTTATCAGCTAATTGAATGCTCATCCTAGTTTGTTTGGGTTTCCCTAGACCTAATTGTTTAAACAATTTATAAGGCATGACTGTAACATCCTGAATTTTTGGGCCTATGCATTTAATGGGTGAATATGTGTAATGAGTTAATTTGAGCATTAGGGGTCCAAATTGGGCTCAGGATTGGGCTGAAGCCTTAGTTAAATTTTTGTTTGGGCACTATAGGGTTTAAAAGGTGGTATCTGAGTTTAAAATATCAAAATGGGCTTGTGGCCCAGTGGGTAGTGGCGCCACTTAGGGAGCAAGGAGGTGACGCCACACAAGGGAGTAAGGGGCCCAAATTTAAGTTACATGGAGCCCAACTCTTTTAATTTAAGTTAGCTAAATTTCGACATTAGGGTTAGGTAGAGTGGATGGCAACAAGGCTCAAAAATAGGAGGATTTATGTGAATGGGATAATGTAGATAATATAGATGATAATATGGAAGAAAAAAAAAGGAGAAAAGATAGGAGCTATCTACAAGGCTAGGAGTTGGCCGAAATTCCATCACCTAGAGAAGTGAAGAAATCGGTTTCTTTATGGCAAAGGGGGTGCCAAATTTTCCCTTTTTATTTGATTAATTTTTAGTTATCAGGAAGGGCACTTTCGGTTTTTCATAGGTAAGTGCAAAAATTTCTATAAATAGGGAGGGTTCTCTTCTTTATTTTTCGGCATTTAGGGTTTCCACCTTTTCTTTCTCTTCTTTCTTCTAAAAGCCGAAAGTTGAAAACTCCATTATTCCTTTCTCTTCTTTCTTCTAAAAAGCCGAAAGCCGAAAACTCCATTATTCTTTTCTCTTCTTTCTTCTAAAAGCCGAATCTCTATAGATTTCTTTGAATCATCTTCTCTTCCCGATTTTTCATAAAAAGCAGGAATCCTCGGGAGTAGCCGAGATCTTCTCTAGTAAGATCTCTTAGATCTAAAAGCCGAAAACACTAGTTCCGAATCTCATATCACTTTTCAGGATTTCAAGGCGGATAGCGGTGGTGTTGGCTACGGATAGCGTCGACTTAGAGGGTCTCGTTCTAATGATGAATCAGTGTGTAGATCTCTAACACACTAATTAATCTGTACTAAATATATGTTATGGGCTAAAAAGCCGGAAAAAGGTTTGTATAGGCAGTCGGATTACCCAAAAAGGGTAGGCAAGGGATGCAGTGCGTAATCATAGAAACTTCTTCTATGTGTATCGATGTATGTGATAGATCGTGAACTTTTAGGTAGTATATTGTTTTGATTCTGCATGTATGTATGCATGGGATGGGATTGATATGATGAAGGGGAAGAAGGTCGCATAGCGATCGGTGGCTTTGCCACATAGGTCACATAGTGATCGGTCTTTATGATGACGGCTCGGTGTCGAAATGCTACGATGTATTATTAAGGTCGCATGGCGATCGGTGGCTTTGCCACATAGGTCACTGATGATCGGTCTTTAAGACAGGACAAACACCGTCGATATGGTGTGTAGCGGTTGGAGGGTTGATTGTAGAAATCCCCAAGGTGTGATGGTTGGTACGGGTTGGTTTGTAGAGGATGGATTTTTAGGCTGGGATGGGTCATGATGCATAGTTAGTTACCCTTGTATGGGCCAAGGCCATAATGTGTTTGTGGGCCTAAAGCCTTTTATGTGTTTTCGAGATTTGCACACTGAGTCTTGGTGACTCACCCTATTATTTTTCCTAACCTTTCAGGTGAGCAGTAGATCATGGACAAGGGAGCCGAGGCGGACTCGAGGGGCCAACAAGTCTTTTATTTATTAAATTTCCATTTTATTTTAAGTTTTAATTTTGGGATTATTTGATGTAATAAGGCCTCCATAGCTTATGTTATAAGTTTATATTTGTTAATGTTTATGTTTTTTTTATGATCAAAGACTTATGTTTAAAAGAAATAAAAATGAGATTTTCATACCTTATTTAAATAACACCTATTTTGGAAAGATAAATTACAAAGATTTTCTACAAGTGCCACCTATTTAACGAATATCGACAAAAACAAACTAAGTTTTACAAAGCCTTGCAACGTAAAAGTTTTTAACATTAAACCCGTAGCATACCAGATCCGGTCGTGACGTATGGGCCAGGTTTGGGGTGTTACAATGACATTTATGCTTGCCCCTAAATCAGCTAATGCATTATCAACAGTTAGTCTACCAGTTAAACATGGAATTGTAAAACTCCCTGGATCTTTTAGCTTTTGTGGTAGTCTATTCTGTAACATTGCTGAGCATACTGCATTTAATTCCCCATGTGGATCCTCGTTTAATTTGTGTTTGTTCGTCAAGAGATGTTTTAAAAATTTCCTCGAATCTGGCATCCGTGAAAGAGCTTCAAGTAGCGGTAAGTTAATATGTAATTTCTTTAAAAGTTTAAGAAACTTACCAAACCGTTCCTCTGTGTCGTCTCTCGTTAATGCTTCGGGATATGGTATGCGAGGTTGGTACTCCTTGATTACCAGTTTTGGTTTTTCTTGTGTTACCTCAACTTTACCTTTTTCTACCTCGTTTCCTTGTATTGGACTGGGTTCGTCTAATCCTTCACTTTCTTGATCTGTTATGGCTTTGATTTGCTCCTTTGGATTAATCTCAGTGTTGCTTGGTAGACGCCCTTGCGATCGTTCAGACATCAGCTTTGTGAGTTGTCCAACTGACTTAGAAACTTCCTCAACTGACTTAGTGACTTCCCTAACTTGGCTCTCGATCCCTTTGATCAATGCTTGTTGGGTCTTAAGGGTGGTTTCAGTGTCTTGGAGACGGTTTTCTGTGGATGCCATGAATCTTGTTAGCATCTCTTCAAGGTTTGGCTTCTTCTCCTGTGGATAGGGCTGATTTTGGAAATTTTGAGGAGGTTGTTGTCTTTGATTTCCTTGATTTCCTTGACCTCCCCACAAAAAATTTGGGTGGTTCCTCCAACCTGGGTTATAATTATTACTATATGGGTTATTATTAGATCTGAAATTGTTACCTATATAGTTCATATGTTCGCTCTCGATGCTCGGTTGGTAGGGTGGGTACTCAGGATTCGCCACGGTTCCACTTACGTCGCACTGCATTACTGGATGTACCTACGAAGAACACAAACTATCAAGATTTTTATTCATCATCTCTACCTGTGTTGATAGCATGGTTACTGTATCTATGTCGAAAACTCCGGCTGATTTTGTTGGTTTGGTCCTTGTAACTCGCCAGCGATAGTTATTGATGACATCTCTTCAATAAACTCGTAGGCTACTTCGTGGAGTTACGTTGTTCGGGGTTCCACCGTGTGGTGAATCAATTAGTTGCCTCGTTGAGGGGTTTACACCGTTATAGAAAGTCGGACTTGGAGCCACAAGGGTAAACCATGGTGCGGACACCTTCTCAAGAGATCCTTATATCTCTCCCATGCGTCATATAATGTCTCTAAATCCATCCGCACAAAAGAAGAGATATCATTAAGTAATTTGGCCGTTTTGGCTGGTGGGAAATATTTTAATAAAATTTTTTTGGTCATTTGATCCCATGTAGTGATTGACCGTGGTAACGAAGTTTAACCAACTTATTTGGCTTTATTCCTTAATGAAAAGGAAATAACCGAAGCCTTATGGCATCATCGAAACGCCATTTATTTTGAAGGTATCACAGAACTCTAAAAATTAGCTATATGAGTGTTTGGGTCTTCGATCTGCAAATCATCAAATTGAAAAAATTGTTGAATCATTTGTATAGTGTTAGGCTTTAATTCAAAATTATTAGCAGCTATATCAGGACTAACAATACCTGATTCTGCTCCTGTTAAATGAGATTTAGCATAATCATACATAGTATGCGGAGCATTATTTTCTGCCACATCTTGTGGTGGTGGATTATTTTCGTCCATCCCTTCAGTAGGATTGGATCGGTCTTTTCGCTCTTCTTCTTGGTAATTTAGGGCTTGCCTAATTTCTCTGCGATTTCTACGAGCGGTAGCTTCAATATCACTGTCGTATACTAGTGGTCCTCTCGGGTTCCTTCTAGTCATAAACTAGAGGTACCTGATAGGAAAAGAAAGAAAGAAAATTTAGCAAGGTTAAAATTTAAACTTAAAAGTAAATTGCAGAAAATAAATAAATAAAATAATGGCTAAAGTAATAAAAATAGAGCTTTCTTAATATTTTAGTTCCCCGGCAACGACGCCAAAAACTTTATCGCTATGAAGTCAGAGTTTTAAAATTTATAAAGATAATGATCGAACCTGGAAACTAACTATGACAACGATTGAGGCAAGTGCACCTATCGAACAGTGGTATAGCTTAGGCAAGACCGGATTGTCGAACCCAAAGGAACTAAAAGTACTAATACTAACTTTCTTTCTATTATTTAGCCTAAAATAAGTGAAGTTGTTTATTAATCTAAATTAACTAATTACTAAGCTAAAAATGCAAAGACAAAAAGAATGAATTGGGGAAATACTTGAGAAAAACTCGGTGATTAAGACGATACCCTTAGGAAGAATCCACCTAGACTTCACTTGTTATCTAACATTGAACTGCACGATTTATTCACTTGACTTGATCCGTAGGACTCCTAATGTATATTAAACCCTCTCTCGAGGCTTAATAATGTCTAACCCTAGGTTAATTAATTGAAATCTCTTTCCCATTAATAACCCCTAGAATAGCGATAAATCAATCTATGGACTCCGTATTAGGTTTTACCTAATCCAAAGCCAAAATCTCGTCACCCTATCTCTAGGCGCGCGATCAACTCCGCTTAATTATGCTAGATCTACTCTTAGCGGGGACTTTTGCTCCACCACCTAAGCACATCATACATGAATTAATATCCGCAAAATATTAACACAAGAATTAAGCACACATAATTAAGAACAAATCAAGTATTTATCATATAGTTCAGAAAACAATAACAAGATTCATCTAGGTTTCATCCCCCTTCAGGTATCTGAAGGGTTTAGTTCATAATAATAAAGAAAAACATCTCAGAAGAAAAGATAAAACAAAACATAAGAAATCCCTAAAACCCCCTGAAGGAATTGAAGAGGAGATCCTCCGTCTTGTGTAGAATTCTGGCTTCTTGAGATGGATCAACTGGCTATCCCTTGAGAGTTTCCCACAAATCTGACCTTTTCGTCTCGACTCCTTGGCCTAGCTGACCGCCCGTCGACTCCCCCTTTTAGGTTATACTTAGGGTGTATTTATAGGCTTTTGGAATGTGTTTCTTTGCCTCTAAGTATCCTTTTTTGAGTGAAATTACTCTCCTCCACGACAGGGGCACGGCCATGGCACACGCTCGTGTGAATCGTGGCCAGGCCGTGTTGGACTCCGCTAGTGAGGCACAGCCGTGTAGATCGACATCGGGCTGTGTTCTAGTATATTTGAGGAGGCACGCCGTGTGGGCTTTAGTCCAAGCCGTGTCGATTTTTTCTTTGGCCCATTTTGGTCTGTTTTGAGCCCGTTTCTCGTTCTTTTTATTCTTGGGTGCTTTCCTGAGTATAAGACATGAAAAGAAAGGATTAAGATCACCTTTTTACATAAATCAAGGGATAAATCATCCAAAAGTATGCTAAATGTAGGATTAAAATATGTTACTATTTTGGTTTATCAGAATGCTTAAAAGCATTCAATGATCTGAAGAGTCGATTAGTCACGGCACCTATAATCGTCACACCAGACTGGGAGTTGCCATTTGTATTGATGTGTGACGCAAGTGACTTCGCAATTGGAGCTGTCTTGGGCCAGCGAAGGAACAAATTTTTTCACCCCATCTACTATGCAAGTCGAACTGTAACCGGAGCTCAACTGAACTATACGGTAATAGAAAAAGAGTTACTGGCTATTGTGTTTGCTTTCGACAAGTTTCGATCTTATCTTGTAGGTACCAAAGTGATTGTCTATACGGATCACACTGCAATTAAGTACTTATTAGCCAAGAAAGATGCTAAGCCGAGATTGATCCGGTGGGTGCTTCTACTTCAAGAGTTCGATATAGAAATCCAAGATCGAAGGGGGGTAGAAAACCAAGTAGCAGATCACTTATCCAGATTAGAACCACAAGAGGGAAATTCTCCACTTTTACCGATCCAAGAAACATTTCCAGATGAACACATATTGAAGGTAAATCATGTCCATAATATTCCTTGGTTTGCTGATTTTGCTAACTATTTAGCTTGTGGTTTGATGCCACTTGATAAAACATATCAGCAAAGGAAAAAGTTTCTTCACGATGTGAAGTACTATTTCTGGGAAGAGCCATATTTGTTTAAAAAGTGTGCAGATCAGATGGTCAGGAGATGTGTGGCAGAAGATGAAATACCGAAGATTTTATACCACTGTCATTCAGCTCCGAGTGGGGGACACTTCGGAGGTACTCGTACAGCGGCCAAAGTGTTGCAAGCCGGATTCTTTTGGCCAACACTATTAAAGGATGCATACGCTTACGTAAAGAGCTGTGATCGATGTCAGAGGGTTGGAAATGTCACCAACAGAAATGAGATGCCTCGAACAAATATCATCGAGGTAGAATAGTTCGATGTTTGGGGTATTGACTTTCTTGGTCCTTTTCCTCCGTCTTTTGGTCACAAGTACATATTGGTAGCAGTAGATTATGTGTCCAAGTGGGTCGAGGCTGAATCTTATCCGATGAACGATGCTAAGGTTGTGATGAAGTTCTTGTAGAAACATGTGTTCACAAGATTCGGAACCCCAAGAGCTATTATCAGTGATGAAGGGACCCATTTTGTGAATAAGTGGTTAAAATGGTTGTTAGATAAACATGGAGTGAAACATAAGGTTGCTACAGCTTACCATCCACAGACAAATGGGCAAGCTGAGTTAGCAAATAAGGAGATCAATGGCATACTTGAGAAGGTAGTTTGCCCGAACCGACGAGATTGGTCCAAGAGACTAGATGATGCTTTATGGGCTTACAGAACAGCATACAAGACACCTTTAGGAATGTCACCCTACAGGTTGGTCTTTGGAAAAGCCTGTCATTTACCTTTGGAGTTAGAGCACAAAGCCTACTGGGCTCTTCGACGACTTGGAAACACGAAAATTTATACACTTTTTCATGCCCTTTTTAACTCGAATTTATGCAGTTTCGATTTAATTCTTGTCAAAAAATAATTAAATATTATAAAATAATTAAATTGTGCTAAAACTATGAACATGATGAATTTTAATTAATTTTATAGTTAATTTTGATTTATTTTGACTATTTTCGATAGATTCGCACAAAGGGCGAAAATTGGCTCGGCAGACACTGCTCGAAGAATAAACCCGAGAAGCAATTTGAAGTATCAAGGCAAATTTATTTCCAGACCAAGATAGTCCAATTATGAATATTTAATCATGATATAATTAGTTTTAATTTATTCCCAATTTAATTTGGGCTAAATAAATTAATCTTAATTAATTATGAAAAAGGCCCAGTTGAACCGCATCAGTTAAACCAAACCGATCGAACCGAACCAAGCAAAGAATTGGGCAGCCCAAACCGTCCATATGCTGACCCAAATCAGCTTATTAGCTGATTAATTAAGCTTGCAAAGAAGCCCTTGAAGACTTTTCAAAGTTGCATTCAACCCCCTCCAAATATGGTGGCTTTGTAGATTTGCCCCATGCCATATTTAGCAAAGTTGAAGCCATCAACTTTGCCACATAGATGGCCGGCCAAGGGAGGGATCTTTGGCTGATGGGATTTGCTATTTTTAGCAGCCACAATCAGCTATAAATACCACCCCTTGCTGCTCATTCAAACCATCCCTCAATTCTCATTCACATCTCATTCTCTCTTCTCCTCTCTCACTTTCTCTCAACTTTTCATTTTCCATTTTCCCTTGTTCAAGTGCCAATTTCTCCTCTTGGAAAAGAGGTATTTTCTCAGACATTTGGAGCAGCAATTGGAGTGTTCATAAGCCACCTTGATAGCCGAGGAGAACGGAGAACGAAGAACGGAGCAATCAGTCAATCCACGGAGAAACATCGGATTTTCTTCTTGTTCCCTATCTCTTTAAATTTTGTTGTTGTTTTGACAAACATGTTTATGAATATTTATGCTATTGGAATGGTTAATTTAATCAGATTAGCTTAAATTTAATTCGTGTTGGGTTGATTGCATTTCGTCCTCTTAAATTATTAAAATTGTGTTTATACTTGTTGTAGCCTCGGTAAAATGCTTGATTAAGTAAAATCATGTTTAAGTTATTCGGCATTTTAATTGTTTAGATAACTAAAGAATTAATTATTTAAACGCATTGAAATTGTAATTAATGGACACAATACTTAATCTGTGCATGTTTAATTCTTCTAAGGTAGCTGAAGATTAAATTAGCATTGTATTTGGCGATACATATGCCTTGCATAACTTGCAGGATTATTGTGATTAAACTGTTTCAAGGTAAGGATACTTTGTTACCTCACATAGTCTTTTATATGCTTATTAGGTTGAATTAATCGGTTGAATCGACATAGGAATATGCGAGAGATTGTTTAATTTAATAAGTATGTATGTGCAATAACATGTTTACTTTTATAAATCTGTTTAATCGGTCGAATTGACATAGGGATATGTACAAGAGATATATGGATTTTTGATTTGTAAATATGTTCATAAGTTAGCAAATTACCGAGTTGTCGTGAGTTATTCGTAACAAGTATAAGCATGAATTTAATGATTCTAAGTTAAGAAATGTAATTAATCCAACACAATTATATCATCTTGATTAAAATCAGCTTTTGAAATCGTGCATTAGAACTTTATTTTATTTTACTTTGTTTTCTTTAGTTTTTAATCATTTTTCTAAATCAAAATTATTTTTCTTCACCAAAGTGTTTTAAATTGCATTCATAAATAATTCTTTTCACAGTCCCTGTGGGTACGATAACTCGACATTTACTTGTCACTTTATTACTTGTTACGATTGTGTACACTTGCACATTTCCACCGTTCCAAGTTTTTGGCGCCGTTGCCGGGGATTGTTTTTCAAAGTCATTATTTGTGAATCTATTTTACATTTTGGTTTATTTATTTTCGTATTGAAATTTTTACTTACTTAATTTCTTACGTGATTATTTCAATGTTTATGAGTATTGACCAGATTATTGACTTACTCCTTGTAGACCACGAAATAGAGAACGAACCTTTCGACAACGAAGAAGACAAGCAACCCAGAGAAGGACCGAAGAGATGAACTTCGAGAATATGAATCAAGGAAACAGAGCAAACCCTGCTCAGAATCCTATCTTTATTGCTGATGATAGGGATAGAGCTTTACGGCAGTATGCCGTGCCAGTGTTCAATGATCTTAATCCGGGTATTAGGAGACCTAAAATCGAGGCACAACAATTCGAGCTGAAGCCAGTCATGTTCCAAATGCTTCAAACAGTGGGCCAATTCAGTGGAATGCCCACCGAAGACCCTTATCTTCACTTAAGACTATTTATGGAAGTGAGCGATTCTTTCAAGTTAGCCGGAGTACCCGAAGATGCCTTACGATTGAAGTAGTTCCCATATTCGTTAAGGGACAGAGCTCGTGCCTGGTTAAATTCATTGCCACAAAACTCCATCTCTACATGGCAAGAGTTAGCCGAGAGATTCCTCATGAAGTATTTTCCGCCAAGCAAGAATGCTAAGCTGAGGAATGAGATCACTGCCTTCCACCAAATGGATAACGAGTCCTTGTATGAGGCATGGGAAAGATTTAAAGAATTATTATGAAAATGCCCTAATCATGGAATCCCACATTGCATTCAACTTGAGACATTCTATAATGGTCTCAACGCTCACACAAGGATGGTAGTGGATGCCTCTGCTAATGGTGCTCTCCTTTCTAAGTCTTATAATGAGGCTTATGAAATTATTGAGAGGATTGCCAGCAATAATTATCAATGGCCAACCAGTCGAGCAGTGTCAGGAAGACGAGTCGCTGGAATTCATGAAGTAGACGCTCTTACTTCACTCGCATCTCAGGTATCATCAATATCCTCAATGCTTAAAAACCTTACTACTAATGGGTCTAATAGTTTTACAGCACAACCGCCGAATCAATTTGAGAATGTAGCCTGTGTCTATTGTGGGGAGGGACATTTGTTTGAAGAATGTCCGTCAAACCCAGAATCTGTATACTACATGGGTAATCAGAACCAAAACCGAGGAAGGCAAGGGTTGCAATCAAATTTTTATAACCCATTATGGAGAAGCCACCCGAATTTTTCCTGGAGTAACCAAGGGGCCGGAACCAGTACCACTTACACCCATCCTAGACCAACCCAGCTACCTAGTTTCCCTCAACAAGTTCAGAAACCAGTTCAAGCTGAAGCATCCAATAGCTTGGAAAGTTTGCTTAAGACATACATAGCGAAGAATGATGCCTTAATCCAGAGCCAAGCAGCTACATTATAAAATTTGGAAAATCAAGTAGGCCAGCTTGCTACTGAACTCAGGAACCGACCACAAGGTGCTCTACCTAGTGACATGGAGAATCTGAGAAATCCGGGGAAGGAACATTATAAAGAATTGGCATTGAGGAGCGGAAAGATAGTAGAGCCCAACACCATTGAAGTTGGAAAGGAGCCAGCTGACGCTCAAGATTCAGAAGAAGTTCAACCAAGTGTTGAAATCCCAGTTTCACCAGAACCAGAATCGGCAAAAACTGACAAAGTAACCCCAGGACCAGCTAATTCTGATAAACTAACAACTTCGTTAGGTGCAGAATTGCCGCTAAAGGCGAATCAACTAGAATCAGTTCCAGTAATGAAACCACCACCACCCTACCTTCAAAGACGTCAGAAGTCGAAGCAGGAGATTCAATTCAAGAAGTTCCTTGACGTACTCAAGCAACTCCACATCAACATCCCGTTGGTTGAAGCACTTGAGCAAATGCCGAACTATGTCAAGTTCATGAAAGATATCTTGTCTAAGAAATGAAGACTTGGAGAATTTGAGACGGTAGCTCTGACGAAGGAATGCAGTGCATATCTTCAGGACAAACTACCCCCAAAATTAAAGGATCCTGGATGTTTCACCATACCATGCAACATTGGATCAACATATTGCGGTAAGGCATTATGTGACTTAGGTGCAAGTATCAACTTGATGCCTATGTCAATATTTAGGAAGTTGGGGATAGGAGAAGTTAGGGAACTACGGTTACACTTCAACTAGCAGATCGATCCTTAGCGCATCCAGAAGGAAAAATCGAGGACGTATTGGTACGTGTAGATAAATTTATTTTTCCTGCTGACTTTGTAATTCTAGACTTTGAAGCAGACAAAGAAGTGCCAATTATCCTAGGAAGACCGTTCCTAGCAACTGGAATGACCCTTATCGATGTACAAAAGGGCGAGCTGACTATGCGTGTTCAGGATGATCAGGTAACATTTAACGTCTTTAAGTCTATGCGATTTCCTGACACAATGGATGATTGTTATGCAGTATCCGATTTAGAGGAATTAATAGTGGAGAGGGAACTCAACTGTGTTGAGGACCCACTGGAGAGAATTTTGACATCTGACCCTCCAAACGATGAAGAGGAGGATGAATACTTAGCTGTGCTAGAAGCTAATCAAAAGGGATTTAATTTGCAATCCCGTTTTGAATATTTGGAATTAGAGAAAAGAGATTACATTCAGCCGAAAGCATCAATTGAAGAGCCACCTAAGTTAGAACTCAAGGTATTACCTTCACACTTAAAATATGTTTATTTAGGTAATGCCTCTACTTTGCCTGTGATTGTTTCAGCAGAATTAACTACTAAATAAGAAGAGAAACTTATCTTAGTTTTGAAACAATTCAAGAAGGATATCGGATGGACAATAGCCGATATTTGCGGTATTAGCCCATCTGTATGCATGCACAAGATCGTATTAGAAGATGGCGAGAGAGGAACGATTGATGGATAACGGAGACTGAATCCCATCATGAAAGATGTAGTGAAAAAGGAAATTATCAAGTGGTTGGATGTGGGTATAATTTACCCCATCTCAGACAGTTCATGGGTGAGTCCAGTCCAGTGCGTACCGAAGAAACAAGGTATCACGGCCGTGGAGAAAAAGAACAACGAGTTGATACCAACTAGAACAGTTACGGGATGGAGAATCTGTATCGATTATCGGAAGCTGAACAAGGCGACTAGGAAAGATCACTTTCCTTTGCCGTTTTTGGACCAGATGTTGGATAGACTCGCAGGACGAGGTTACTACTGTTTTCTTGATGGATACTCAGGGTATAATCAGATTAAAGTAGCACCGGAAGATCAACACAAAACGACATTCACCTACCCGTATGGTACGTTTGCATTTAGAAGCATGCCATTTGGTTTATGTAATGCACCTACTACATTTCAAAGATGTATGATGTCTATTTTTACTGACATGGTTGAAAAGTACTTGGAAGTGTTTATGGATGATTTTTCAGTATTCGGAGATACTTAGGATGATTGCTTAGCCAATCTAGCTAAGGTACTAAGGTGATGCGAAGAAACGAATCTCGTACTCAACTGGGAAAAGTGCCATTTTATGGTACGAGAAGGAATTATTTTAGGCCATCGGATAACGAGGCATGGGATCGAGGTAGACAAAGCAAAAGTAGATGTTATTGAGAAACTCCCACCTCCAACATCTGTAAACGTGTTAGGAGCTTTTTGGGTCACGCCGATTTTTATCGAAGATTTATCAAGGACTTCTCCAAAGTTGCTAAACCCTTATGCAAATTATTGGAGAAGGACTCGATATTCAAGTTTGATGAGGGATGCTTAAAAGCATTCAATGATCTGAAGAGTCGATTAGTTACGGCACCCATAATCGTCACACCAGACTGGGAGTTTCCATTTGTATTGATGTGTGACGCAAGTGACTTCCGCAATTGGAGTGTCTTGGGCAGTGAAGGAACAAAGTTTTTCACCCCATCTACTACACGCAAGTCGAACTCTAACCGAGCTCAAGCCGAACTATACTGTAAATGAGAAAAAGAGTTACTGGCTATTGTGTTTGCCTTCGACAAGTTTCGATCTTATCTTGTAGGTACCAAAGTGATTGTCTATACGGATCACTCTGCAATTAAGTACTTATTAGCCAAGAAAGATGCTAAGCCGAGATTGATCCGGTGGGTGCTTCTACTTCAAGAGTTCGATCTAGAAATCCAAGATCGAAGGGGGGTAGAAAACCAAGTAGCGGATCACTTATCCAGATTAGAACCACAAGAGGGAAATTCTCCACTCTTAGCGATCCAAGAAACATTTCCAGATGAACACATACTGAAGGTAAATCATGTCCATAATACTCCTTGGTTTGCTGATTTTGTTAACAATTTAGCTTGTGGTTTGATGCCGATTGGCAAAACAAATCAGCAAAGGAAAAAGTTTCTTCATGATGTGAAGTACTATTTCTGGGAAGAGCCATATTTGTTTAAAAAGTGTGCAGATCAGATGATTAGGAGATGTGTGGCAGAAGATGAAATATCAAGATTTTATACCCTTTGTCATTCAGCTCAGAGTGGGGACACTTCGAGGTACTCAGACAATGACCAAAGTATTGCAAGCCGGATTCTTTTGGCCAACACTATCAAGGATGCATACACTTACGTAAAGAATTGTGATCGATGTCAGAGGGTTGGAAATGTCACCCACAGAAATGAGATGTCCCGAAAAAATATCATTGAGGTAGAATTGTTCGATTGTTGGGGTATTGACTTTCTTGGTCCTTTTCCTCCGTCTTTTGGTCACAAGTACATATTGGTAGCAGTAGATTATGTGTCCAAATGGGTCGAGGCTGAAGCTTATCCGACGAACGATGCTAAGGTTGTGATGAAGTTCTTGCAGAAACATGTGTTCACAAGATTCGGAACCCCAAGAGCTATTATCAGCGATGAAGGGACCCATTTTGTGAATAAGTGGTTAAAATGGTTGTTAGAATAACATGGAGTGAAACATAAGGTTGCTACAGCTTACCATCCGCAGACAAATGGGCAAGCTGAGCTAGCAAATAAGGAGATTAAAGGCATACTTGAGAAGGTAGTTTGCCAGAACCGACGAGATTGGCCCAAGAGACTAGATGATGCTTTCTGGGCTTACAGAACAGCATACAAGAAACTTGTAACACCCCTAACCCGTATCCGACGCCAGATTAGGGTTAAAGGCGTTACCGGACTGATTAGAAACTTACATAACATTTCATACGTTACATTCATCATTAACAATCATAGTGTCCCTTAGATAAGTCATCAAGACCCAAAGCATGCATATAAACCGAGTTGGGACTAAATTGAAACACATATAAAATTTCATGAAAATTAAAAACTTTTCTAAAATACAGAAGAGACACGCCCGTGGGAGGAGACCGTGTGTCCTCCACGGCTTCTAGACACCCCCGTGTGTCCATCCGTGTCTATATACTGACTATATCAACACGGTCACTAGGCATGCCCGTGTGCCATGGCCGTGTGCTACTAGGCCATAAACTGACTTTCCCAACACGGCCACCAAGCACGCCCGTGTGCCATGGCCGTGTGCTCTTAGCTAGCTACTGACTTGTACACCACGGCCAGCTGACACGCCCATGTCGAGGCCGTGTGCTATTTAAGCTACATTCTGCCAATTCACCCACGGTCTTAGGCACGCCCGGGTGCCACAACCGTGTGACATTATAGGCCATTTACAAGGCCAAAATGCTACCCAAAAAGGGTCATACCTAAAAGCAACCTTATCCATCTCATTTCATGCATATATGGCAACCAAAAAATACCAAAATGAACATTCCATCAACACATTCAATACCAATTCCATTCATACCAAATTACAAACTAAAACCCACATCATCTTAAGCATATATCATCCATTTGCTTATCCAAAACTTAACCAATTCATAAGCATCAAAACATATCAAAACTTGCATCATATAACTCATTCATTCAAGCATATTACCAACTCAAGTCTTACCAAAACACATGGCTTAGTTCACTTTATATACATTTACACATATCTAGCCTATACATGCCATATTTAGCTATATTCATTCTCAAAAAGGTACCAAAATAAGTTTAGTAGTGTGATGATGATCCTTAACGATCCCAAGCCTTCAGTAGCTTGACGACCTATAAAACAGAGAAAACACACACATAGAGTAAGCTTTCCAAAGCTTAGTAAGTCATATACAAATAAACTTAATAGACTAGTATATAAGCATATATAAATATAGGCACATTTCATATACATAACAGCCTCTCACATATATACATTGGTTCATACTATTGGCCACATTTGCCACATTCATAAATTCCAAAAGCCTTTTATGCACAAAACTATTTCAAAGGTTCATAACCATCATAGCAAGGTTACATAGGAACTCACCTTATATACACTCAGTGTATAAATCAACGTACCTGAATGGAATTCACTATTTACATGGCTATTTCGTATCACAAACTTGCCCGTTGAACCGTAAGGACCTAAAAAGCTCAGAATGGTCATACAATGGCAACGTCCCAGACGAGGTCTTACATGCACTCAGACATTGATGCTACTGTCCCAGATAGGGTCTTACACGAATCATTACAATGCCAATGTCCCAGACATGGTCTTACATGTACAGATCATATCGATGCCAATGTCCCAGACGTGGTCTTACACGTAAAATTCATATTGATGCCTACGTCCCAAACGATGTCTTACACGAAATATCAAATCAACGCCAATGTCCCAGACGTGGTCTTACATGATATAACAGAACAGAAACCTATGTCATGACATAACTAATCCTACCTATTCCTAGGTTCGTACGGGGCTTCTTGGACTTAATCACTATATCGGAATTATCTCGGAATTCATATGCATAACTTCTCATAAGTATCATTATCAACATTAGACATATGAACCAATATAATATCAAAGAAGTACGTTTATTTGCATAGTGACTTACCTCGGATTCGGTTTATCGAAAATGAAAACGGCTACTCGTTTACTTTCACTTTCTCGCGATCTAAATCTGTTTTCCTCGGTTCTTGATCTAAACATATTCAGAATTAACCCTTTTATTCACTAGTTCTTTCAATTCAATCCAAAGACACACATTTAGGGCTATTTGCAATTTAGCCCTCACATTTGCACATTTTATCAATTTAGTCCATTTTTCTCAAAACATCAAATTCACAAAATCTACCCATGCTGATGCATAACTGAATATTCTTACATCACATACAAGCCTAAATTTTTCATCAAATTAGCAATTTAGTCCCTCAATTTGCTATTTTAACAATTTAGCCCTATTTAGCTAAATTTAACAAAACTTCAAGAACAAAACATGTTCATCAAGCTTAAACCTTTCATTTAACAACATAAAACATTACAAAACTCAATATATCAATAATGGCATCTCACACAAACCTTATCAATTCATCAAATTTAGACATGGGTTTTAAAGCTCTCGAAGCAACGATTACAAAAATGTAGAAATTATCAAAAACCGACTCAAAACATACCTTAATCAAAGAAGACAAGAGCCGAAACCTAGCTTGAGTTTTCTTTTCTTCTTCTTTTATAATTTCGGCTAAAAGATGATAACTATCCCATTTTCATGCTTTTGTTTCTTTTAATTATACTTAATTATCAATGTACAAAATTATCCTTTAATTCTAAATGCATGAAACATATCATTTAAGGTCATTTTTTACCATATTCATCCACTTACTCAATAGTGGTTCAATTGCCATTTAAGGCCATAACTTTAAAAAGCCACAACACATTAGTACTTAAACAAATAGCATACAACTTTCACACTTAATGCAAATCAATCCTTTGCTCAAATTAACCCACGAACAGGCAAATTAATTTACGGAAATTTACCACATGCTTAGTCACATATCAACGGCACAGAAAATAATATTAAAATATTATACGGACTCAGATTTGTGGTCCCAAAACCACTATTCCGACTAGGGTATAAACCGGACTGTTACAATTCTCCCCCCTTAGGGATTTTCATCCCCGAAAATCTTACCGTTAAACAGATTCAGATATTGCTGTCTTATTGAATCTTCAGGCTCCTACGTAGCCTCTTCTATTCCGTTTCGATTCCATAATACTTTCACTAACGGGATTTTCTTGTTTCTCAACTCTTTTACTTCACGAGCTAAGATACGGATCGGTTCCTCTTCATATGTCATATCAGATCAGATTTCAATTTCAGATGGAGCAATCACATGTGACGGATCTGATCGATATCTACGGAGCATCGAGACATGAAATACATTATGGATCTTTTCTAGCTCAGAGGGCAATCTTAATCTATATGCAATAGGACCAACTCGTTCAATGATCTCATACAGTCCGATGAACCTCGGACTTAACTTGCCTTTACGTCCGAAACGGAGTACTTTCTTCCACGGTGGCACCTTCAGAAATACTTTGTCGCCAATCTCAAATTCTATATTTTTTCGTCTCAAGTCTGCATAAGACTTCTGACGATCAGATGCTGCTTTTAAACAATCTCGGATTAGTTTCACTTTTTGTTCTGAGTCTTTTATCAAATCGACTCCAAGTAACTTCTTTTCACTGAGCTCAGTCCAATACAGGGGTGTACGACATTTACGTCCGTATAAAGCTTCATAAGGTGCCATTTTGATGCTTGACTGAAAACTATTATTATACGCAAATTCAATCAAAGGCAGATACTGTTCCCACGTACCATCAAACTCAAGTACACATCATCTTAACATATCTTCGAGAATCTGAATGATCCGCTAGGATTGACCATCCGTTTGCGGATGAAAAGCTGTACTGAAGTGTAATTTCATGCCCAAAGCTTCTTGCAATTTCTTCCAAAACCTCGATGTAAACCTCGGATCCCTATCTGACACAATGGATAGTGGCACCCCGTGCAATCTCATAATCTCAGAAATATAAAGTTCAGCTAATCTATCAAGTGAATAGTCAGATCTTACCGGAATAAAATGGGCAGATTTCATCAATTGGCCAACTACGACCCAAATCGCATCCTTCTTTCTCGGAGTCTGACGCAAACCAGAAACAAAGTCCATCGTTACTCTATCCCATTTCCATTCAGGAATCAGAATTGGTTTAAGTAACCCGAACGGAACTTGATGTTCAGCTTTCACTTGCTGACAGATTAAACACTTCGAAACAAAGTCAGAAATATCACATTTCATACTAGACCACCAATAATGTTGTTTCAAATCGTGATACATTTTAGTACTCCCCGGATGAACAGATAAACTACTGTTATGTGCTTCACTTAAAATCAGCTGAATCAACTCCGAATTTCTCAGAACACAGATACGACCTCGGAATCTCAAACAATCATCAACAACTCAAAATTCAGATTCAGAATTCAAATCACACTGAGCTCGTTTTGTTGTTAACTCATTATCTACCTTCTGAGCATCACATATTTGCTGTACAAACAATGATTTTGCTTTTAACTCAGCTAACAAAGAACTATCATCAGATAAATCTATTTGAGCATTCAAAGCGCGTAGTGCAAACAATGATTTTCGACTCAGTGCATCTGCAACAACATTTGCTTTACCCGGATGATAATCTATCACAAGCTCATAATCTTTTAACAGCTCTAGCCACCTTCTCTGACGCAGGTTCAAATCTTTCTGAGTCATCAGATATTTCAGACTTTTATGATCTGAAAATACGTGACATCTTTCATCGTAAAGATAATGGCGCCAGATCTTAAGTGCAAACACAATTGCAGCTAACTCAAGGTCGTGCGTCGAATAATTCTTTTCATGCGGCTTCAATTGTCTCGAGGCATAAGCTACAACTTTGCCTTTTTGCATCAGAACACATCCCAAACCATTTAACGAAGCATCATTGTAAATCACAAATTCTTTGCCCGATTCTGGCTGTACTAACACTGGAGCTTCCGTTAACAGAGTTTTCAACTGATCAAAACTTTTCTGACATCTATCAGACCATTCAAATCTAACATCTTTCTGAAGTAATTTTGTCAACGGAGTAGCTATCACCTAAAATCCTTTCACAAATTGACGATAATAACCAACTAGGCCCAAAAAGCTACATACTTCAGACACATTCCTCTAAGGTTTCCAATCTAGAATAGCAGAAATCTTGCTCGGATCAACTCGAATTCCAGAAGCTGACACAATATGCCCCAAAAAACTAACCTCGTGTAACTAGAACTCACATTTGCTGAATTTTGCGTACAATTGCTTTTCTCTCAGTGTTTGCAATACAATCTTCAGATGCTCGGCATGCTCAGTCTCATCCCGTGAATAAATCAAGATGCCATCAATAAATACGACAATAAATCAATCTAGGTACGGTCTAAAAATTCTGTTCATCAGATCCATAAAAACTGCAGGAGCATTGGTTAGTCCAAATGGCATAACTAAGAACTCATAATGCCCGTACCTCGTTCTGAAAGCAGTCTTCGGAATGTCTGAATCCTTGACTCTCAACTGGTAGTATCCTGATCTCAGATCAATCTTGGAAAACACAATAGCTCCTTTTAACTGATCAAATAAATCATCAATTCTGGGCAACGAATATTTATTCTTTATAGTCACCTTATTGAACTGACGGTAATCGATACACTTCCTCATCGTGCCATCTTTCTTTTTCACAAACAGAACGGGAGCACCCCAAGGTGAAAAACTAGGTCTAGTAAACCCTCTATCGGTCAATTCTTGCAACTGCGACTTTAACTCCTTCAACTCTATTGGTGCCATTCTATACGGAGTATTGAAATAGGTGTAGTACCCGACAACAACTCAATACCAAATTCAACTTCACGTATCAGAGGCAAACCCGGCAATTCTTCCGAAAACACATCAGAATATTCACAGACAATAGGCACTGACTCAACTTTCTTTTCAGACACTTTCGAGTCAATAACATAAGCGAAATATGCTTCATATCCCTTTTTCACAAAACTTTGAGCTTTCAAAACCGATATCGCAGTAGACAATCCATTCATATCATTAGACTCAATCCGTACAGTTTCATTATTCGAACATCTCAAATCAATAGTTTTTCTTTTACAGTTCACAACAGTATCATGCAAAAACAACCAATCCATACCCAGAAAAATATCGAACTCATCAAATGGCAAAAGCATCAGATCAGCAGGGAAACAGATATCTCGAAACATTAACGGACAGTTCTTGCATACTTTGTCAACAAGAACACTTTTACCTAAGGGGTTCAATACTTTTATAGCAAACTCAGTAGACTCTACAGGCAAAGTCTTACTGAATATTAAATTCATGTATATATATGAATGCGTAGAACCAGGGTCTATCAAAGCAATCACAGAAGTATCATAAAGAGTAAAAGTACCCATTATAACATCAGGTGATGAAGCTTCCTTGCGAGCTCGGATAGCATACGCTCTGGCAGGCGCTCTAGCTTCAGATCTGACAACATTGTCTCTTGTAGTTCTCTGACTACCACTGACATTCTTTACATTCTTCGATGGTCTACCTCTCACAGGTGCAATATCAGATCTCAGATTTTGAACAGTCTCTGGATTAACAGGCTCAGGGCAATCACGGATAAAATGATCAAGCAATCCACATCTGAAGCAAGCTCTGTCGTTCAATCTACAGCTTCCCGGATGTCTTTTTCCATAATGTTTACATTCAGGTCTCTCAGTCCGGACATTACCAACACTGGCTACTGAAGTTGCTGGAGTTTTGTAACTCATTTGCGGTCTAGATTGATTTTTGTTCGAATATCTCACATTATCCCTGAATCTTTTCGGAGCAGATAGAAATGATTTACTCTAAAATCTCTTTCTCATATCTCGAGTATCAGACTCAGCTTTTCTTTTATCTTTCCCGAGTGCCTCTACTTTACAAGCTCGGTCAACGAGTACAATGAACTCTTTTATTTCTAAAATACCAACCAGCAAACGGATTTCTTTATTAAGTCTGTCTTCAAATCTTTTGCACATTATAGCTTCGGATGATACACATTCCCGAGTATACTGACTCAGTCTCACGAATTCTCGTTCATACTCAGAAATAGTCATTCTGCCCTAATTAAGTTCCAGAAATTCCTTCCGTTTCTGATCAACGAATCTCACACTGATATATTTCTTCCGAAACTCAATCTGAAAGAAGTCCCATGTAACTCATTCTCTCAGAACAACAGAAATTAGAGTTTTCCACCATTGGTAAGCTGCATCTCGGAGTAATGATACAACACACTTTATGCATTCTTCTGAAGTCAAAGACATTTCATCGAATACCCGGATAGTATTTTCAATCCAGAACTCGGCCTTTTCAGCATCATCATCTTTAGTAGCCCAGAATTCTTCGGCCCCATACTTACGGATCTTGTCAACAGGAGGCTTATTCAACAGATTCGGATGCATATCTGGTGGCACAACTGTAGTCTGAGGGGGATTAACCGGGGGCGGGGGTTGCGAAATAGTCGGGTTATTCTTTACAAACTGAGTGAACCACTCACTCATCATTTGGAAGAAAGCTTGTTTAGCTTCTGCCTCTTGACCGCTAGTAGCCGGTCTCGGATCAGAGGGCACTGTCTGTAACACCCCGTACCCGAGACCGTCGCCGGAGTTGAGCAAGAGGCGTTACTAGACTTGACTATTAACATAAGGTGTAAAACTTTAAAGCTGTCCAACTGTGTCATGCTGACTAAATCGACCATAACTCGAGTTATAAAACTCGAAATTTAGATCCATAAATTTTCCTTGAAACTAGACTCATATAACATTTCATCATAATTTTTCCAGAATTTTTCATGTGGCCAATTAGTACAGTTTATTAATCAAAGTTACCCTTATTACACTGTCTGACAATTCTGACCTGTCTCTACAAAAATACAGTTATCTCATTGCACAACTTTCATATACTGTTCTAGTTTATACCAATGAAAAATAGACTCAATAAGGGTTTTACACATATAACCCATGCTTCCTAATTATTTTTGTACAATTTTTGACAATTTTTCCAAAACAGAACAGTGACTCGCGAATGCATTCAGAGCAGGTCTCACTAAAACTGAATTATCTCATAATATAAAAATCTTTTGCCTACTCTGTTTCTTCCATGTAAAAATAGACGCAATAAGGTTTAATTCGATATCTCATTCACCTTTTAATTCAACTTATCCTATTTTTGGTGATTTTTCTAACTCACATCACTGCTGTAACTAAAGACTGTTTCTATACTAAATATGCTTTCTAGCTTATAACCGGTTATACTCACATACAATTCATACTCTCCATGCATTTTTAATCACTTACGAAGATAGCTTGTACTTAAAACATTCACATGATATTCTAACATCATCGATTTAAAGGAGTATCACTATTACCCACATTTATGACAAAACCCTAAAACATACATAACCAAATATTTAGCCATATTCGCATGGTCATTATATATACAAGGTTAAACATCGTATGTTTGTAAAACTTCATCTAGCCTATACATGCCTTCTAAATCGCAACCAAAAATTCAAAATACCAAAGGAAGGCGATAGTGTGGATGACTTCTTGAAGATCTTTCACGAGCCCGCAACGTGACCAAAATCTATAAAACAAAGAAGAACATTTCACGTAATTAAGCTTACTAGCTTAGTAAGTCCTAACTCATGATAATAAAACATTTATACTAAAAAAACAATTGTTCCATAATAGCACATTCTAACTCGAATTCCATCATATAACATCCATCAATATTAATTTCAAACACATATAACACAATTCTCACAATATTAATTTAACCTGTAATATTAAGCATACATACCTTACATGCTTACGAAACGTAAACCCAATAAATTAACTTTAAGTTATCTTGAACAAGGATTCGATTTATCTTTGGTAAAGTACACACGGCATCAAGCTCGCTAGGCATAAAAGCCCGTAAAGTAACACCGGCACAAGGGCACGCTAGGCATAAAGCCCGATAAATAACACCGCACAAGGCACGCTAGGCATAAAGCCCGATAAATAACACCGGCACAAGGCGCGCTAGGCATAAAGCCCGATAAATAACACCGACGAGGCGCGCTAGGCATAAAGCCCGATAAATAACACCGCACGAGGCTCGCTAGGCATAAAGCCCGATTAATGTCACCGCACGAGGCTCGCTAGGCTCAAGCCCGAATGTCGTAATATTATTACATGCTTTTCACATTTCACTATCACATATCGAATTATAAACATTTATTCCCATTGCAATAAATAAATTTGAAATCAATCTAATCCATCATTATCACATTCGCCAACTCATAGTTTTACACCAAGCTATTACAAATTTTATCATTCACTAGATATGTAAATGATCTTTAAATAATAAGTAGCTCAAGAACTTACTCATTCACCTTGCATTAGCCAAAATAATTTCCATCATATACTCAACATAAATCATCAACCAATATGTAGATATACATTCGCCATGATGAAATTGGATACTAATATTCATCAATTTTTAATAGTCAAGATAACCATAATTTATTCTTTGACATAATTTAACTAAAGGACTTACCTCGGTTGTCGATAGTCCGTATGAATCGGCTATTCGAGAACCTTCGTCTTCCCCAGGTCTAATTCGGTCTTTCTTTGCTCTTGATCTAAAACACATTAGAATTTAGCTCATTTAATCTCATTTCATCTCAATTTAGTCCCAAAACACCCAAATGGGCAATTTACCATTTTGTCCCTAATGTTTCCCATTTTACAATTTAGTCCTATTTGCACAAAACACAAAATATGCAAAATTTTCCAACATCCTAGTTTGGCCGAATCTTCATTATAGTCATAGGTGTCCATGCATTTCATTTATTTGACATTTTAACCCTTCACAATTTTATTCTTTTCAATTTAGCCCTATAAACTCAAAATCACTAAAAACTCCAATACAAAACTTGTAAATCCTTAACATACATTCAATTTTAAACCATCAAACATAAAAACTACCCAAGCATGTCAATGGCCGAATCTTATATACATAGTATTTTCAAAAATTTAGACATGGGTCGGGTAATACACTAAACAACGATCTCAAAAACGTAAAATTTATCAAAAACTAAGTAAAATACCTACCCCAAATCAAGCCTTAAGTTGCCGAAACTTCAAGCTCCAAAAATGGAGTTTTTCTCCTCAAACATTCGGCCAAGAAGATGAACAATATGATGTTCTCTTTCTTCCCACTTAGCTTTATTATTTTATGTTATAATAACACATTTAATATATCTTATTTACTAATATATCAACATAACATATAATAGGCTAATTTAACATATAATTTGGACTTATAAAAGCCCATTGTCGTCCCTTACTATGGTGAATGGGCTAATTGCCCTTTGGTACACCCACTTAAAAAGCCACAATCAATTTAGTACTCTTCACTTTAGCATGCAACTTTTTGCGCTTTTCTCGATTAAATCCTTTTTATCAAATTGAGCACTTAAACGATTAAATTTTTCTACGAAACTTTCACACATTTTCATTCACATATAATAATCATGAAATAAAATATTAAAACATTTCTCGGACTCGGATTCGTGGTCCCGAAACCACCGTCCGATTTGGGTCAAATTTGGTCTATTACAACTCTCCCCCCCTTAAGAATTTTCGTCCTCGAAAATTTTACCGTTGAATAAGTTCGGATATTGTTGTCTCATTGACTCCTCAGGCTCCCACGTAGCCTCTTCAATTCCGTGACGATTCCATAAAACCTTTACTAATGGAATTCTTTTATTTCTTAACTCTTTGGTTTCTCGAGCTAAGATACGGATCGGTTCCTCATCATAGGTCAAATCGATCAATTTCAATCTCCGACGGGTGATCACATGGGACGGATCCGATCCGTATTTATAAGCATCAAACATGAAATACATTGTGTATCTTTTCTAACTCGGAGGGCAATCTTAATCTATAAGCAACCGGTCCAATACGCTCAATAACTTCAGACGGTCCGATAAATCTCGGACTCAACTTGCCTTTCGACCGAATCGGAATATTTTCTTCCACGGAGAAACTTTCAAGAACACCCGATCTCCGACACGAAATTCAATGTCCTTGCGTTTTAAGTCGGCATAGGACTTTTGACGATCCGGCAGCTTTCAAATTACTTCTAATCACAACCACTTTCTGTTCGCTTTCTTTAATCCAATCAACCCCGTGTATCTTATTCTCACCGAGCTCGGTCAATACAACGGTGTGCGACATTTTCGACCATATAAGGCTTCATAAGGCGCCATTTTTATGCTAGATTGAAAACTATTATTGTAAGCAAATTCGATCAAAGGTAGGTATCGTTCCCATGTACCTTCAAACTCGAGAACACAACACCTCAACATGTCCTCAAGTATCAAAATAGTTCGCTCGATCGACTGGCCCTGTTTTGCGGATGGAAAGTCAGTACTAAAATGAAGTTTAGTACCTAAAGCATCTTGCAATTTCTTCCGTAACCGCGATGTAAATCTTGGGTCCCTATCTCGAGACAATGGAACTCGGTACACCGTGCAATCTTACAATCTGCGACACATACAATTCGGTAAGTTTGTCAAGTTTAATAGTCGGTACGCATCGGTACAAAATGAGCTGATTTAGTCGGTCTATCAACGATAACCCATACGGCATCTTTCTTACTAGGTGTCATAGGGAGACCGGATACAAAATCCATGGTAATTCTATCCCATTTCCATTCGGGTATCATGATTGGTTGAAGTAATCCGGATGGTACTTGATGCTCACTTTCACTTGTTGATGATTAAGCACTTGGAAACAAATTCAGATATATCTCGTTTCATGCCGTGCCACCAATAGAATCTGTTTCAAATCGTTATACATTTTCGTGCTACCCGGGTGTATCGACATTCGACCATTATGGGCCTCCTCAAAATCATCTCGTATCAAATCGAGTTCTTAGGAATACACAATCGACTTTTGTAACTCAAACAATCATTTGCATCAATCTGAAAATCGATTCTATACCATTTTCACATCTGAATCCGAATAGAAATCAACTTTTCGTCAACTTTACGTGCATCACAAATCTGCTTTGAATGAACATCGGCCTTGCTTGTAATTCGGCTATGATCGAACCATCATCGATATAGCCACCCGTGCGCTCAATGCACGAAGAGTAAATAATGACTTTCGACTTAACGCATCCGCAACAACATTAGCTTTCCCCGGATGGTAGTCAATCACTAATTCATAGTCTTTCAGCAATTCTAACCATCGGCGTTGTCTCAAATTTAGATCTTTCTGAGTCATTAAATACTTCAAACTTTTGTGATCCTGAATAAATATGACATTTTTCGCCAAATAAGTAGTGACGCCAAATTTTTAATGCGAACACAATGGCTGCCAACTCCAAATCATGAGTTGGATAATTTTTCTCATGCGGCTTCAATTGTCTCGAAGCGTAGGCTATCACCTTGCCTTCTTGCATTAAAACACAACCCAACCCACTCAAGGAAGCATCACTAAAAATAATAAATTCTTTACCCGATTCAGGCTGAGTTAATACTGGAGCCTCGGTCAAAAGGGCTTTCAACTGTTCGAAACTTTTCTGACACTTTCCTGACCACTCAAATTTGACATCTTTCTGTAGTAGTCTCGTCAAAGGTGTAGCTATTTCGGAAAAACCTTTTACAAATCGTCTATAATATCCCGCGAGGCCTAGAAAACTTCGAATCTCGGAAACATTCTTAGGTGGTTTCCAATCAAGTATGGCTGCTATTTTGTTTGGATCCACGCGAATACCTGATGCCGAAACCACATGACCCAAGAAGCTGACTTCGTTCATCCAAAACTCACACTTACTGAACTTTGCATATAACCGTTGATCTCTCAAGGTTTGTAGTACTACTCTCAAATGCTCAACGTGTTCTGCTTCATTTTTGGAGTAGATCAATATATCATCAATAAACACTACTACAAACCGATCTAAAAAGCGCCGGAAGACTCGGTTCATTAGATCCATAAAAACAGCAGTGCATTAGTGAGTCCAAATGGCATAACTAAAAACTCATAATGTCCGTACTCGCTCAAATGCGATCTTTGGCACATCCGAATCTCTCGACTCGCAATTGATAATAGCCCGATCTCAAATCTATTTTGAAAACATCAAGCCCCTTTTAACCGATCAAATAAATCATCGATCCGAGGTAACGGGTATTTATTCTTTATGGTCACCTTATTTAGTTGTTGCTTAGAGTCGATACACATTCGCATTGTCCCATCTTTCTTTTTCACAAATAAGATTTGGTGCTCCCCACGGAGAAAAACTTCGGTCGTGCGAAACCCTTCTCTCACAATTCTTGCAATCGCGCTTTCAATTCTTTTAATTCGAAGAGGCGCCATTCGGCACGGAGCTATCGAAATTGGGGTCGCATCCGCACTAATTCAATGCCAAACTCAATCTCTCGTGATTGGGGTAAGCCGGTAGTTCTTCAGAAATACATCGGTGTATTCACATACAAATCGGGTACCGATTCCATTAGTTTCTCGGACGGTTTATTATCCGAAGACATAAGCCAAATAGGCCTCGCACCTTTTCTCACATACTTTTGGGCTACCATTGAAGATATTACTGTAGGTAACCCACTTACATCACAGGATTTTATTCTGATTGTCTCACCGTTTCGGCATTTCAAATCAATAAACTTTCTTTTGCAATCCACCACTGCCTCATGTGAAGTTAACCAATCCATACCCAAGATTATATCAAATTCGTCGAAGGGCAACAACATCAAATCAGCTGGAAAGCAATAATCTCGAACCATCAACGGGCAACCTCTACACACTTTATTAACAAGCACACATCTACCCAAAGGGTTGGACACACGAATTACAAACTCGGTAGACTCAACTAGTAGAGTCTTGCCAAACTTTAAAGTTTCACACACATAAGAATGAGTCGAACCAGGATCAATTAGTGCAATCACAGTAGTATCATAAAGAGTGAAAGTACCGGTAATGACGTCGGGGGAGGAAGCATCCTCTCTAGCTCGCGCAGCATATGCTCTAGCCGGAGCTCTAGCCTCAGATCGATCTGTGGTGTTCTTCGTTCCTTTCTGACTACCACCTACATTGCCTGAATGTCTGAGTGGTCTACCTCGCATTGACACATTGCTCGGCTTAGTGCTCTGGACTGCATTCTGCTCAGTTAACTTCGGACACTCTCTAATAAAATGATCTGATGATCCACATTTATAGCAAGACCTGGTCGTGAAATCTACAACTCCCCGAGTGCCATTTCCCACAAGTGTTTGCACTCGACTCTATTTTGTGGAACATTACCAACATCAAGCATCGAGGTAGCTCGGGAGCTCATAGGAGGTCGATCCCATCTAGGTGAATCAGATTAGCTTTTACGCCTGTGTAGTCGTCTCTAGGCTTCTTGGTCGTGGAATGAAAGACTTTACCCAAGATCTTTTACGAATGTCTCTAGCTTGGGTCTCACCTTTCTTTTCTCTTTCCCGAGCTCTTCACTTTGCAAGCTCTTTCAACTAAAGTCACAAACTCTTGAATTTCAAGAATGCCAACAAACATCTTTATATCTTCATTCAAAGCCATCTTCAAATCTTTTACACATAATAGCTTGGAAGAAACACACTCTCTAGCATATCTAATGAGTCCGACAAATTTTCGCTCATATTCGTCACGGTCATTCGTCCTTGTTTCACTCAAGGAATTCTTTTTCGCTTTTGATCAATGAATCTTTGGTCGATATATTTCTTATGGAATTCATTCTGAAAGAAATCCCATGTCACTTTTTCTTTCGGAACCATCGATACTAGTGTGTTCCACCGATGATATGCAAGTGTCCTCAAGAAGGATATAACACATTTCAAACATTCATCCGAGTACAAGACAACTCATCAAGTACCCGAATAGTGTTATCGAGCCACATTTCGGCTCTCTCTCGGCGTCATCATCGTCATTAGTTCTAAAATCTTCGCCCCAAATTTTCGGATTTTATCAATTGGGGGCCTACTAGATCTCATCGGATCTATCATTGGGAAAAGCGGGGGAATCGGGGATGGATTATTCGGGGTGGAGGTGGGGTATAGCTGGTTATTTTGAATGAATTGGGCAAACCATTCATTCATCATCCGATAAAACGCTTGTTTAGTCTCTCCTTCGTGGCTACCCGAAACAGGTCGAGAGTCTATTGGCGCTGATCCGTGGCACGGGCCAGCGCCACGCTCTCCCCATCATTGGCTACGGCTCTTTCAGGATCGGTGTCCATTTACTATATAAAACAAAATTCAGCCGTCGTAAGTCACCACACTATCAACATATAATAAAGGCATGTATAGCTAGACTCACACGCGCGCCACGGTAGTCCTAGAATCGACTAAACCGTAAGCTCTGATACCAAAACAAATGTAACACCCGCACTCCGAGACCGTCGCGGAGTTGAGCAAGAGGCGTTACTAGACTTGACTATTAACATAAGGTGTAAAACTTTAAAGCTGTCCAACTGTGTCATGCTGACTAAATCGACCATAACTCGAGTTATAAAACTCGAAATTTAGATCCATAAATTTTCCTTGAAACTAGACTCATATAACATTTCATCATAATTTTTCCAGAATTTTTCATGTGGCCAATTAGTACAGTTTATTAATCAAAGTTACCCTTATTACACTGTCTGACAATTCTGACCTGTCTCTACAAAAATACAGTTATCTCATTGCACAACTTTCATATACTGTTCTAGTTTATACCAATGAAAAATAGACTCAATAAGGGTTTTACACATATAACCCATGCTTCCTAATTATTTTTGTACAATTTTTGACAATTTTTCCAAAACAGAACAGTGACTCGCGAATGCATTCAGAGCAGGTCTCACTAAAACTGAATTATCTCATAATATAAAAATCTTTTGCCTACTCTGTTTCTTCCATGTAAAATAGACGCAATAAGGTTTAATTCGATATCTCATTCACCTTTTAATTCAACTTATCCTATTTTTGGTGATTTTTCTAACTCACATCACTGCTGTAACTAAAGACTGTTTCTATACTAAATATGCTTTCTAGCTTATAACCGGTTATACTCACATACAATTCATACTCTCCATGCATTTTTAATCACTTACGAAGATAGCTTGTACTTAAAACATTCACATGATATTCTAACATCATCGATTTAAAGGAGTATCACTATTACCCACATTTATGACAAAACCCTAAAACATACATAACCAAATATTTAGCCATATTCGCATGGCTGTTATATATACAAGGTTAAACACATCGTATGTTTGTAAAACTTCATCTAGCCTATACATGCCTTCTAAATCGCAACCAAAAATTCAAAATACCAAAGGAAGGCGATAGTGTGGATGACTTCTTGAAGATCTTTCACGAGCCCGCAACGTGACCAAAATCTATAAAACAAAGAAGAACATTTCACGTAATTAAGCTTACTAGCTTAGTAAGTCCTAACTCATGATAATAAAACATTTATACTAAAAAAACAATTGTTCCATAATAGCACATTCTAACTCGAATTCCATCATATAACATCCATCAATATTAATTTCAAACACATATAACACAATTCTCACAATATTAATTTAACCTGTAATATTAAGCATACATACCTTACATGCTTACGAAACGTAAACCCAATAAATTAACTTTAAGTTATCTTGAACAAGGATTCGATTTATCTTTGGTAAAGTACACACACGGCATCAAGCTCGCTAGGCATAAAGCCCGTAAAGTAACACGCACAAGACAAGGCCCGCTAGGCATAAAGCCCGATAAATAACACCGGCACAAGGCCCGCTAGGCATAAAGCCCGATAAATAACACCGCACGAGGCTTCGCTAGGCATAAAGCCCGATAAATAACACCGCACGAGGCTCGCTAGGCATAAAGCCCGATTAATGTCACCGCACGAGGCTGCTAGGCTCAAGCCCGAATGTCGAATATTATTACATGCTTTTCACATTTCACTATCACATATCGAATTATAAACATTTATTCCCATTGCAATAAATAAATTTGAAATCAATCTAATCCATCATTATCACATTCGCCAACTCATAGTTTTACACCAAGCTATTACAAATTTTATCATTCACTAGATATGTAAATGATCTTTAAATAATAAGTAGCTCAAGAACTTACTCATTCACCTTGCATTAGCCAAAATAATTTCCATCATATACTCAACATAAATCATCAACCAATATGTAGATATACATTCGCCATGATGAAATTGGATACTAATATTCATCAATTTTTAATAGTCAAGATAACCATAATTTATTCTTTGACATAATTTAACTAAAGGACTTACTCTCGGTTGTCGATAGTCCGTGCGAATCGGCTATTCGAGAACCTTTCGTCTTTCCCCGGTCTAATTCGGTCTTTCTTTGCTCTTGATCTAAAACACATTAGAATTTAGCTCATTTAATCTCATTTCATCTCAATTTAGTCCCAAAACACCCAAATGGGCAATTTACCATTTTGTCCCTAATGTTTCCCATTTTTACAATTTAGTCCTATTTGCACAAAACACAAAATATGCAAAATTTTCCAACATCCTAGTTTGTGAATCTTCATTATAGTCATAGGTGTCCATGCATTTCATTTATTTGACATTTTAACCCTTCACAATTTTATTCTTTTCAATTTAGCCCTATAAACTCAAAATCACTAAAAACTCCAATACAAAACTTGTAAATCCTTAACATACATTCAATTTTAAACCATCAAACATAAAACTACCCAAGCATGTCAATGGTCGAATCTTATATACATAGTATTTTCAAAAATTTAGACATGGGTCGGGTAATACACTAAACAACGATCTCAAAACGTAAAATTTATCAAAAACTAAGTAAAATACCTACCCCAAATCAAGCCTTAAGTTGCCGAAACTTCAAGCTCCAAAAATGGAGTTTTTCTCCTCAAACATTCGGCCAAGAAGATGAACAATATGATGTTCTCTTTCTTCCCACTTAGCTTTATTATTTTATGTTATAATAACACATTTAATATATCTTATTTACTAATATATCAACATAACATATAATAGGCTAATTTAACATATAATTTGGACTTATAAAAGCCCATTGTCGTCCCTTACTATGGTGAATGGGCTAATTGCCCTTTTGGTACACCCACTTAAAAAGCCACAATCAATTTAGTACTCTTCACTTTAGCATGCAACTTTTGCGCTTTTCTCGATTAAATCCTTTTTATCAAATTGAGCACTTAAACGATTAAATTTTTCTACGAAACTTTCACACATTTTCATTCACATATAATAATCATGAAATAAAATATTAAAACATTTCTCGGACTCGGATTCGTGGTCCCGAAACCACCGTTCCGATTTGGGTCAAATTTGGTCTATTACACTGTCCCTTGCGCGGGATCAGGCGCATTGCTTTCTGCGTCGTCAGCCACGGCTCTTACGGGATCCATTACTATATGAAAATCACATTTTATACGTCAGGATTCATCACACTATCACAATTCAAAAATATGGCATGTATAGCTAGACTCTGACACGCTACGTTAGTCCGAGAATCGACTAAACCGTAGCTCTGATACCAACCAAATGTAACACCCCTAACCCGTATCCGACGCCGAATTAGGGTTAAAGGCGTTACCAGACTGATCGAAAACTTACATAACATTTCATACGTTACATTCATCATTAACAATCATAGTGTCCCTTAGATGAGTCATCAAGACCCAAAGCATGCATATAAACCGAGTTGGGACTAAATTGAAACACATATAAAATTTCATGAAAATTAAAAACTTTTCTAAAATACAGAAGAGACACGTCCGTGGGAGGAGACCGTGTGTCCTCCACGGCTTCTAGACACCCCCGTGTGTCCATCCGTGTCTATATACTGACTATATCAACACGGTCACTAGGCATGCCCGTGTGCCATGACCATGTACTACTAGGCCATAAACTGACTTTCCCAACACAGCCACCAAGCACGCCCGTGAGCCATGGCCGTGTGCTCTTAGCTAGCTACTGACTTGTACACCACGGCTAGCTGACACGCCCATGTCGAGGCCGTGTGCTATTTAAGCTACATTCTGCCAATTCACCCACGGTCTTAGGCACGCCCGTGTGACATTATTGTCCATTTACAAGGCCAAAATGCCACCCAAAAAGGGTCATACCTACAAGCAACCTTATCCATCTCTTTTCATGCATATATGGCAACCAAAAAATGCCAAAATGAACATTCCATCAACACATTCAATACCAATTCCATTCATACCAAATTACAAACTAAAACCCACATCATCTCAAGCATATATCATCCATTTGCTTATCCAAAACTTAACCAATTCATAAGCATCAAAACATATCAAAACTTGCATCATATAACTCATTCATTCAAGCATATTACCAACTCAAGTCTTACCAAAACACATGGCTTAGTTCACTTCATATACATTTACACATATCTAGCCTATACATGCCATATTTAGCTATATTCATTCTCAAAAAGGTACCAAAATAAGTTTAGTAGTGTGATGATGATCCTTAACGATCCCGAGCCTTCAGTAGCTTGACGACCTATAAAACAAAGAAAACACACACACAGAGTAAGCTTTCCAAAGCTTAGTAAGTCATATACAAATAAACTTACTAGACTAGTATATAAGCATATATAAATATAGGCACATTTCATATACATAACATCCTCTCACATATATACATTGGTTCATACTATTGGCCACATTTGCCACATTCATAAATTCCAAAAGCCTTTTATGCACAAAACTATTTCAAAGGTTCATAACCATCATAGCAAGGTTACATAGGAACTCACCTTATATACACTCAGTGTATAAATCAACGTACCTGAATCGAATTCACTATTTACATGGCTATTTCGTATCACAAACTTGCCCGTTGAACCGTAAGAAATCTAATAGGATACCCAGAAAGCTCAGAATAGTCATACAATGCCAACATCCCAAACGAGGTCTTACATGCACTCAGACATTGATGCTAATGTCCCAGACAGGGTCTTACACGAATCATTACAATGCCAATGTCCCAGACATGGTCTTACATGTACAGATCATATCGATGCCAACGTCCCAAACGTGGTCTTACACTTAAAATTCATATTGATGCCTACGTCCCAGACGAGGTCTTACACGAAATATCAAATCAACACCAACGTCCCAGACGTGGTCTTACATGATATAACAGAACAGAAACCTATGTCATGACATAACTAATCCTACCTATTCCTAGGTTCGTACGGGGCTTCTTGGACTTAATCACTATATAGGAATTATCTCAGAATTCATATGCATAACTTCTCATAAGTATCATTATCAACATTAGACATATGAACCAATATAATATCAAACAAGTACATTTATTTGCATAGTGACTTACCTCGGATTCGATTTATCAGAAATGAAAACGACTACTCGTTTACTTTCGCTTTCCCGTGATCTAAATCTGTTTTCCTCGGTTCTTGATCTAAACATATTCAGAATTAACCCTTTTATTCACTAGTTCTTTCAATTCAATCCAAAGACACACATTTAGGGCTATTTTCAATTTAGCCCTCACATTTGCACATTTTATCAATTTAGTCCATTTTTCTCAAAACATCAAATTCACAAAATCTACCCATGCTCATGCATAACTGAATATTCTTACATCACATGCAAGCCCAAATTTTCCATCAAATTAGCAATTTAGTCCCTCAATTTGCTATTTTAACAATTTAGCCCTATTTAGCTAAATTTAACAAAACTTCAAGAACAAAACATGTTCATCAAGCTTAAACCTTTCATTTAACAACATAAAACATTACAAAACTCAACATATCAACAATGGAATCTCACACAAACCTTATCAATTCATCAAATTTAGACATGGTTTTAAAGCTCTCGAAGCAACGATTACAAAAACGTAGAAATTATCAAAAACTGACTCAAAACATACCTTAATCAAAGAAGACAAGAGTTGAAACCTAGCTTGAGTTTACTTTTCTTCTTCTTTTATAATTTCGGCTAAAAGATGATAACTATCCCATTTTCATGCTTTTGTTTCTTTTAATTATACTTAATTATCAATGTACAAAATTATCCTTTAATTCTAAATGCAAGAAACATATCATATAAGGTCATTTTTGACAATATTCATCCACTTACTCAATAGTGGTTCAGTTGCCATTTAAGGCCATAACTTTAAAAAGCCACAACACATTAGTACTTAAACAAATAGCATACAACTTTCACACTTAATGCAAATCAATCCTTTGCTCAAATTAACACACGAACAGGCAAATTAATTTACGGAAATTACCACATGCTTAGTCACATATCAACGGCACAGAAAATAATATTAAAATATTATACAAACTCGGATTTGTGGTCCCAAAACCACTATTCCGACTAGGGTATAAACCCGACTGTTACAATTCTCCCCCCTCAGGGATTTTTATCCCCGAAGATCTTACCGTTAAACAGATTCAGATATTGCTGTCTTATTGAATCTTCAGGCTCCCACGTAGCCTCTTCTATTCCATTTTGATTCCATAATACTTTCACTAACGGGATTTTCTTGTTTCTCAACTCTTTTACTTCACGAGCTAAGATATGGATCGGTTCCTCTTCATATGTCATATCAGATCAGATTTCAATTTTAGATGGAGCAATCACCTGTGACGGATCTGATTGATATCTACGGAGCATCGAGACATGAAATACATTATGGATCTTTTCTAGCTTAGAGGGCAATCTTAATCTATATGCAACAGGCCCAACTCGTTCAATGATCTCATACGGTCTGATGAACCTCGGACTTAACTTGCCTTTACGTCCGAAACGGAGTACTTTCTTCCACGGTGACATCTTCAGAAATACTTTGTCGCCAATCTCAAATTCTATATCTTTTCGTTTCAAGTCTGCATAAGACTTCTGACGATCAGATGCTGCTTTTAAACAATCTCAGATCAGTTTCACTTTCTGTTCTGAGTCTTTTATCAAATCGACTCAAAGTAACTTCTTTTCACTGAGCTCGGTCCAATACAGGGGTGTACGACATTTACGTCCGTATAAAGCTTCATAAGGTGCCATTTTGATTCTTGACTGAAAACTATTATTATACGCAAATTCAATCAAAGGCAGATACTGTTCCCACGTACCATCAAACTCAAGTACACAGCATCTTAACATATCTTCAAGAATCTGAATAATCCGCTCGGACTGACCATCCGTTTACGGATGAAAAGCTGTACTGAAGTGTAATTTCATGCCCAAAGCTTCTTACAATTTCTTCCAAAACCTCGATGTAAACCTCGGATCCCTATCTGACACAATGGATAGTGGCACCCCGTGCAATCTCACAATCTCAGAAATATAAAGTTCAGCTAATCTATCAAGTGAATAGTCAGATCTTACCGGAATAAAATGGGCAGATTTTGTCAATCGGTCAACAACGACCCAAATCGCATCCTTCTTTCTCGGAGTCTGACGCAAACCAGAAACAAAGTCCATCGTTACTCTATCCCATTTCCATTCAAGAATCAGAATTGGTTTAAGTAACCCAGACGGAACTTGATGTTCAGCTTTCACTTGCTGACAGATTAAACACTTCGAAACAAAGTCAGAAATATCACATTTCATGCCAGACCACCAATAATGTTGTTTCAAATCATGATACATTTTAGTACTCCCTGGATGAACAGATAAACTACTGTTATGTGCTTTACTTAAAATCAGCTGAATCAACTCCAGATTTCTCAGAACACAGATACGACCTCAGAATCTCAAACAATCATCAATAACTCGAAATTCAAATTCAGAATTCAAATCACACTGAGCTCGTTTTGTTGTTAACTCATTATCTACCTTCTAAGCATCACATATTTGCTTTACAAACAACGGTTTCGCTTTTAACTCAGCTAACACAGAACTATCATCAGATAAATCTATTTGAGCATTCAAAGCGCGTAGTGCAAACAATGATTTTCGACTCAGTGTATCTGCAACAACATTTGCTTTACCCGGATGATAATCTATCACAAGCTCATAATCTTTTAACAGCTCTAGCCACATTCTCTGACGCAGGTTCAAATCTTTCTGAGTCATCAGATATTTCAGACTTTTATGATCTGAAAATACGTGACATCTTTCACCGTACAGATAATGGCGCCAGATCTTAAGTGCAAACACAATCACAGCTAACTCAAGGTCGTGCGTCGGATAATTCTTTTCATGCGGCTTCAATTGTCTCGAGGCATAAGCTACAACTTTGCCTTCTTGCATCAGAACACATCCCAAACCATTTAACGAAGCATCACTATAAATCACAAATTCTTTGCCCGATTCTGGCTGTACTAACACTGGAGCTTCCGTTAACAGAGTTTTCAACTGATCAAAACTTTTCTGACATCTATCAGACCATTCAAATCTAACATCTTTCTGAAGTAATTTTGTCAACGGAGTAGCTATTGCTGAAAATCCTTTCACAAATCGACGATAATAACCAGCTAAGCCCAAAAAGCTACGGACTTCAGACATGTTCCTCGGAGGTTTCCAATCTAGAATAGCAGAAATCTTGCTCAGATCAACTCGAATTCCAGAAGCTGACACAATATGCCCCAGAAAACTAACCTCGTGTAACCAGAACTCACATTTGCTGAATTTTGCGTACAATTGCTTTTCTCTCAGAGTTTGCAATACAATCTTCAGATGCTCGGCATGCTCAGTCTCATCCCGTGAATAAATCAAGATGTCATCAATAAATACGACAACAAATCGATCTAGGTACGGTCTGAAAATTCTGTTCATCAAATCCATAAAAATAGCAGGAGCATTGGTTAGTCCAAATGGCATAACTAAGAACTCATAATGCCCGTACCTCATTCTAAAAGCAGTCTTCGGAATGTCTGAATCCTTGACTCTCAACTGGTAGTATCCCGATCTCAGATCAATCTTGGAAAACACAGTAGCTCCTTTTAACTGATCAAATAAATCATCAATTCTGGGCAACGGATATTTATTCTTTATAGTCACCTTATTGAACTGACGGTAATCGATACACATCCTCATCGTGCCATCTTTCTTTTTCACAAACAGAATGGGAGCACCCCAAGGTGAAAAACTCGGTCTAGCAAACCCTCTATCAGTCAATTCTTGCAACTGCGACTGTAACTCCTTCAACTATGTTGGTGCCATTCTATACGGAGTTATTGAAATAGGTGTAGTACCTGGAAACAACTCAATACCAAATTCAAATTCACGTATCAGAGGCAAACCCGGCAATTCTTCTGAAAACACATCAAAATATTCACAGGCAACAGACACTGACTCAACTTTCTTTTCAGACACTTTCGAGTCAATAACATAAGTGAAATATGCTTCATATCCCTTTTTCACAAAACTTTGAGCTTTCAAAACCGATATCGTAGCAGACAATCCATTCATATCATTAGACTCAATCCGCACAGTTTCATTATTTGAACATCTCAAATCAATAGTCTTTCTTTTACAGTTCACAACAGCATCATGCAAAAATAACCAATCCATACCCAGAATAATATCGAACTCATCAAATGGCAAAAGCATCAGATCAGCAGGGAAACAGATATCTCGAAACATTAACGGACAGTTCTTGCATACTTTGTCAACAAGAACACTTTTACCTAAGGGGTTCGATACTTTTATAGCAAACTCAGTAGACTCTACAGGCAAAGTTTTACTGAATACTAAATTCATGCATATATATGAATGCGTAGAACCAGGGTCTATCAAAGCAATCACAGAAGTATCATAAAGAGTAAAAGTACCCATTATAACATTAGGTGATAAAGCTTCCTCGCGAGCTCGGATAGCATACGCTCTGGCAGGCGCTCTAGCTTCAGATCTGACAACATTGTCTCTTGTAGTTCTCTGACTACCACTGACATTCTTTACATTCTTCGATGGTCTACCTCTCACAGGAGCAATATCAGATCTCAAATTTTGAACAGTCTCTGGATTAACAGGCTCAGGGCAATCACGGATAAAATGATCAAGCGATCCACATCTGAAGCAAGCTCTGTCGTTCAATCTACAGCTTCCCGGATGTCTTTTTCCACAATGTTTACATTCGTGTCTCTCACCCGAGATATTACCAACAACAGCTCACGAGGTTCGGAGTTTTGGAACTCATTTGCGGTCTAGATTGATTTCTGTTCGAATATCTCACATTATCCCTGAATCTTTTTGGAGCAGATAGAAATGATTTACTCTAAAATCTCTTTCTCATATCTCGAGTATCAGACTCAGCTTTTCTTTTATCTTTCCCGAGTGCCTCTGCTTTACAAGTTAGGTCAACGAGTAGAACGAACTCTTTTATTTCTAAAATACCAACCAGCAAACGGATGTCTTCATTAAGTCCGTCTTCAAATCTTTTGCACATTATAGCTTCAGATGATACACATTCCCGAGCATACTGACTCAGTCTCACGAATTCTCGTTCATACTCAGAAATAGTCATTTTGCCCTGATTAAGTTCCAGAAATTCCTTCCGTTTCTGATCAACGAATCTCTCACTGATATATTTCTTCCGAAACTCAATCTGAAAGAAGTCCCATGTAACTCGTTCTCTCGGAACAACAGAAATTAGAGTTTTCCACCATTGGTAAGCTGCATCTCGGAGTAATGATACAACACACTTTATGCATTCTTCCAAAGTCAGAGACATTTCATCGAATACCCGAATAGTATTTTCAATCCAGAACTCGGCCTTTTCAAAGCATCATCATCTTTAGTAGCCCGAATTCTTTACCCCCATACTTACGGATCTTGTCAACGGGAGGCTTATTTAATGATTCGGATGCATATCCGTGGCATAAGCGTAGTCCGAGGGGGATTAAGCAGGGCGGGGTTGCGAAAGCGATCGGGTTATTCTCATAAACCGAGTGAACCACTCACTCATCATTTGGAAGAAAGCTTGTTTAGCTTCTTCCCCTTGACCGCTAGTAGCCGGTCTCGGATCAGAGGGCGCTGTCCCTTGCGTGGGATCAGGCGCATTGCTTTCTGCGTCGTCAGCCACGGCTCTTTTGGGATCCATTACTATACGAAAATCACATTTTATACGTCAGGATTCATCACACTATCACAATTCAGAAATATGGCATGTATAGCTAGACTCTGACATGCTACGTTAGTCCGAGAATCGACTAAACCGTAGCTCTGATACCAGCCAAATGTAACACCCCTAACCCGTATTCGACGCCGGATTAGGGTTAAAGGCAATACCAGACTGATCAGAAACTTACATAACATTTCATACGTTACATTCATCATTAACAATCATAGTGTCCCTTAGATGAGTCATCAAGACCCAAAGCATGCATATAAATCGAGTTGGGACTAAATTGAAACACATATAAAATTTCATGAAAATTAAAAACTTTTCTAAAATACAGAAGAGACACGCCCGTGGGAGGAGACCGTGTGTCCTCCACAGCTTCTAGACACCCCCGTGTGTCCATCCGTGTCTATATACTGACTATATCAACAAGGTCACTAGGCATGCCCGTGTGCCATGACCGTGTGCTACTAGGCCATAAACTGACTTTCCCAACACGGCCACCAAACACGCCCGTGTGCCATGGCCGTGTGCTCTTAGCTAGCTACTGACTTGTACACCACGGCTAGCTGACACGCCCATGTCGAGGCCGTGTGCTATTTAAGCTACATTCTGCCAATTCACCCACGGTCTTAGGCACGCCCGTGTTCCACAACTGTGTGACATTATAGGCCATTTACAAGGCCAAAATGCCACCCAAAAAGGGTCATACCTACAAGCAACCTTATCCATCTCATTTCATGCATATATGGCAACCAAAAACATACCAAAATGAACATTCCATCAACACATTCAATACCAATTCCATTCATACCAAATTACAAACTAAAACCCACATCATCTCAAGCATATATCATCCATTTGCTTATCCAAAACTTAACCAATTCATAAGCATCAAAACATATCAAAACTTGCATCATATAACTCATTCATTCAAGCATATTACCAACTAAAGTCTTACCAAAACACATGGCTTAGTTCACTTCATATACATTTTCACATATATAGCCTATACATGCCATATTTAGCTATATTCATTCTCAAAAAGGTACCAAAATAAGTTTAGTAGTGTGATGATGATCCTTAACGATCCCGAGCCTTCAGTAGCTTGACGACCTATAAAACAGAGAAAACACACACATAGAGTAAGCTTTCCAAAGCTTAGTAAGTCATATACAAATAAACTTAATAGACTAGTATATAAGCATATATAAATATAGGCACATTTCATATACATAACATCCTCTCACATATATACATTGGTTCATACTATTGGCCACATTTGCCACATTCATAAATTCCAAAAGCCTTTTATGCACAAAACTATTTTAAAGGTTCATAACCATCATAGCAAGGTTACATAGGAACTCACCTTATATACACTCAGTGTATAAATCAACGTACCTGAATCGAATTCACTATTTACATGGCTATTTCGTATCACAAACTTGCCCGTTGAACCGTAAGGAATCTAATAGGATACCCAGAAAGCTCAGAATGGTCATACAATGCCAACGTCCCAGACGAGGTCTTACATACACTCAGACATTGATGCTACTGTCCCAGACAGGGTCTTACACGAATCATTACAATGCCAATGTCCCAGACATGGTCTTACATGTACAGATCATATCGATGCCAACGTCCTAGACGTGGTCTTACACGTAAAATTCATATTGATGCCTACGTCCCAGACGAGGTCTTACACGAAATATCAAATCAACGCCAATGTCCCAGACGTGGTCTTACATGATATAACAGAACAGAAACCTATGTCATGGCATAACTAATCCTACCTATTCCTAGGTTCGTACGGGGCTTCTTGGACTTAATCACTATATCAGAATTATCTCGGAATTCATATGCGTAACTTCTCATAAGTATCATTATCAGCATTAGACATATGAACCAATATAATATCAAACAAGTACGTTTATTTGCATAGTGACTTACCTCGGATTCGGTTTATCGAAAATGAAAATGGCTACTTGTTTACTTTCACTTTCCCGCGATTTAAATCCGTTTTCCTCGGTTCTTGATCTAAACATATTTAGAATTAACCCTTTTATTCACTAGTTCTTTCAATTCAATCCAAAGACACACATTTAGGGCTATTTGCAATTTAGCCCTCACATTTGCACATTTTATCAATTTAGTCCATTTTTCTCAAAACATCAAATTCACAAAATCTACCCATGCTCATGCAAAACCGAATATTCTTACATCACATACAAGCCCAAATTTTCCATCAAATTAGCAATTTAGTCCCTCAATTTGCTATTTTAACAATTTAGCCCTATTTAGCTAAATTTAACAAAACTTCAAGAACAAAACATGTTCATCAAGCTTAAACCTTTCATTTAACAACATAAAACATTACAAAACTCAACATATCAACAATGGCATCTCACACAAACCTTATCAATTCATCAAATTTAGACATGGGTTTTAAAGCTCTCGATGCAACGATTACAAAAACGTAGAAATTATCAAAAACCGACTCAAAACATACCTTAACCAAAGAAGACAAGAGCCGAAACCTAGCTTGAGTTTTCTTTTCTTCTTCTTTTATAATTTCGGCTAAAGGATGATAACTATCCCATTTTCATGCTTTTTTTTCTTTTAATTATACTTAATTATCAATGTACAAAATTATCCTTTAATTCTAAATGCATGAAACATATCATATAAGGTCATTTTTGACCATATTCATCCACTTACTCAATAGTGGTTCAATTTCCATTTAAGGCCATAACTTTAAAAAGCCATAACATATTAGTACTTAAACAAATAGGATACAACTTTCACACTTAATGCAAATCAATCCTTTGCTCAAATTAACACACGAACAGACAAATTAATTTACAAAAATTTACCACATGCTTAGTCACATATCAATGACACAGAAAATAATATTAAAATATTATACGAACTCGGATTTGTGGTCCCGAAACCACTGTTCCGACTAGGGTATAAACTGGACTGTTACAACACCTTTAGGAATGTCACCCTACAGGTTGGTCTTTGGGAAAGCCTGTCATTTACCTTTGGAGTTAGAGCACAAAGCCTACTGGGCTCTTCAATGACTCAACTTGGATCTTAAGCTTGCCAAAGAGAAACGGATGCTCCAACTCAACGAGCTAGAGGAATTCCGAATGTTCTCATACGAAAATGCCAAATTACTCAAAGAAAGACTCAAGAAATGGCATGACAAGCATATTCGAGTTCGAGAGTTTGAAGCAGGTCAGCAAGTCTTGTTATTTAATGCCAGATTGAAGTTCTTCCCAGGTAAGTTAAAATCACGTTGGTCCGGTCCACTTACGATTCATCGCGTCTATCCATACGGAGTTGTTGAACTCCAAGGTAAGGGAGGTAATTTTCACGTCAATGCTCAGCGTTTGAAACATTACTACGGAGAAAGACCTGAACGAGATCAAATCTAGTTCAGGTTATCTGATCTTTAGATTTTCTTGTTTTCAATAAATTATTTAGGGTATATTTTCGGGTTTATTATGTTTTAAGAAATTCTGTCTAGGAGATTGGAACTTAAGCGGGACTGCTTGTGACCCCTCAAATCTTTCCTGGGAATTGAATTTTACATAATTTTCCAAGAAATTAGCCCCTAAATGACAAAATAAATTTTTGGTTTTCCAAATAAAAAGGTCAATTTTGACCAAGTCTTAAATTGCAACTCAATTTTAAATTTTCATTAAGTCTAGGGACTTAATTGAATTATTTTTAAAATTTGGTTGCTATTTTCGTAAATAACAAAAACTAGGTGCCTCTTTTTGTAAATATTTCCAAAAGGCATCTAAAATAATTATTTTTGCTTAATATATATATTTTAATAATAATATGATAAACTTTAATAAATAATTATATTTCTTATAATTTATATATTAATTTTTATCAACTTAGCTTAGGATTAGGATTAAATTTATTTTATGTTTATCTTAATAAATTAATAGCAATTGATAATTACATATGCATATTATTAATTGTTGTTAACATTAAGTAGAATTAGAATTAGAATATTTTTATTATTAAATTGCTCTAAGAGTTCTACTCTAATTCCTACTCTTTCCATTATATAATCCATCCATCTATTCTATTTTTCTCATTCATTCAACACCTAAAATCTACTCATTCATTCATTCATTCCGCAAGCCCCTAGCCACAACAGCCATTCGGCCAGCAGCTTCAGTACACGCTGCGTGCCCACATCGCACCTGACCTCGTGCAGCATTTGCTTGACACCCACCGCCGAAGTTCTTGGCCTCACGCTTTGCCTCCAGAGCAATCAACTGAAGTCCCTGTTGAGGCAGAATCAATGGAACCAGAAGCTAAACCTGATATCGAAACCTCAACATTTGGAGCTCCACCGCCTAGCCTAGATCTTCGTAATGAGCTATCAAAGCTGATGGACTTAATGCAACACATGCAATGGCAGCAACAAGCCTACTGGAGATACGCAAAAATAAGAGATGACTCGATGAGGAGTGCCCTCAAGAAAATTTATAATGACCCATTTATTTTTGTGCCTGAGTTTCCAGATTTCATATTTGAACCATGGATTTCATCATCGAAGAGGGAGCAAGGCGATTCATGCAAAGGCAATACTGATGGAGTAAAAGATGAGTCGAATTCGGAAGGATCGGCAAATAAATAAAAAAGGGAGGACTTCAACTTTAGCTTATTTTTATTCTTAAGTTATTTTAGGATTAGGTGAATTAGGAATTTTTATTTTTGCATAATAAAACAAGAGATAGGAATCATGAATAAAATTTGACAAGTCCTAAAGGCTAAAGTGTGGCAATAGATATATACATGTCTAGGATTGGATTTTAGAGAGAGCTTGGTACTTAAGCAGTCAATTTGACTCACCTCCTCTTTTCTAAAAATCCTACCTGGTGTATAGTATCTATTCACTTTAAACAATGAGGACATTGTTCACTTTAAGTAGGGGGACCGAAAATTTGAATTGATTCCACTCAGAATAAAATTTTCTTTTAATTATGATTAGGATATATATTTTGCTCAATAAATTTGAATTTTGTTAAGTATGCTAAACTTCAGTATTAATAAAGTTCTATTATTTCAATAAGTTATTATGTTAGCTTAATAATGATATGAATGTATTTTTAATAAAGCATGCAAATTCGTACCATAAAATTTTTAGTTCCCTACGAAAAATTAGGCATGCATGAAAGTTTAAGTCTTTAGAATTGACTTAGTAATTTCTTGAGGCGAAATCCTAGGAAGCATGGAATATTGAAAATGATTTAGGCAACTATTATTTGGACCGTTTGAGCCTTTCAAGCCAACCTTGATAAAATTATCCGTTGAAACCCAACTTTGAGACTATATGGCCTAATTTTATTTGGACATTTTCAATATTTAGCCATCACTTTTCTCTTCATTACCTTTAAAATTGCCCCAAAAACTAGACTCAGCATTATTCAGAATATCGTTTGAAAATAAGTTTGGGGGAGTTGAAAGGAAGTACCAATTGCTCGAAAATTGTAGTACATGAAGCAAAGTGCTAAAAAAAATAACATGTACTCAAAAGAAAAGAGCATGTTGGTGTATCGAAGGTAAAAATTCCGAAGGTTCGATTTATGCTGAGTCTAGGGTTTTAAAGCCAAAATTTATCTATCGTTTACCTACCCCTAAGCCCAGCCACGTTACAACCTTATTAAAGACCTATTGATTCAAAATTCCAATGTTACCTACATTAGTGGAGAGAAATTGCTCTGTTCAACATATGAAGACATCAGTTAAGCTTAATAATTGCAGTTTAATTTTGAATAAGGAATTAAAATCAAATTGGTAGGGATTAACATGTCTTTATTAAGAAACATTTAGTCTAATTTTGCTAGTATAATAGTTGTTGGATGTAATTTGAACGATATGTATACTTAAGTAGCATAATTATAAAATTTCTTATTTTTGAGCCTAAGTATATTGAATTCATAATTTTGAGAAGAAAGTTGCTCTAAAGGAGTTTTTTTCAAAGGTGTTTCTGAGAAAATTCTTTTCAAATTTGTGCACTACCCGTGACGAGCAATGAATTAAGTTTGGGGGTGTTGAAACACGAAAATTTATACACTTTTTCATGCCCTTTTTAACTCGAATTTATGCAGTTTCGATTTAATTCTTGTCAAAAAATAATTAAATATTATAAAATAATTAAATTGTCCTAAAAATATGAACATGATGAATTTTAATTAATTTTATAGTTAATTTTAATTTATTTTGACTATTTTCGACAGATTCGCACAAAGGGCGAAAATTGGCTCTGCAGACACTACTCGAAGAATAAACCCGAGATGCAATTTGAAGTATCAAGACGAATTTATTTCCAGACCAAGACGATCCAATTATGAATATTTAATCATAATATAATTAATTTTAATTTATTCCCAATTTAATTTGGGCTAAATAAATTAATCTTAATTAATTATGAAAAAGGCCCAGTTGAACCGTATCAGTTAAACCAAACCGATCGAACCAAACCAAGCAAAGAATTGGGCAGCCCAAACCGTCCATATGCTGACCCAAATTAGCTAATTAGCTGATTAATTAAGCTTGCAAAGGAGCCCTTGAAGACTTTTCAAAGTTGCATTCAACCCCCTCCAAATATGGTGGCTTTGTAGATTTGCCCCATGCCATATTTAGCAAAGTTGAAGCCATCAACTTTGCCACATAGATGGCCGGCCAAGGTGATAAACCGTAAAAGTAACATATTCTAAGGCCACATTTAGTATGCTTTTGGATGATTTAAGCACCAATTTATGTAAAAAGGTGCTCTTCATCCCTTCTTTTCATGTCTTATACTCAGGAAAGCACCCGATGACGAAAAGAATGAGAAACAGGCTTGAAATGGACCAAATTGGGCCAAGCCACGAAATCAACACGGCCTGGAATTCAAGCCACACGGCCGTGCCACCATTCCTACTAGAACACGACCTTACCACGACTTACACGGCCGTGCCTCATTCAACAGTGTCGAACACGGCCTGACCACGATTTACACGGGCGTGTTCCATGGCCGTGCCTCTACCGTGGAGAAGAGCAATTTCATTCGGGAAAGGATACTTAGGGAGAAAGAAACGTGTTTCAAAATCCTATAAATACACCCTAGGTACCAGCTGAAAGGGGGGCAGAAAGTTAGGCTAAAAAGCCAAGCCGAAAAGGTCAGATTTGTGGGAATCACTCGAAGATAGCTAGTTGATCCATCTCAAGAAGCCAGAATTCTACTCAAGACGGAGGATCTCCTCTTCAATTCCTTCAGGGGGTTTTAGGGATTTCTTATGTTTTGCTTTATCTTTTCTCTTGAGATGTTGTCTTTTATTATTATGAACTAATCCTTTGGATACCCGAAGGGGATGAAACCTATGATGAATCTTGTTATTTGATTTTTGAATTATATGATAATAACTTAGTTTGTTCTTAATTGTGTGAACTTAATCCAAATCTAATGTGCTTAGGTGGAGGAGGAATAGACCCTGCCTAAGAGTAGATCCAACATAATTAAGCGGAGTTGATCGCACGCCTAGAGATAGGGTGACAAGATTTTGCCGGATTAGGGTGAAACCTAATATGGGAGTCCACGGATCGATTTCATCGCTATTCTAGGGGGTTATTATGTTTAACGAGAGTTCCACTAATTAACCTAGGGTTAGACGTTATTCGCCTCGAGAGAGGGTTTAATATACGGTAGGGAGTCTCACGGATCAAACTAAGTAAATAAATAATATGGTTCAAGGTTAAATAACAAGTGAAGTCTAGGTGGATTTTTCCTAAGGGTATCGCTTAAGTCAACTGAGTTTTCCCAAAAGTTATTTCCCGAATTCATTCTTTTTGTCTTTGCGTCTTAGCTTAATAAGTAGATTAGTTTTAGTTTAAACAATCATCACTTTATATTAAGGCTAAATAATAAAAAGACGGTGAGTATTAGTACTTTTAGTTCCTTTGGGTTCGATAATCTGGTCTTGCCTAAGCTATACTACTGTTCGATAGGTGCACTTGCCTCAATCGTTGTCAGAGTTAGTTTCCAGGTTCGATCATTCTTTTATAAATTTTAAAACTCTGATTTACAGCGATCAAGTTTTTGGCGCCGTTGCCGGGGAACTAAAATATTAAGAAAACTCTATTTTTATTACTTTAGCCATTATTTTTATTTTTCGTAATTTATTTTTTATTTTTAGTTTAATTTTAAATTTGCTAAATTTTCTTTCTTTCTTTTCCTAGCAGGTACCTCTAGTTTATGACTAGAAGGAACCCGTGAGGACCTTTAGAATACGATAGTGATATTGAAGCTACCGCTCGAAGAAATAGCAGAGAAATTAGGCGAGCCCTAAATTACCAAGGAGAGCGAGAAGACAGATCCAATCCTACTGAAGGGATGGACGAGAATAATCCACCACCACAAAACGATGTGGCGGATCAGAATGCTCCTCGTACTATGTATGATTATGCTAAACCTCATTTAACAGGGGCAGAATCGAGTATTGTTAGGCCTGCTATAGTTGTTAATAATTTTGAATTAAAGGCTAACACTATACAAATGATTCAACAGTTTGTTCAATTTGATGGTTTGCAGGACGAAGATCCGAACACTCATATAGCTAATTTTTTAGAGTTCTGCGATACCTTCAAAATAAATGGCGTTTCTGATGATGCCATACGTCTTCGGTTATTTCCCTTTTCACTAAGAAATAAAGCTAAACAGTGGTTAAACTTGTTACCACGAGGGTCAATCACTACATGGGATCAAATGACCGAAAAATTTCTATTAAAATATTTTCCACCGGCCAAAACGGCCAAGTTACGTAATGATATATCTTCTTTTGTGCAGATGGATTTAGAGACATTATACGATGCATGGGAGAGATACAAAGATCTCTTGAGGAGATGCCCACACCAGGGATTACCATTGTGGCTCCAAGTCCAAACTTTTTATAACGGTGTGAATCCCTCAACGAGGCAACTAATCGACTCAGCCGCCGGTGGAACTCTGAATAATAAAACTCCCGAAGCAGCCTACGAATTTATAGAAGAGATGTCGCTGAATAACTATCAGTGGAAAGTTACAAGAACAAGGCCAACGAAAACAGCCAGAGTTTACAACCTCGACGCAGTAACCATGCTATCAAATCAGGTAGAGTTGATGAATAAGAAGCTTGATAGTTTGTGTTCTTCGCAGGTAAATCCAGTCATGTAGTGTGACGCAAGTGGAACTGTGGCAAATCCTGAGTACCCACCCTACCAACCGGGCACAGAGAGCGAACAAATGAACTATATAGGTAACAATTTCAGATCCAATAATAACCCATATAGTAATAATTATAATCCAGGTTGGAGGAACCACCCAAATTTTTTGTGGGGAGGACAAGGAAATCAAGGGAATCAAAAACAACAACCTCCTCAGAACTTCCAAAATCAGCCATATCCACAGGAAAAGAAGCCGAATCTTGAAGAGACGTTGAACAAATTCATAGCATCCACAGAAGCCCGTCTCCGAAAAACTGAGGTAACACTCGACACCAACAAACATTGATCAAAATGATCGAGAACCAAGTTGGAGGACTTACAAAGGCAATCGGGGAAATTACCCAGTCAGTCGGACAAATTGCGAAGCTATTATCCGAACGACCGCAAGGGCGTCTACCGAGTAATACTGAAATTAATCCAAAGGAGCAAATCCAAGCCATAACAACTCAAGAAAGCGAAGAAGTAGACGAACCCAGTCCAACACAAGGAAACGAGGTAGAAAAAGGTAAAGTTGAGGTAACACAAGACAAGCCAAAACCGGTAATCAAGGGTACCAACCTCGCAGACCATATCCCGAAGCGTTAACGAGAGACGATACAGAGGAACAGTTCGGTAAGTTTCTTAAACTTTTAAAGAAATTACATATTAACTTACTGCTACTTGAAGCTCTTTCACAGATGCCAGATTCGAGGAAATTTTTAAAACATCTCTTGACGAATAAGCGCAAATTAGACGAAGATCCACATGTGGAATTGAACGTAGTGTGCTCAGCAATGTTACAGAATAGACTACCACAAAAGCTAAAAGATCCAGGGAGTTTTACAATTCCATGTTTAATTGGTAGACTAACTGTTGATAATGTGTTAGCTGATTTAGGGGCAAGCATTAATGTCATGCATTATAAATTGTTTAAACAATTAGGTCTAGGGAAACCTAAACAAACTAGGATGAGCATTCAATTAGCTGATAAAACTGTTAGAATTCCTCGGGGTATTATCGAAGATGTTCTTATAAAAATCAACAGATTCGTTTTCCCAGTGGATTTTGTTGTCTTAGACATGGATGAGGATAATTCGATTCCCCTAATTTTAGGAAGACCCTTTTTAGTGACTGCCAGGACTAAAATTGATGTTGATGCATGAGAACTCATACTTTGTATAGGTAATGAGACGGTCACCCTCAAGGCTCTCGACTCGGCTAGAACATCGAGTAATCAAGGTGAGAACGTAAATTCTGCTGATAACCATTCGGTTAACCCTTATTTTCAGGAAGCACCACCAAAGAATACAACTGAACCCGATCCTAAATCCCATGCCAACAAAGAAATAACTCATGAGGAACGAGGGATTCAGATTGATGATCTAGACGAGTGGAAGACACACTTCAAGGAGAGATTAGGGATACACGATGAAAAACCGGAACCGCACGAGATAAAATCGAAGGAGCCCCCAAAAGAGCTAATAGGAACAACAAACCACTTCAAAATAGGGGACCATGTACTACTAGATCAGGCAGATCCTCGAATATCTCCTCCGAACCCTAGCACAAACAAAGAAATATCTTTTAGGGTAACCAGTGTTTTTCCACACGGAGCAGTCAAGGTAAGTAATCCTATTTTTGGTACTTTTACTATAAACACATCTCAACTTAAATTTTTTCACAAAGACGCAAATGATAGCATGAGGAAGGACTTCCAACTCCTCAAACCACCCTGACAAAGCAAAAGACAGGAGAGTCTAGCTTAAGACTATAAACGAGCGCTTCTCGGGAGGCAACCCGAGCACTAACATAATTTATTCTCACATTTTGCTTTAAATTTATTTTTCTTTTCTTCTCTTCTTTCTGAACATGTAGTTATAAACTAACAAGGGGTACAGATTTCCAGGTCACACGGCCTTGCACACGGCCGTGGCCGTGGCCGTGTAGACCATAAGAATCCTCGTACTGACATAGTAGAGGCCGTGCGAATCAGTTCCAACCACTTTTTGACGTCATAGATCCAACCACTACACCACGTGTAACACCCCAAACCCGGTCAATACGCCACGACCGAATCTGGTATGTCACTAAGGAAAATATTTTTGAAAGAATCGAATTAACAATTAAATTTTGTGAAAAACTCTTTGAAATTCTTTATTTGTCGAAAATAAGTTAAAACTGAGATTTACTTTGAATTACATAAAACTTTAAAACTTAGTTGATAAATCATAGGATAGAAAACATTTATATCTTTTTAAGAAAATTTGAAATATCACTTTGAAAATCCGTTTGCAATTTGAGTATAGAAACTTGAATTTTGGAAATCACTTAATTTGTTGAAAACACTTAACTAGTAATTTTTTTTTCTATCGAACTATTCATATTACCCGATGGCAAGATTTTTAAAACCATTGCGAGTTTTTAGTTTAGAAAACTTTAGCTCGATTATTAAATTAATCAAGTGACATACTTAAACATGTTTAGAATAAATCCCAAAGCATATAAATAATCCAAAACCATAATTAAAGAGGCCTTATTACAAATCCATAAAATATGAAAACTCAAATTAAAATATAATAAGGTACCCAAATGGAAGTTCTTGTAAAATCAAATTTTATTGCATGGCCTCCTCGAGTCCATCGGGCTCCATATCCGCGATCTCACGAATCACCTGAAAATATAAGGGAGAAGGTGAGTCACCAAGACTCAGTGCATATTCCCTCTCCCGGGTAAATACCACATACTTACACAAATTATAACAAAGCAACATATATGTATAATGCACCCAACCTAGCCATCCATAACTCCTTTTCTACCCCGTGTGGTACCAAACCACTGGTGGTGCCAAACCACTGGTGTCCAAAGACACAAATGTGATACCAAATCACTGGTGACCGTAGTCACGAATAATCCATCTGTGGGGCCAACCCACGTGTGATACCAAATCACTGGCAGACGATCCCATATCTCAAAAGTGGGGCCAACCCACGGTGGAGTTAATCCACAGGGACGAGTTGCTATGAGGTGCCAAACCTCTGGTGTTCGAAGACACGAATGTGATACCAAATAACTGGTGGTGCCAAACCACTGGTGTCCAAAGACACGAATCATCAAGTTGTGGGGCCAACCCACGTGTGATACCAAATCACTGGCAGACGATCCCATATCTCAAAAGTGGGGCCAACCCACGGTGGTATTAACCACAGGGACGAGTCGCTATGAGGTACCAAACCTCTGGTGTCCGAAGACACGAATGTGATACCAAATCACTGGAGGTACCAAACCTCTGGTGTCCGAAGACACAAATATCAATCTTCCCCCTCCTCTCATATTGCCCATACCAATGCAATAGATAAATAAATCATGTCAATATATTTTGATATGAACATATAACCAATACAACATATAGTAATATCATATCGAAACGGACTTACCCGTATCCTTGCTCATACCCATCAAGGTATCATATCAATATCTCATTGTTTCGGCTTTAACAACATGAATAGTCATTTATCACTCATATATATACATATATAAACCAAGTTATAAAGTGTGTAAGATACACACCTGATAATAGTGAGAACTACACTTTCCCGCTCATTGATACCCTCGGAATCTCTAATAACAACTATAGGCGATTTCTCTCCGATTGATGGTTCATAACCCGATGAAGAACCACGAACGAATAATGGCTCGGGGGTACGAACGACTTCAAATAAACGATTATCGCCGGCAGAGGGTCCACATCCCGGTGGAAAGTCTCGAACTGCCGACACAGCCTTTTGTTTGAAATTTGAGGGTATAGCAGAACCACCCCTCTTCCAAACACTACGAACTGCTCTTTTCGAACCCATTCTTGATTGCTCCAAAATCTAACGTCCAAGGAAGAAGATAATAAACGGACGATAGAGTCCCCTAAAACTTAATCGATTAGAAGACCATCTAAAACGATATAACAAGCATAAAGATCCTTACCTTAACACTTTGATTAAATTCCAAAAATCGTCACTTGCCTATGGAGTTTGTCAAAATCCTTCAATGATAATATCCTTTCACCAACGCAAGAACTAACTCCCGAATCCGATCTACCGCACTAGAACACCTTGTCCTACAATCGGCCAATACTAAAATTATGAATAAAGGCCATTCGGCCATACTACTAAATCCCAAAGAGTTATCACTTGTAATACCAAATCTTACCTAAACTTACCCAAATTGATTGACAAAGAAACGAGGCTTAGATTGATTGCTTCCAACGTCCCGAAAAGCCTAAAAGAGATCGGTTTCTAAGAATGATTAGAACCTTGCAAACCAATGCCCATAGATTCGGCCTTAATCCACAAGAAAATAACATAGAGACGAGAAAAGAATTGAAGGAGAAAAGGCCATGAACACTTACCCCTTTTATCAAAAATTGATTGAAGAAACCAAAGAGAGTTTACCCTTGCATAATCGGCCAAACTAAAACTAAAAGGAAGTGGAAAGATTCGGCTATGGTGAAGTGAAAAAGAAAAGAAAAAATAGAATGGAGGTAGATGTTTTATCTTTGAACAAATGAAAAAGAAATGGTATTTGAGATGGAGAAATATTCGGCCAAGAGAGTGTAAAAGAAAATATGATTATGAACCAATGTCAAAAAGAAAAGAAAAGAGAGATGTGGGAGAGATGAGATTCGGCCAACACCTCTTTTGCCTAAAAGAAAAGTGCACAAAAATTGACAAAATGAAGTTTTGGTTTCAAAAGCAAAGATGAAAGAAAGGAAATAGTTATTTTGGTTCAACAAAATAAGAGCTAAAACAAAAGCAAACTTTGCACAAAATGCACAATAACATTCGGCCAAAGAAAGAGTTTTTGGAGAGGGAAAACAAAAATGCAAAAAGATGTTCAAAAGGAAAAATTGGCCAACTATTCCCCCCCAAGCTACCTAACAAAATTTGGCCACCCCCTTAGACACCCATACCGTCCACATACATTCACTAAAGGCCTTGGAATACTTTCCAAAACATTTTCCTACAACCAAGCCTTATGTCTCCCCAACCTTCCATAACCTTAAGATTCTTATCCCCAATTTCATGCTTTCCTTAAAACAATATTCAACTTACCAAAATTTGAGAGTCCAACCTATCATAAATAAGGTTTGACCGTCCATAAATGCTAGGATAAAAATAAAGTCTTCAAAATGTTAATCATGCTACTCGAACCTCTAACCTTAAGCAACTAACCAAGAATCATAACCACCTTGCCACTAACTCCTCATCTGCTTTAATTAACACTTAAATTAACTTAAGTGCTAAGCTCACTTAATCCACTTCATTAAATAAACCTTACTAAAAAAAATTATTCTAACTTCCTAAATAAAATCAAGCCTTCACAAGACTATGCTAACACACAAAATTCATACCCGAGCCAACACAAATAATACTCAAATTTTCCTAAAGCTCAAGGCCCAATCCTACTAGGCCCAATTTCGGGATGTTACACCACGGGCACCGACAAAGGGGCACGGCCATGCCCTATCATCGTGTGAAGCTACTGACTTTCCAACCAAGGGCAGAACACGCCCGTGCCGTAAAACTGTGCCAACATACTGACTTGTTGAATACAGGCTAGACACAAGCATGGGGTAACCAACACGCCTAGGAACATGGCCGTGCAATGCGGCCGTGTGAATCGACACACCCTCAACCCACGGGCGTGGGAAACTGCCAGACTTGAAATTTTATTTAAACACCATGCCCATCTCCTTTCTCTTCTTACCTACTCTCCTTCTTCTCTTTTTATTTCTTTTTCCCTTTTTCTAAATAAATCCTTAGACTCTTGAGCTACAACAAAATCATATCCATGGCAAAGAAGCGTAAAAGGCCAATCTCCTCAAGGGAGACCGATTCACATGAGTTCATGCCGGCAGCTTCATCCAAACAACAAGCCAAGGATATTTGAGGCTATCTAGTTTTTATTTCATTTTTCTCTTTTGCTTCAATTTCCTTCCCTTTAACAATCTTATGCTTAATTTAGTTTATTTTATCTTAGTTTCTTAATTTTAGGTTCTAAAGGCTGCTAGGGAATCACGCCACGACCACCACCATATCCTCAGCCTTAGAAATCACATCCAACAATAAGGACTCTACGGTCTATCCATCTTTTCTTTTAATTTTAGTTTCATCTTTATTTTTCTACACTTTAGCTTTCTTTTCCTTAAGTAGTTCATTAGTATAGTTTTAATTATTATTAGTATATCCTGGCTAATCTTGCATGAGCTTCCCAATTTCTTTATCTAGCACAGGATCGTCACCCAGACCGCCCCTCCAACTTCTCTTTCACCACAACCACTGCCAACTCAAGGAGCTCATCCATAATTCAGGAAGTTTTACTTATCCCCATATCTTCTGATCTGAACATTACATTTATATTATCTAACTTTGTACATTGAGGGCAGTGTACATCTTAAGTCTGGGGGGTGAACAACCTAAAAAGTGGCCTAACTTTTTTCATTATTCTCAAATTTCTGAAATTAGGTTCCAAACTTTTTGCATTGTTCTCAAATCCCTGAATTTAGTCTTATTTGAAAGTAATTTTCTCATATTACTAATTAGGATGAAATTTCTGATGATTTATGATTTTTATTAATATATTTTAGATTAAGTCATTGATAATTGTGCATTGATGATTAAATTCTAAGAATACTAAAGAATCAAGCATAATTTGTCTATTTTTCTGAATTAAAAATTTTCTAGGTCGTCTACCTGAATTTAAATATTACCTTGAAGTTTGAAATTTACGAGGTTAACGTCAAAATACCCATAATTTTTGTGAGATTTTGAGCCTTATAGAGCATAAATTCTTTTTTTTGCTCACTTTATTGATTATGAGTATGACAACACTGATTTGTTATTCTAGAACTTGCATCGATTATACATGTCGAGACCACACTTTTGATTTGATATATAGAGATGATAAAGGCACCTAGGTTTTAACCCACTAACTCCATTAAAAGCCTACCTTCACAAATTAACCCCTAGTGAACCCTTTTAATCCTAACAACCCTATTTATTGACTCACCCACTAATATTAACCCAAAACCCTTTGTAATTGTTATCACCATTCTTTCTAACTACCCCTATATCGAGATTTGATCTGATTAGTTGCCTAATTATGAATTTTAGTAATTTATCCTTTATTATGTATTTAGTTTGTTCTTAAAAAAAACGACGAAATATATTCATTATTAGTTATGTGATTAAATGAGCTTATACATTTAATTAAATTCCAAATATCGAAGAAGAAGCTCGTATTATTAGTATTATTAGTTTTCAATTGATGTAATTATTATTATTATTAGTTCATTAGTTCTTAGTTAGGTAATTTGTCAATTCAATCTCAATTCTAACCTTTTAATTCAACCTTTATCCACACCTTAACCCTAGCCCCGTTACAACCCTAACAAAGGCCTTTTGATTTGTGTTTCATCTCATATTTCAGTGGTGGAGATTTGATTTTCATGCAAGCCTATGGGATTAACTCTTCATGTTTGACTTTTGAGTGCCTAAATTTTAAACCTTAAACACTTTGAGTGATTTGAGTGAATCTTTAGTGAGGATGTCAATCCTTGACGATTTCGAATCAGAGGTAATTATTTAGATGAAGGGAAACACCTATGTTTTGTGCTACAAAATATAAGGCTTATAGTGTTTGAATTTTTAGGACTCTTTGAGTTGAATTATCCATGTATAAATTATCTCTGAATTATGATGAGACACTGTCAATGACTATTATGAATTATAGGAAGTTCTTTTTAATTGTAAGTTGAGAATTTTGCTTGAGGACAAGCAAAAGCTTAAGTGTGGGGGTATTTGATAAACTGAAATAGTAACATATTTTAATCCCACATTTAGTATGCTTTTGGATGAATTATCCCTTGATTTATGTAAAAAGGTGCTCTTAATCCTTTCTTTTCATGTCTTATACTCAGGAAAGCACCCAAGGATAAAAAGAACGAGAAACGGGCTCAAAACGGACCAAAACAGGCCAAAGAGGAAATCGACACGGCCTGGACTTGGACCCACACGGCCATGCCAAGTCAATCATCTAGAACACGGTCTAACCCCGACTCACACGGCCGTGTCTCATTAAAGAAATCCAAACACGGCTTGGCCACGATTCACACGGGCGTGTGCCATGGCCGTGCCTCTACCTTGGAGAAGAGTAATTTCATTCGGGAAAGGATACTTAGGGAGAAAGAAACGTATTTCAAAAGCCTATAAATACACCCTAAGTATGACCTAAAAGGGAGAGCCCAAAGCCATCGTCTAGGGGAGTCGTGCTAGGCCAGAGAAGGCAGATTTGTGGGGATTCACTCAGGGTTAGCCAGTTGGTCCATCTCAAGAAGCCAGAATTATACTCAAGACGGAGGATCTCTCCTTCAATTCCTTCAGGGGGTTTTAGGGATTTCTTATGTTTTGTTTTATCTTTTCTCTTGAGATGTTTTCCTTTATTGTTATGAACTAAACCCTTCGGATACCCGAAGGGGATGAAACCTATGATGAATCTTGTTATTGTTTTCTGAATTATATAATAAATACTTAGTTTGTTCTTAATTATGTGAGCTTAATCAAATTTTAATGTGCTTAGGTGGAGGAGGAATAGACCCTGCCTAAGAGTAGATCCAACATAATTAAGCGGAGTTGATCGCACGTCTAGAGATAGGGTGACGAGATTTTGCCAGATTAGGGTGAAACCTAATATGGGAATCCATAGATCAATTTACTGCTATTCTAGGGGGTTATTATAAGAGAACGAGAGTTCCACTAATTAACCTAGGGTTAGATGTTATTCGCCTCGAGAGAGGGTTTAATATACGTTAGGGAGTCTTACGGATCAAACTAAGTGAATAAATCGTATGGTTCAGTGTTAGATAACAAGTGAAGTCTAGGTGGATTCTTCCTAGGGTATCATCTAAATCAACTGAGTTTTTCCCAAGTTATTTTCCAAATTCATTCTTCTTTATCTTAGAGTCTTTGGTTTAGTAGTTAATTAATTTAGATTAGATAAACAATCTCTCTTTATTTTAGGCTAGATAATAAAAAGAAAGTTAGTATTAGTACTTTTAGTTCCTTTGGGTTCGATAATCCGGTCTTGCCTAAGCTATACTACTGTTCGATAGGTGCACTTGCCTCAATCATTGTCAGAGTTAGTTTTCAGGTTCGATCATTCTTTTTATGAATTTTAAAACTCTGATTCACAACGATCAAGTTTGTCATAAGAAAATGAGTTTTTTGATAAAGTGGATTATAATATGGTCGTCCGAATATGGTCTAAGTGAACACAATAAGAGAAGAATGATAGCCCACGAAGGAATACAAGACCTTATTACTCACAGGATTCAAGCAGACAAAGACTATTCGAGAATCACCACGTTTCAGCTTTCTTGAAGAGGCTAACGAGCATTATGGAAATAAGTGAGCAGTAAGTCGTGGTCCATATCAAGCAAAAAAGGAGCTGGTGGAGGCATTTATTACAAGTTTGCAAGATTTGACCTTTACGAGGAAGGGGATTGATGTTTTCACTTAGACTATGATGGTAGGGCCGTATATGTGATCTGTTTTATGTAAAGAAATTTGTTTTCTAGCAAAGTTGTTCTAATGTAACTGAATTCAGAATCAACGCCTCTTTTTTTTTACATTCATGCATTTGCATTACATCACATCATATGCATTTAAGTCCATAGAGAGAGTCTAATTAGTTGAAAATATAACAGAGAGAGAGAAGGGAAATCTAGAAGCTGAACATCCCTACGGTACACGTGCTAAATCCAAGAAAATGGACCAAAGGATGGAACAATTTCAAAGAGACATGCAAGACCAGATGCAAGAGCAGATGGCAAAGCTTCAACAAGAGATAAGGGACCAGATGTTGGAAGCCCAAAAGAACATGATGGCCCAAATGGCCCAGATGATGAGTGGGATAATGGACAAAGCAAAAGGTCCCATAGTTAACACTGAATACAATGAAGACTTTCCTCAGGGTTTCACACCACCGCATGTACAACCGGAGGAGTATCCCCAAAGGCCGCCTGTCACAATTAGGCCTCAACAGGGGCAAGCGGATACTAGACCACCTATGAATTTCTAGGTGGGCTCAGGATCTATCCCAGGAGACAACTCTGCTAACCCCGTTATCCCTGATTTGGACATAGAAGAAAGGGAAGGGATAAGAATGGAATTTTCAAGGAAGTTGGAGGATCGTTGTAGATGGTTGGAAGAAAAGTTCCAAGCTTTAGAAAATGCTGATCATCACCATGGTATTGACGCAAAAGACTTAAGTTTGGTTCCAGGTTTAGTGCTTCCTCATAAATTCAAGATGCCAGAGTTTGAGAAGTACAATGGGACTAGCTGTCCTGAAACCCACATTACCAAGTTTTGCAGACGCATGACCGGCTATGTTAACAATGATCAACTCTTGATTCATTGTTTCCAAGACAGTTTGGTGGGGGCAGCGTCTAGGTGGTACAATCAACTCAGCCGCACTAACATTAGCTCCTGAAGAGACTTAGCTCAAGCCTTCATGAAGCAATACAACCATGTCACGGACATGACGCCTGACAGAATCACTTTGCAAAACATGGAGAAGAAACCAAATGAAAGCTTCAGGAAGTATGCGCAAAGATGGAGAGAGATCGCCATGCAAGTTCAGCCACCACTCCTAGAAAAGGAGACTACAATTCTCTTCATTAATACCTTGAAGGCTCCATTCATTACTCATATGATAGGAAATACCACCAAGAGCTTTGCAGATATAGTGATGGCAGGAGAGATGATTTAAAATGCCATAAGGGGTGGCAAGATTGAAGCAGGGGAAACGATTAAAAGGTCTGCTCCTAGGAAAAAGGATGACGAGGTGAATAATATGAGTACACACAACAAAGGGTACTCAAAAGCAATTACTATTAACCAGCCAAAGGTGATCACTGCTGGGCAACAAGAGTCGGGCACAAGGCAAAACTCTGAGAAGCTCCAATTTACGCCAATCCCAATGACGTATAAGGAGCTATATCAAAGTTTGTTTGATGCACACATGGTGTTCCCATTTTATTTGAAATCGTTGCAACCTCCGTTCCCAAAATGGTATAACGAGAATGCTCAATGCGAGTACCACCCGGGAATAAAGGGTCATTCAATTGAAAACTGCACTACGTTTAAAAAGCTGGTTGAAAAGTTCATTAAAATGGGAATCGTGAAGATCGATGATTCATCAAAACCTGATCACTTTGACGAGGCAGTAAATGTGATAATTGAAGAAGGAGACAAAAAAGTTGCGATCCCTTGGAGAAATAAAAAATAAATAGGGAATTAGAGGACAATGTTTCCAAATCCTTGTGTACTTAGGAGTGTTTTGAATAATGGGATTGTGGAGGAGATCCCTGTATTTTTAGAGCTGATCTAGAGTAATATTCAAAACATGCTTGTTGCCTTAAGCCTAGAGGCAATAAGAACCCTTTTGTGAAATAGGCTTGTGTCCGAAATTTTATTTCAATAAAATGCATCTTTTTTTTTAATACATATTCTTTTATTCTTTCCATTTCATATTGTACATTCTTTATTCATGACCATACAAATAATCATTCTTTGAATCATTTATTCTTTTGAAATCTTCTTTCGACCCTACACTAGGTCCCCAGATATCAACAACGTGAGCGACGTTATTCATCGACTCCTTTTTGAATGAGATATGGGTCTAGGGGATCTAAGGACTTTGAAGATGACAGAGATTGTAACATATCTTCTATTTTGTTAAGAATGGTTTAACAAGATGAAAAATCGACCTTACTCTACAAAGGATCATTGGATATTGCGAGCCTAGGAAAGGAGTGAAGATTGTAGCCTAGCTCATCACAGAAATAAGGTGAGACATTATTGAATTATCTTCGAGAACTCAAAGATGTTTTTGCACGATCATATTAGGACATGCCTGGACTAATAGGATGCAGGCTAAACAAGAGGATGGGGCACTGTTGGTCTACCATGGAAAAGGATTGCATCAGTCATACTACAAATACTGAATTGAAGAAGACGAGATTTATGTGACTCTTTTATTTTCTTCACAGACTTTTCTATATGTGGGGTATGGATATTATGGGGCCAATCTCGCTAAACGCTTCTAGTTGACATCAATTTGCCGTCATGGTCGAGGGTGAATGTTGCTTTATATGCCAATATTACAAGGTTGAAGTCATCAAATTTTCCAAAAAAAAGGATCAAGATGCTAGCAGAATGCCATAAAGGATCACGTTTAAATAATTGTACAAAGACAAAGTTTATAGTTTGTCCAAAAGATCAGGCAGTATATCACAGTGCAACAAAAGTTGCCAAAAAAATGTATAAAAGGTGGCTAAGACTTGTAAAAATTGGCATAAGAAGTTATCACTACCCTCTATATTATTGAACGTCGGCCAAAACCTTCACAGGGGTAACATCTTACCCATTATGGAATTGAAGCATTTTTTTCTATTGAACTTAATTGAAGAAAGGGTTAAAAGTTATTTGTCATAGCCAGATGATATTAGCTTAGAGAAGTTCATCTTAGGGAATTCCATGAAGGAAACTGATGTTGAAAATGATTTTTCTTCTGCAAAAGGATTTCAGAGAAAAGCAGATGCCAAGCTGGGAATGACCTTATGTTGTAAAGAAGGCCTGTTCTAGAAGAGCATTGACATTGACCGAAATGGATGGCGAAGACTTGCCCAATCCGATGAATTCAAGTTCAGTCAAGAAATATTTTACCTAAAAAAGGAAAGATCAAGGTAAAAACCCGTAAAGGGCGCTTCAAAAAAAAAAGGAGAGGCCAAGGCGAAAACCCGCAAAGGGCGCTTTGAGACCAAAAGGGATTTGAGTCGAAAACCCGAAAAGGGCAGCTCAAATTTTGACTAAAAAACGGGGCATACAGTAGTCTTGCTACATCCGAATTAGCAATGAGGAAGTATATTACGTCTTAGGGCATCGACAAAGTACTCCGGATCCCCTAAACACATATTGAGCTTAAAATGGTCCTCAAGAAGTTGGAACAAAGAAGCTCAGGCTGCGATATCTGGGGCATCTAGCTTCATTCTTACCCATTTTTGAAATTCGTTATCTTTGATTGCTTTATTCTTTTTTTGAGATACACCCAAATCAATTTTCTTTTATTGCCTGGGTTATCTTTGATTAAATTATTTCTCAGAGCTATGCTCCTGACTAATTTCTTTTTCGTCCATTTTTGTGACCTTTTTCAAGCATTTTATATTAAAATAACAATTTATGGACTAATAACACTTTCATAAAAGGAGTTTCGCATATTACTCTAGAAGCTTCCAAATAATATAAGGAATCTGAAGCATGACTATTGTTCAGAACTCACCAAGCCTAAAGGCTGGAAACATTGAAGAATGATTATCTCTTCAGATTTTTATTGGATAAGACAATTTCGTTGGTGATACCACATCGGTAAATGATGAACAAGGTCAATCCAAGTGTAAAGGGGATTATTGTCGGGATACCTTGCATTCATACAACTGATTATTACACTCAGGGAATAGTGTAACAAATCAAATTGATTGAAAGTGATGCAAGTTACGTGACCTCCGAGTGGTAATGAGAAAGATGCAAGGAACCAAATGTTATTCCCGAAGTTGCAAAGTGGGAGGTATCAATTTTTATGTCCTAAGGTTTAAGGAAAGGGACTCTGGAATTACAGCGGGGCAAGCTTGCTGAGTAGAATGATTGTTTCTTTGGGTTTTTGTCCAAGATACCAGCTGAACGAGAAAGCATGGTAGCGTATCAGTGATAGAACCTTGATGAACTATGAGCAATGACAACCCATATGGATCATTCTCTCATTTCCAATTAGGAGCATTTGATTTATGCCAATCATTGCGCCCTAATCGTTTTAAAAAAAAAAATCATTTTCATGACATCCTGTATTCATGCAAATGTCATCCCTAATATCATTTAGTTAGGAGCATTAGATTCATTCCGATCATGTGTTCTAATCATCATTCTCATGACATTCTGCATTCATGCAAAAGTCATCCATAATACATTCAAATATACAGGACAGGTCCCTCAGACGACGGTGTAGCAAAATTGAAATTTCAGATTTTGTTCCCTAGAAATGGTAGTGGAGCAAACTGAAGAATGAAGTCTTCCTGAAGATAGTAAGGAAGCAAATTGAAATTTTAGATTTTGTTCCCTAGTGGAGCAAACTGAAGAATAGAAAATTTCAGATTTTGTTCCCTAGTAGAGCGAATCAAGAATTGAAAATTTGATTTTGTTCCCTAGTGGAGCAAATGAAGAATAGAAAATTTTGATTTTGTTCCCTAGTGGAGCAAAATCAAGAATTGAAAATTTGATTTTGTTCCTAGTGGAGCAAATGAAGAATGAAGTCTTCCTGAAGATAGTAAGGAAGCAAATTAAAAATTTCAGATTTTGTTCCTTAGTGGAGCAAGCTGAAGAATTGGAAATTTCAGATTTTGTTCCCTAGTGGAGCAAACTGAAGAATTGAAAATTTCAGATTTTGTTCCCTAGTGGATCAAACTGAAGAATGAAGTCTTCCTGAAGATAGTAAGGAAGCAAATTGAAAATTTCAGATTTTGTTCCCTAGTGGAGCAAACTGAAGAATTGGAAATTTCAGATTTTGTTCCCTAGTGGAGCAAACTGAAGAATAGAAAATTTCAGATTTTTGTTCCCTAGTAGAGCAAACTGAAGAATAGAAAATTTCAGATTTTGTTCCCTAGTGGAGCGAACTAAAGAATTGAAAATTTCAGATTTTGTTCCCTAGTAGAGCAAACTGAAGAATTGAAAATTTTAGATTTTGTTCCCTAGTGGAGCAAACTGAAGAATAGAAAATTTCAGATTTTGTTCCCAAGTGGAGCAAACTGAAGAATAGAAAATTTCAGATTTTGTTCCCTAGTGGAGCAAACTGAAGAATAGAAAATTTCAGATTTTGTTCCCTAGTGGAGCAAACTGAAGAATTAAAAATTTCAGATTTTTTTCCCTAGTGGATCAAACTGAAGAATGAAGTCTTCCTGAAGAAAGTAAGGAAGCAAATTGAAAATTTCAGATTTTGTTCCCTAGAAATGGTAGTGGAGCAAACTGAAGAATTGAAAATTTCAGATTTTGTTCCCTAGTGGATCAAACTGAAGAATGAAGTCTTCCTGAAGATAGTAAGGAAGCAAACAAAAATTTCAGATTTTGTTCCCTAGAGATGGTAGTGGAGCAGACTGAAGATTGAAGTCTTCCTGAAGGTAGCAAGGAAGTAGATCGAAGACACCAGTCTGGCAATCCCTAAGTTTGTAGGGAGCAGATTAAAATATCAGATCTTGTTTCCCCGAGTTTGCAGTGGAACAGATCGAAGATAGCGGATATTGCCTTCCTAAAGTTCCAGTGAAGCAGATTAAAGTTATCAGACTTACTGAAATCAAGATAAAGTTCCAATACCGTTGAAGTTGCAGTGGAGTTGGAGTCATTTGAAGAAGACAAGGATCAAGAAGTCGAGGCTTGGCCAAGACCGGTCAAAATTGGTCCTTTTAAAGTCTTTGCTCTATTCTCGTTACACGACAATGAGCAAAGAGGGGCAGCTGTAGAAGCCCAATTTTGACCGGGCCTATAAAAAATAAATAATAAAAAGTTTTTTGAACAGTCTATTGTACAAACCCAGCTAGGCCCAATATCCGTGGCCCAAAACAGAATCCTAACCCAATATCTAAATCCAAATTACATGGCCCAACGACCCAAGTATTGTTTCAGAATTTGGGAACCCCGAAACTAGGGTTTCTGCTTTGTGCTGCAGAACCCTTCTCCCTCGCGCCGCAACACCAGCGCCCAACAGCAGCCTCAAAATCCTTGGCCCCGATCACGCCGTATTCAGCGCACCACCGAATCGCGTCGCAGTTAACGCGCCTAGTCATCACCACGAGATCTCCGTTTCTCCTGCACAAAAAGAAAGAAAATCGACAGCAAATAGGGACCGATTTCTCTCCTTTTTATTTTTTTCATTTCAAGGGTTATAAAACCCCATGTAAAATTTGTAATTGAGGACGGAGGAAATATACAAGAAAACAGAGATATACACAATAAAAAGCAAAGGTTTTTTTTTTCTATTTTTTTATTTTCGAATACATTTTTTTATTTTGTTTTTTTAGAGAGCATATATATGATATATATATATATAATACATTTACACAAAAAAAAGAAGGAAAAAAACTTACTTTTTTTTAATTCTGGCCACCGTGTACGGTGGCCGATGACGGCGGCGGACGACAGTCGGAACTCCACCGGAGGCTGGCCGAAAATCGCCAAGCGAGAGAAAAGGGAAGGCTTTGTTTTTTTTTTTTGTAAAAGAAAGCAGAAATGAGCAAAAAAGGAAAATTTTTGGTTTTTATAAAGGAATGAAACGACGCCGTTTAGGGCCTGTTTCAGAGGCTTCAAAACGACGCCGTATAAAGGCCAACCTGTAACATCCTAGATTAGGGGTTATGCGTTGGATGCATAATTCAGGTGTTAGTAGGCTTTGGGGTATGCTTGGATATGTTTTAAGGGTTTTGAGAACCCTAGGATGTAGGAAAGTTCATTGGAAAAATTTTGGATTTTTAGTTAGTAAGGGGAGCAAGGCGGGGAGGCCTTAAGGGAAAAATATAGGCGTTTTTGGACATGAACTTGGGCTTAGTAAAGTGGCTTGGGACGCTACTTTAGGGGCCTTGGAGGCTTGCGGCAATGAGGGCCAGGTTCGAGTTGCAGAGGAAGCGAATGGGATTTTATTTTTATGCGTCAAGTAGGAGCTTAGCTTGGGAGGTCTTAAAAGAATTTCTGGCGGGTTTATGTCATAAAAACCGCCACGGTAGAGTGGCTTGGAGCGCTATATGCGGCTTGCGGCAACAAGGGCCTTGGTTCGAATCACGGTGGCGTGGCGTGTTTTATTTTGGTTTTTGGCGTTGAGACAAGGGAGCTTGGGAAAGAGGTGTTAAAAGAAATTCAGTGGTGAATTATATCACAAAGAGGCGCCTTGGCACAATGGCGTGGGGCGTTACCTGCAGTGAAGCTCCAGCAGGTATTGAGTTCGAGGAGTGGGAGTAGCAGTTGGGTGTTTTAATTTTGGCTTTTGGCGCCAGGAGAGAAGGAAGCAATGGACGGCAATTGGACTTTTAATTGAAAGAGGATTTAGCTTACTTATCCTTTTAAAAATTAATTTGGAGTAAGGATAATTGTTGGTTTTATTTTTTTTATTTGCTTATTTTGAATAGGTAGAGATAATGGGTGTATTATTTTAGATAATAGAGGTGTTATTTTATTTAGTTTAAATGTGGTGATAAGAGATAAAAAGGAGATAGAGTTTTTATTTTTTTTATTTATTTTGAATATGTGTTCAAGAGTTATTATAGGAGAAGGAAGTGGAATTTGAGAGGAGGTAGGAGTGCCGAAATTGAGTAGTATAAATAGGGGTGACCATCCTTTAGCTATTCTTTTCTTCATTTTATTTTCCTTGGCCGAAAGTTGTTCCTTTAATTCTCTCTTTGAGCCGAATTGCTGCTCACTTCTTCTCCCTATTCTTTCTCTTTTCTTCAACTTTAATTCTACATATTTTCTTGGATAGCCAAATAACCCCTTGCCATTTAGAAGCCATAGTCGAATCCCATAGTGGCCTCATTCTCTCTTCTTGTCGCAAGACTTAAGAACCGAAAGCGTTAGTGTGAGTCTTTCTTCTAGCCTCTTCAAGTAACGTGTAATGGTTGGCGAATGTCATAGGGTCACAAGATGGTATTTCTTTGTTGTAGCTAACGTCAAGGTGCATTGAGGAGCCTCTCGTGGTTTCAATTCTTCAAGGGATTTAAATGACTTCATAACCGGTGGTGATTCGGGAATAGTTAGCAAGGTAAGTGATGGTTAGCATTCGGCCTTAGGCCATTTTTGGTATTTAAGTGGCTAACCGATTCTGTCCATGATGGATTAGGGGCTAATCGGCAGGCATAAGGGAAAGTTTCGGGATTCTAGATTGTGTTAGATTCAATAGATCGGGATCTCACTAGATAAATCAGGTGCATAGTTATCGCACTGTCTTTTGATTGATTTAACTATGTTAATATGTATATGTGATATGTTGTGAATGAAAGCCGAAATAATGGCTAAGATGGTGGATACCCGTAGTGGGTAATCGATTAATCAGTCGAGTGCTCTATTTTGCCTATGATATATGTGTGATATTTGTGGTGAGCATGTGATGAATATTTACTCTAAATGTTAATCTGACATGATACACATATATGCATGGGACTTGGGATATGATCAAAGGAGGAAAGGGGTGTACATATTTATGTGCGTGGTCTAATGTTAGCCTTGTGCTACATTAGCGCTTGATGTTAGCTATGTGCTTCATCAAGGAGGTGTTGGCTAGGTGTCCACCTCGGCGGTTGATAGTTGTGTGCATCACCGTGGGTGAATGATATGTGGGATCACTTAGGTGATCGGTGGCTCAACCACGCCTTGAAGCGACAAGTCCGCCAAGGTAAGATATGTGGATCACTATGTGATCGGTGGTGGATTAGCCACGGCCTTGAGCAGTGGGTCCGCTAAGGTAGGTGAAATGGATGGACCCTAGGTTGGGATGGGCTTCATAATTGCATATTTATGTGTATGGATGTGTGGATGTGGGCCAAGCCCATATGTGGAGACATGTGAAATGACTATGCAATGAGTCGGTTTGACTCACCCAATATTTTATTAAACCTTTCGGTGATGCGTAAAGCTTGGACCGGGTTGGAGCGGATACAAAGGTGGCCATGCGACGATTTTCATGCAGAAAGATATTTTTAATTAATTAAGCATTCATATTTCCAAGACTTTGATTATTCAATTATTGTAATAAGGCCCTAAAAGTATTTAAAGTTTGTTTAAGTGTTTTTCATTAAGTTTATTATTATGTTTTATTATGGATTGACAATTGAGGAATTATTTGCAAACGATTTTATTTAAATCTATATATACTAAAGTTTTAATCCGGATATTTTTATAAACACCACATCTCACTTAAGAATTTTAATGAACACTGCATTTTCTAAACTTAACAAAATTTTCATGTTTTATCCTTGAGTTCAAATTTGTTTCAAACGTTTTCGCATGATGGCATTTCAAATTCGGTCGTAGTGAATGGGCCGAGTTTGGGGTGTTTCGATTTGGTATCGAGCCAGTTCAAAACTCGTCTTTGAGGATTTGGGCCCAAAAACGTTTTTCAAAATGGGCTTTCCAAAAATATAAGAATTTATGAACTATTTCGAGCTATTCGGCATGGCACTGTATCTCGGCCCGAAGTCCACAGTAAGTACTTGAATTGTTGAAGTGACTTGTTTATGTGAATTATTATGGGCTTATTTGGGCTCGTAGATTAGAATATTAGGGCTGTTGAACCCTAGGACTAGTCTCACGCAAACACATGCATAAGACTTAAGGATTATTAAACAAACTGTGAAGTAAGTCGCGAGTTAAGGTGTGGCAACCATTATACGCATGTCTAGGATTGGTATTCGATGAAGAGCTTGGTATTTAAGCGGTCCTAGCGACTCACCTCCTCTTTACTCGAATCCTACCTGGTGCGTAGCTACGGTTCACCTTAACCAAGATGACTTATTCATAGGCTAAACCCGCTAATTAAAACCCGAAAGGGACTAGCCATGCAGTTTTATAAAATTCCTAGTTTTAAAATCCCTAAATTACCTTTTTAATTGTATTAAAGGACTATTGTGAAAATTTTTCCAAAATATCTCTGATTTACAAAATTACAAAAATGCCCCTGTATTATAAATTACTAAAATACCCTCGACTTTTGCTAAAATATTTCTACTTTACAAAAATACCAAAAACTTCTATTTTACAAATATCAAAATATCTTGACTTGGAGAATTTACGAAAATGCCCCTAACTTCCAAAATTACCGAAATAACCCCGATCTCTGAAATTTTTGCAACACCTCTGATTTGGAAAACAAATTTTCAAGATAACCCCCGAGGTTTTGTAAATTCTGAAATACCTTTGATTTGTAAAAAAAATTTTCGAAGTGACCCCGATTTATTACCAAAATACCATTGTAGGACAAATGACGAAAATACCCCTGGGATAGGAACGGGCAGAAATGTCCGGATAGTGAATGTGTGTGGTAGATACCACTGAATGAATGTGTTCTTGTTGATGAATGAATGTGTCTCTGTCTATGAATGTGAGTGTGACTCTCTGAATTAGAGTGGTGAACTTGAACTGAACCCTTGTTTGATCGAAAGAACTACTTCTAAATACTTTATTTCATAAAATTGTTCACGGTTAACAAGTGGAACAAAATTCTGATGCATAAAACTTCTTAATCAGACTAAATCGAGGTGCTAGAAATGAGTTCTAGAGGACGTGGTCGAGGCAGAATGGCCGTATCGGAACCCGTTAGATCGGGTCAAGGGTCTGAGAATGAGGTACCACCTCCACCACCAGCATTTGGTAATGAGCAGCAAGATCAGACGGGGATGATCTTTGATCGCAGCGTGTCTTTGCGGGTTCTTGAGATGGTGGTCGGAGCGGTGGGAATATGAGAGCTAGGAAGTCTGTACCCGAGTGACTCCGAGCCAATGGAGCTGAGGTATTTCGTGGTGTATCTGGTGTGGCACCCAGTACAACTGAGTATTGGTTGGAAGTGACCGAGCGAATTATGGATGAGCTCGATTTAACTCCCGAGGAAAAAGTGAAAGGAATGGTGGCGCCGTCGCGACGAGGCGTATCGATGGTGGCTCGCGATTCGGGATAGTGCTACGGTGAGAATCTCACCAGGAGTATGTTAAGGCGGCATACCAGAAGAAGTATGTTGGAACTCATTACATTGATGCGCAAAGGAAGGCATTTCTGGGGCTGGTTCAAGGGAACAAGTCCGTGGCAGAATACGAGGCTGAATTCCTAAGGTTAAGCCGATATGCTCGAGGAGTAGTTGCGACGGAGCATGAACGATGTGTCCGGTTTGAGGACGGATTAAGGGACGACCTAAGATTGCTAATAGCTCCACATCAGGAGCGGGAGTTTGCTATGTTAGTAGAGAAGGCTAAGGTAGCCGAAGGGATTAAGGACTCTGTAAGGCGTAAGAGATAAGGATAGGAATCGGGATAAGAGGAGTGTTGGACCGTCGAGAATCATCCGAGCTTTTTAAAAGACCGAGGGTTGAGAATTCTATTCGTGTTACTAAGCCGACCCATCAAAACTGGACCGTCCCGTGTGCTCGGTGTGGAAGGTATCATGTCGGCGAGTGTTGGAACCGGAATCGAGAATGTTTTAGGTGTAAGTCTAAGTCTCACTTGATTAAAGATCATCCTCAAGATCCGAATAGGGCTCGGACAATAGGCCAAGGTTATGTGCGGCAGGGTAGGGATGGTCGACAAGCGACAAGGGATCGTGGTCCGAACCATGGAGGAAATGGTTCGGCCGAGGTCGTGGAGCACCAAGCGGAGGTCTTTGAAGGTTCAGATGCAAGGCGACCAAGGGTGGTTTATGCGATTACCGTCGTGAGGAAGAAGATGTGCCAGAGGTGACAACGGGTAAGTTTCTTATTCTCGGATCATCCTTCATTGCTTTGCTCATTATAGGTCGATTTGTTCTTATGTTGCTAATGAAGTGTATGGAACCTTGGATGTGAACTTAGAAATTGTGCCTAGGAAGTATGATGGTTTTATTAAGATCAGAGTGCAGACGTAAAGCGTAGTGTGGTAAGTGAAGATGTACGATTATTCGTTAGTAAGTAATTTCGAGGACGAAATTATTTTTTTAGGAGGGTAGAACTGCGTAACATCCTAGATTAGGGGTTATGCGTTGGATGCATAATTCGGTGTTAGTAGGCTTTGGGGTATGCTTGGATATGTTTTAAGGGTTTTGAGAACCCTAGGATGTAGGAAAGTTCATTGGAAAAATTTTGGATTTTTCGTTAGTAAGGGGGAGCAAGGCCAGGGAGGCCTTAAGGGAAAAATATAGGCGTTTTTGGACATGAACTTGGGCTTAGTAAAGTGGCTTGGGACGCTACTTTAGGGGCCTTGAGAGGCTTGCGGCAATGAGGGCGAGGTTCGAGTTGCAGAGAAGCGAATGGGATTTTATTTTTTATCGTCAAGTAGGAGCTTAGCTTGGGAGGTCTTAAAAAGAATTTCACGGCGGGTTTATGTCATAAAATCGCCACGGCAGAGTGGCTTGGAGCGCTATATGCGGCTTGCGGCAACAAGGGCCTTGGTTCGAATCACGGTGGCGTGAGCGTGTTTTTATTTTGGTTTTTGGCGTTGAGACAAGGGAGCTTGGGAAAGAGGTGTTAAAAGAAATTGGGGTGAATTATATCACAAAGAGGCGCCTTGGCACAAAGTGGTTCAGGGCGTTACTGCAGATGAAGCTCCAGCAGTATTGAGTTCGAGGAGTGGGAGTAGCGGTTTGGGTGTTTTAATTTTGGCTTTTGGCGCCAGGAGAGAAGGAAGCAATGGACGTCAATTGGACTTTTAATTGAAAGAGGATTTAGCTTACTTATCCTTTTAAAATTCGGCTGGAGTAAGGATAATTGTTGGTTTTATTTTTGTTATTTGTTTATTTTGAATAGGTAGAGATAATGGGTGTATTATTTTAGATAATAGAGGTGTTATTTTATTTAGTTTAAATGTGGTGATAAGAGATAAAAAGGAGATAGAGTTTTTATTTTTTTATTATTTTGAATATGTGTTCAAGAGTTATTATAGGAGAAGGAAGTGGAATTTGAGAGGAGGTAGGAGTGCCGAAATTGAGTAGTATAAATAGGGGTGACCATCCTTTAGCTATTCTTTTCTTCATTTTATTTTCCTTGGCCGAAAGTTGTTCCTTTAATTCTCTCTTTGAGCCGAATTGCTTCTCACTTCTTCTCCCTATTCTTTCTCTTTTCATCAACTTTAATTCTACATATTTTCTTGGATAATCGAATAACCCCTTGCCATTTAGAAGCCATAGTCGAATCCCATAGTGGCCTCATTCTCTCTTCTTGTCGCAAGACTTAAGAACCGAAAGCGTTAGTGTGAGTCTTTCTTGTAACATCCCGGGTTAGGGGCTGTTTTGTTGTTGCATGACATTGCATGTGTCTAGTGTGCTGCGTGGCTATTTCTATGTTTTGGGGGCTTAATTGAAGTCTAAGTGTATGCCTGAGTGAATGGGAAAATTTTGATTTTTGGGTGTTAAGTCAGGGGAGCTGTTGGAGCTAGGGTATAAGAGTTTTATTTGGTGTTTTGTTGAACAAGAAAGGAGCTGGTGGAGTGGCAGGATAGGCGCCACTAAGGCTTGTGTGTGTGGCGTCATTTGCAGGAGGGAGAGATCTTGTGTTCAAGCTGCGGAGTGGCCACCTTTTGGCTTTCTTTTTGACGCCTAGGAAGGGAGAGTTTGTAGGCGGTTCAAACTCGCCATGGACTAGGTCAAAGTGTTCAAATGATGGGTGGAGAGTGAATTTAGGAAGGAGACTTGTTCAAAGTGTTTTGAATGGATGGTTGTGAGCAAATATGGGTAGTGGCCGAATGTTGGGGGTGTGTGGAGAGAGTGGCCGGTTTTGGCAAGGGGATATGGGAGTGCGAAATTCATTTTTGAATTTTAGTGCATATTCGGTCACTTTGTGTCAAGCAAAAATCCTCTCTTTTGTTAGCTAGCCGAATTTGTTTTCCAAGAGAATTCCTCCATCTTTCTTCCTGAAACCGAAAGATCAAACCTCCCTAAAGCTTGCCAAAATTGGTTTTGTGTGTTCTTTCAATATTGTTGATAGCTGAATGCCATTCCATCTTTCTTCCTTTTCATTTGTGTTGAGCCGAAACCATTACCCTAGTGTTCTCATATTTTCTTTCTCCTATTAACACTTTGATAGCCGAAAGTTATCCCCCAAAACTTTTTCTTCATTTCTTCTTCTTTTAAGAACCGAAAGTACTTTCTTGTTCTTCTTCTTTTTCCCATTTCTATTGTTGGCCAAATATCAACCCCTCTCTTTTCATCTTTCTCTTGTATTTCTCCCTTTGTGTAAAGCCGAATTCTTTTCTTATTTTTTTCTAAGTGTTGACCGAATCTATCCCCTCTCCTGGTGGTTGTTGGCCGAATATTGGTTGGTGTTGGGTAAGTGCTTGGCCGAATGGCCATTCCTCCTCTCCCTTGTCTTCTATCGATTTGGGTTTGATTAAGGGCCGATTTCGGCATTGGGTGAAGGGTGTTAATCTCTTGTGTTTAATCGATTTTTTTATAGGACATTTGGATTTTGGGATACAATCGGGAGAAGCCTTCTCTTTCGTTAGTTTGTTGTTGGTAAGTGGTGGTAAGAACGAGTTCTTTTAGTATATTCTTTTAGTTTTCATTAAGTCAAGTTATTAAAGGATTAACCGTTGTCATTTGTTAGAGGGTGGCCGATTGGTAAGGGAACCATTGTTGGTTCGAGTTTGGTAGGAAACCAAACCATCTGCAAGGTAAGGGTTTAAGTGTTAACCCTCTTGTGTTATCTGATATCGCCGAATGGTATAGATGGCTAACCTATGTTTGGCCGATTATAGGAGCAGAGTAATCGAGGGATTTAGACCGGTTCTTTGGAGCTAAGGCTTTCGTGTTAGTGGTGTGTGTAAACTAACACACTATACTTAGTAATATTGTTATTAAACCTGTTTGCCTATTAAGATCATGACAGTATGATGGATTATTGGATACCCAAACGGGGTATGTGTACGTATCCGGGTAAGTCTAATTTGTTACAAGTTCTATTATGGATACCTTGGGTATTATGATCTATGTTATGTATGCTATGAGATGTAGTGCTAGACATGTTGGCATGATATGCATGACTTGTATGATACGCATGATCACATGAGTTGGTATGTTGATGGGTGATATGAGAGAGAGGGAGCGGTGATGATTTGTCTTTGTGAGCACCAGTGTTTTGGTAACACACTTTGTGACTTTGGGGTCAAAGTGCTTTGGTAGCACATTTGTGTCTTTGGGACACCAGAGGTTGGGCACCTCATTGCGACTTGTCCCTGTGGTTAACACCACCGTGGGTTGGCCCCACTTTGAGATATGGGATCGTCTGCTAGTGATTGGGTATCACACGATGGGTTGGCCCCATCATCCGATTATTGTGACTACGGTCACCAGTGCTTTGGTAGCACATTTGTGTCTTTGGGACACCAGAGGTTGGGCACCTCATTGCGACTTGTCCCTGTGGTTAACACCACCGTGGGTTGGCCCCACATGAGATATGGGATAAATCGCTAGTGATTGGGTATCACACGATGGGTTGGCCCCATCATTGGATTTGTGACTTCGGTCACCAGTGCTTGGGTAGCACATTGTGTCTTTGGGACACCAGTGTTTTGGTAACACATTGTGACTATACGTCACCAGTGGTTTGGCACCACCAGTGGTTTGGTACCACACGGGGTAGAAAAGGCGATACGGATGGTTAGGATCGGGTTGCATTAATCATGTTGCTATGTATGATGTGTGTTAGCATGTTGTTTCATCAGGAGTGGGATTTATGCACTGAGTCATTCGACTCACCCTCTCCTTTGACATTTCAGGTGACCCGTAGACGCGGACATGGAGCCGGGGTGGACTCGGGGTGCACATGCCATGCTTTAATAAAAGTCTTGCTCAGACTATTCACTTTGGGTACTTTAGCTTATTTATTTTTATTTGAGATTTAATTTGGATTTGTAAAAGGCCTTTTAAATTATGCTTTTTGATGGTTATGTTTTAATTAGATTCGCAACCTGCTTAACAAATAACTTGGTATGAAATTTTACTAAAATTTGGTAAGATAATGTTTTCAAAATTATCACGCAGTGTGTTTTAAACTATACCATCGGGTATCTCGCTATGTTTTGCTATACAGTAAACTCAAGTGATTTTCAAACCAAACTCGATATTCGACTAAGTCAGAAAGGTTTCAAAATAGCACTAAGAAACTATTGGAAATGCTAAATGAAATCAACTCGTTTTTTTACTATATACTTCGGATAAGTTTCCAAAATCTAATCAAACAGGCCTACTCAAATTTTCCTCAAGTTCACTATGTTTTCGCCCCGCTTTTAAACGAAAAATCTTATCTCTCGAAAACGTTTTCCCCGTAGCATACCAGATTCGGACGTGGTGTCCTGTCCGGGTTTGGGGTGTTACAATTGTGGTATCAGAGCTAAGTTCAAAGGCTCGGCTGTGGGCCTGAGGCCCAAAAGGTTTTCAAAAGATTGTTTTGTTAGTCTTTATTCTTAAAGTATGGTTTGAAAGGCATGGCACCGAGTCTCCGGCACCAGTTCGCCCAGGTAAGTACCCCGTACTATTGCTTGTGAATTGATTGGATGTGATATGATTTGATGAATAGCAATAGTATACTACTTTAGAGATTGAAACTGATAGGATTATGTGAACTCGCGAGAACAAACTCTCTTAAAATATTCATAAGACTTGCTTTTAAACAAGTGGAATAAATACTGATGCATAAAAATTTTTAATCGACACGTAGGAAGATTAGTCATGAGCGCTAGAGGTGGACGTGGTCGTGGGCGAGGTCGTGGAAGGATGACGGTTTCGAGCCCGTAGGATCCTGGTCGTGGTTCGAGAAAATGAGATACCTTCCGCCGCCGATTGGAGGTGGTGAGTTCCAAGATCGGCCGAGGGGCGACGCAGCGATGTCACGCGGCGATCTTTGCGAGTGTTAGAAAGGGTAGCAGGAGTTGGTGGTGGGCGGGAGTTAGGAAATTGTTCTGGCGACTTCGGGCCAATGGGGCCGAATTCTTCCGAGGTGTTTCGGTGTTGCTCTCAAGACTGCTGAATATTGGTGGAGGCAAACCGAGCGGATCATGGATGATCCGGACTTGATCGCTGAAGAGAAGTCGAAGGGCATCGATCGCTTCTCCGGGATGAGTCATATCGGTGGTGGCTCACGGTTCGAGAGCAGTGTGGGCGCAGAGGATCTAACATGGGATTATTTGGTGCATATCAAAAGAAATACATCGGAGCTAGTTATATCGACTCCCGGCGAAAGGCTTTTCCGAGGCTTGTTCGGGGAGTAAATCGCATTCTTTAGTCTGGTGAGTTCCCGACCGAGTAGGTATGCCGGTGGCATTGTGGCCACCGAGCATGAGAGGTGTGTTCGTTTCGAGGATGGTGCGAGACGACTTGAGATCGCGATTGCTCCTCGCCAGGAGCGCGAGTTTCTTTGTCTTAGTTGAGAAGGCTAAGGTGGCCGAGGGTGTTAAGTCCGTGAGACAAGGCATGGACGAGAAATAGGCATAAGAGGAGCTTTGGGTCTTACGGATCGCCGGGTAATCCATGAAGAGAGCTAGACCGAGTGGGCGAACCACCGCTAGGTTTGTTGTTGCTAGGCGAGGACCGCTTGTGATGTGATCGGTGTGGAAAATCTCATTGGGGTGGTTCTTTGGATCGAGGAAAAGGCCGCCGAGTGTGGTTCTCTCGAGCACCGTGTAAGGGACCGTCCGCGAGGTTGGCGAGATTTGATCCGAGAGTCAAGGCCGTGTCAGTTCGAGAGGTAATAGACCGCCACCGCAGAGGGGCCGTGGTAATGGCAGAGGTGGTAATGGTTCTAGTTGGGGCCGTGGAGCACCGCGGAGGTGCGGCTAGTTCGATGCTAGACAACCTGGATTAGTGTATCTTTGCGAGGCGCCGAGAGGAGGGCGACGCACGCACGCCATAATCTGCAGAGACGTTTTTGATTTTTGGTTCTCCTTATCTTTGCTTTGATTGATGTGGGTTCAACGCACTCTTATGTTGCCAGTAGCATAGTAGAGACCATGGATTTAGACTCTGAGATATCTTCTAGGCAGATGACTGTGATTAGCCCTCTAGGTCACTCTGTAGTAGTAGATAAACTGTTTAGAGAGGTACCCTTAGAACTCCAAGGGGTAGTGTTCATTCAGCGATCCGATGGAACCGCCGTTGGGGAGTTCGATCGATTCTTGGGATGGATTGGTTGGTCAAGTATCAAAGCGAGGTTGGATTGCGCGCCAAGCGCATGGTTCTTAAGACGATTGAGGGTGATGAGGTGGCTATGATAGGTAGTAGGAGGGATTACTTATCAAATGTGGTATCTGCTCTGAAGGCAGAGAAGATGGTCAGGAAAGGCTGTGAAGCGTATGTAGTTCATGTGCATGCGTTGGAGGCTAAGGAGTCTGCTGTGGAGAAGGTTCGCACCGTTAAGGAGTTTGTCGATGTTTTTCCGAGGAGCTTCGGGTTTGCCGCCAGATCGCGAGGTGGAGTTCGGGATTGATCTGCATTGCGGGCTGCGCGGTGTCTATTGCTCCATATAGGATGGCGCCAAAGGAATTGGTGGAGCTTAAGGCTCGAGATCCGGGAGTTATTGGATCGAGGTTTTATTAGGCCTAGTGTTTCGCCGCGGGGTGCGCGGTACTCTTTGTCAAGAAGAAAGATGGCACGATGCGGATGTGTATAGACTACCGCCGATTGAACAAGTCGACGATTAAAAACAAGTATCCGTTGCCACGGATAGATGACTTGTTTGATCATTTGAAGGGTGCTGCGGTATTTTGAAGATCGACTTGAGATCCAGGTATCACCGATTAAAGGTTAAGGAGGCGATATCCATAAAAAAAGCGTTTCGGACTCGGTATGGGCACTACGAATTTACGTAATGCCGTTCGGGTTGACTAACGACCGCTAGCGGCGTTTATGGATATGATGAATAGGTGTTTCAAAGAAGATATCTGGATCGGTTCGTCGTGGTTTTCATAGACGACATCTTAGTGTACTCAAGGACAGAGGAAGAGCATGATAAGCATTTGCGAGTGGTGTTGCGATTTTGAGGAAAAGCAACTCTATGCTAAGTTCAGTAAGTGCGAGTTTTGGCTTAGAGAAGTGACTTTCTTGGGTCATGTAGTGTCGGCTGAGGGGATTCGAGTAGATCCTCGTAAGATTGAGGCAGTTTTGGATTGGAAGCCGCCTAAGTCAGTGGCTGAGATTCGGAGTTTTCTGGGTTTGGCCGGATACTACCGGAGGTTTGTTGAGGGTTTTTCGTTGATAGCGCGCCGATGACCAAGTTGTTGAGGAAAGAAGTTCCGTTTGTATGGGTGAGAAGCGCAGAAAGCTTCGATAAGTTAAAGAAGATTTTGACTGAGGCTCCGGTTTTAATTCAACCTGAGGCTGGTAAGGAATTCACGGTCTATTGCGATGCATCACATACGGGCTTGGGTTGTGTGCTGATGCAAGAAGGTAAGGTTGTGGCTTACGCTTCTCGGCAGCTGAGGCCACATGAGGTCAACTATCCGACGCACGATTTGGAGCTAGCGGCTGTAGTCTTCGCTTTAAAAATTTGGAGGCACTACTTGTATGGAGAGAGATCGATAGTCTACACGGATCATAAGAGTCAAGTATCTACCGACGGAAGGATTTGAATTTGAGGCGCGCAGATGGGTTGAGTTCTTTGAAAGATTACGATCGTTCGATTGAGTATCATCAGGGCAAGGCTAACGTGGTGGCGACGCGTTGAGCCGCAAGGTTGTTTCGGAGTTAAGAGCATTGTTTGCCCATTTGAGTTTGTATGACGACGGAGTATTGCGCAGAGTTGCGAGTTAAGCCTACTTGGGTTGAGCAGCGGTCGAGAGAAAGCATTAGAGGATGTGATTCTAAGTGCGCGAAGGTTGCAAGTGCGAGAATGGTGGTGCGGATGGTTACTACACTGTCTAGTGACGAGGTTACGTGTTTTCGTGGTAAGGCTTGTATGCCTAAAGATGTTGAGTGAGGCAGAAGATTCTTCAGACGCATATAGCGATCCTTATGCTATGCACCCGGAGGTAGTAAGATGTATAGGGATCTTAGAGAGCGATTTTGGTGGCCTGGCTTGAAGAAAGAGGTGTGAGTTTGTTGGGAAGTGTCGACTTGTCACAGGTCAAGGTGAACATCGATTGCCGTCGGGTTTGCTTTCACTGTGAAGATTCCTCGGTGGAAGTGGGAAAGGATAACCATGGATTTCGTCGGTGGGTTACCGCTTACGCCAAGCAAGAAAGATTCATTTGGGTAGTGGTGGATCGATCGACTAAATCAGCTCACTTTATTCGGTGAGGTTGACTACTCACTTCGAAGCTAGCGGTTGTATGTGTCGAGAGATAGTGAGGTTGCACGGTGTGCCGGTTCGATAATCTCGGATAGGGATCCTAGATTCACGTCAAGGTTCCGGAAAAGCACCGCATCGGGCTCGGGTACTCGTTTGGATTTCAAAGACGGCTTTTCACCCGCGATCGACGGTCAATCGAAAAGGGTTATTCAGTCTTAGAGGATATCTTTGAGAGGTTGTATCTTGGATTTGAGAGGTAGTTGGGAGGAGTTTCTACCATTAGCTGAGTTTGCCTACAACAACGATTACCAAGCGAGCATTAAGATGGCACCGTATGAGGCGTTGTATGGTAGGAAATGTCGCTCACCCACGTGTTGGACGGAGTTGGGTGAACGTCGGTTGTTGGGACCGGGTGGTTCTCGAGACCAGAAGACAAGGTTAAGTTGATTCAGTCTCGATTGAAGGAAGCTTGGACCGGCAGAAGTCTTATGCCGATCTTAAGCGGAGAGATATAGAGTTATTTGTAGGGGATCGAGTTTTCTGAAGGTCTCACCTTGGAAAAAGGTGTTGAGATTAGGGGAAGAAAGGCAAGCTAAGTCCGAGGTTCATTGGGCGTATAAGGTTACGAGGACGAGTTGGACCGATGGCGTATCAGCTTGAGTTGCCGCAGAGCTTAGTCAAATTCACGACGTATTCCACGTTTCGATGCTTCGACGTTATCGCTCGGATCCGTCGCATGTGGTATGATGGAAGAGATCGAGGTAAATCCAGATTTGACCATGGAGGAGGAACACGTGCGATTCTTGATCGAGATGTGAAGGTTCTGCGTAAGAAAGTCCTGTGCCTTTGGTTAAGGTTCTTTGGCGGAATCATGGCATAGAAGAAGCTACGTGGGAACCCGAGGATATGATGAGACAAAGCAATACCCGCAACTCTTCGATCGAGGTAATTTCGAGGTCGAAATTATTTTAAGGGGTAGAACCTGTAACATCCCGGGTTAGGGGTTGTTTTGTTGTTGCATGACATTGCATGTGTCTAGTGTCTTTGCGTGGCTATTTCTATGTTTTGGGGCTTAATTGAAGTCTAAGTGTATGCTGAGTGAATGGGAAAATTTTGATTTTTGGGTGTTAAGTCGGGGAATTTGTTGGAGCTAGGGTATAAGAGTTTTATTTGGTGTTTTGTTGAACAAGAAAAAGAAGGTGGTGGAGTGGCGAGGATAGGCGCCACTAAGGCTTGTGTGTGTGGCGTCATTTGCAGGAGGGAGAGATCTTGTGTTCAAGCTGCGGAGTGGCCACCTTTTGGCTTTCTTTTTGACGCCTAGGAAGGGAGAGTTTGTAGGCGGTTCAAACTCGCCATGGACTAGGTCAAAGTGTTCAAATGATGGGTGGAGAGTGAATTTAGGAAGGAGACTTGTTCAAAGTGTTTTGAATGGATGGTTGTGAGCAAATATGGGTAGTGGCCGAATGTTGGGGTGTGTGTGAGAGAGTGGCGGTTTTGGCAAAGGGGATATGGGAATGCCGAAATTCATTTTTGAATTTTAGTGCATATTCGGTCACTTTGTGTCAAGCAAAATCCTCTCTTTTGTTAGCTAGCCGAATTTGTTTTCCAAGAGAATTCCTCCATCTTTCTTCCCGAAACCGAAAGATCAAACCTCCCTAAAGCTTGCCAAAATTGGTTTTGTGTGTTCTTTCAATATTGTTGATAGTGAATGCCCTTCCATCTTTCTTCCTTTTCATTTGTGTTGAGCCGAAACCATTACCCTAGTGTTCTCATATTTTCTTTCTCCTATTAACACTTTGATAGCCAGAAAGTTATCCCCCAAAACTTTTTCTTCATTTCTTCTTCTTTTAAGAACCGAAAGTACTTTCTTGTTCTTCTTCTTTTCCCATTTCTATTGTTGGCCAAATATCAACCCCTCTCTTTTCATCTTTCTCTTGTATTTCTCCCTTTGTGTAAAGCCGAATTCTTTTCTTATTTTTTTTTCTAAGTGTTGACCGAATCTATCCCTCTCCGGTGGTTGTTGGCCGAATATTGGTTGGTGTTGGGTAAGTGCTTGGCCGAATGGCCATTCCTCCTCTCCCTTGTCTTCTATCGATTTGGGTTTGATTAAGGGCCGATTTGGCATTGGGTGAAGGGTGTTAATCTCTTGTGTTTAATCGATTTTTTATAGGACATTTGGATTTTGGGATACAATCGGAGAAGCCTTCTCTTTCTGTTAAGTTTGTTGGTAAGTGGTGGTAAGAACGAGTTCTTTTAGTATATTCTTTTAGTTTTCATTAAGTCAAGTTATTAAAGGATTAACCGTTGTCATTTGTTAGAGGGTGGCCGATTGGTAAGGGAACCATTGTTGGTTCGAGTTTGGTAGGAAACCAAACCATCCGCAAGGTAAGGGTTTAAGTGTTAACCCTCTTGTGTTATCCGATATCGCCGAATGGTATAGATGGCTAACCTATGTTTGGCCGATTATAGGAGCAGAGTAATCGAGGGATTTAGACCGGTTCTTTGGAGCTAAGGCTTTCGTGTTAGCAGTGTGTAAACTAACACACTATACTTAGTAATATTGTTATTAAACCTGTTTGCCTATTAAGATCATGGTGATTATGATGGATTATTGGATACCCAAACGGGGTATGTGTGCGTATCAAGGTAAGTCTAATTTGTTACAAGTTCTATTATGGATACCTTGGGTATTATGATCTATGTTATGTATGCTATGAGATGTAGTGCTAGACATGTTGGCATGATATGCATGACTTGTATGATACGCATGATCACATGAGTTGGTATGTTGATGGGTGATATGAGAGGAGGGAGCAGTGATGATTTGTCTTGTGAGCACCGGTGTTTTGGTAACACACTTTGTGACTTTGGGTCACCAGTGCTTTGGTAGCACATTTGTGTCTTTGGGACACCAGAGGTTGGGCACCTCATTGCGACTTGTCCCTGTGGTTAACACCACCGTGGGTTGGCCCCACTTTGAGATATGGGATCGTCTGCTAGTGATTGGGTATCACACGATGGGTTGGCCCCATCATCCGATTATTGTGACTACGGTCACCAGTGCTTTGGTAGCACATTTGTGTCTTTGGGACACCAGAGGTTGGGCACCTCATTGCGACTTGTCCCTGTGGTTAACACCACCGTGGGTTGGCCCCACATGAGATATGGGATCGTCTGCTAGTGATTGGGTATCACACGATGGGTTGGCCCCATCATTGGATTTGTGACTTCGGTCACCAGTGCTTGGGTAGCACATTGTGTCTTTGGGACACCAGTGTTTTGGTAACACATTGTGACTATCGTCACGGTGGTTTGGCACCACCGGTGGTTTGGTACCACACGGGGTAGAAAAGCGATACGGATGGTTAGGATCGGGTTGCATTAATCATGTTGCTATGTATGATGTGTGTTAGCATGTTGTTTCATCAGGAGTGGGATTTATGCATCGAGTCATTCGACTCACCCTCTCCTTTGACATTTCAGGTGACCCGTGAGCGCGGACATGGAGTAGGGGTGGACTCGGGGTGCACATGCCATGCTTTAATAAAAGTCTTGCTCAGACTATTCACTTTGGGTACTTTAGCTTATTTATTTTTATTTGAGATTTAATTTGGATTTGTAAAAGGCCTTTTAAATTATGCTTTTGATGGTTATGTTTTAATTAGATTCGCAACCGCTTAACAAATAACTTGGTATGAAATTTTACTAAAATTTGGTAAGATAATGTTTTCAAAATTATCACGCATGATGTGTTTTAAACTATACCATCGGGTATCTCGCTATGTTTTGCTATACAGTAAACTCAAGTGATTTTCAAACCAAACTCGATATTCGACTAAGTCAGAAAGGTTTCAAAATAGCACTAAGAAACTATTGGAAATGCTAAATGAAATAAACTCGCGTTTTTACTATATACTTGGATAAGTTTCCAAAATCTAATCAAAGCAGGCCTACTCAAATTTTCCTCAAGTTCACTATGTTTTCGCCCCGCTTTTAAACGAAAAATCTTATCTCTCGAAAACGTTTTCCCCGTAGCATACCAGATTCGGACGTGGTGTCCTGTCCGGGTTTGGGGTGTTACATTTCTTCTTGCCTCTTCAAGTAACGTGTAATGGTTGGCCGAATGTCATAGGGTCACAAGATGGTATTTCTTTGTTGTAGCTAATGTCAAGGTGCATTGAGGGAGCTTCTCGTGGTTTCAATTCTTCAAGGGATTTCGACAGCTTCATAACCAGTGGTGATTCGGGAATAGTTAGCAAGGTAAGTGATGGTTAGCATTCGGCCTTAGGCCATTTTTGGTATTTAAGTGGCTAACCGATTCTGTCCATGATGGATTAGGGGCTAATCGACAGGCATAAGGGAAAGTTTCGGGATTCTAGATTGTGTTAGATTCAATAGATCGGGATCTCACTAGATAAATCAGGTGCGTAGTTATCGCACAGTCTTTTGATTGATTTAACTATGTTAATATGTATATGTGATATGTTGTGAATGAAAGCCGAAATAATGGCTAAGATGGTGGATACCCGTAGTGGGTAATCGATTAATCAGTCGAGTGCTCTATTTTGCCTATGATATATGTGTGATATTTGAGGTGAGCATGTGATGAATATTTACTCTAAATGTTAATCTGACATGATACACATATATGCATGGGACTTGGGATATGATCAAAGGAGGAAAGGGGTGTACATATTTATGTACGTGGTCTAATGTTAGCCTTGTGCTACATTAGCGCTTGATGTTAGCTATGTGCTTCATCAAGGGAGGTGTTGGCTAGGTGCCCACCTCATTTGTTGATATTTGTGTGCATCACCGTGGGTGAATGATATGTGGGATCACTTAGGTGATCGGTGGCTCGACCACGGCCTTGAGCGACAAGTGCGCCAAGGTAAGATATGTGGATCACTATGTGATCGGTGGTGGATTAGCCACGGCCTTGAGCGTAGTGTCCGCTAAGGTAGGTGAAATGGATGGACCCTAGGTTGGGATGGGCTTCATAATTGCATATTTATGTGTATGGACTGTGTGGATGTGGGCCAAGCCCATATGTGGAGACATGTGAAATGACTATGCACTGAGTCGGTTTGACTCACCCAATATTTTATTAAACCTTTCAGGTGATGCGTAAAGCTTGGACCGGGTTGGATCAGATACAAAGGTGGCCATGCAGAAGCAGATTTTCATGCAGAAAGATATTTTTAATTAATTAAGCATTCATATTTTCAGTACTTTGATTATTCAATTATTGTAATAAGGCCCCTAAAAGTATTTAAAGTTTGTTTAAGTGTTTTTCATTAAGTTTATTATTATGTTTTATTATGGATTGACAATTGAGGAATTATTTGCAAACGATTTTATTTAAATCTATATATACTAAAGTTTTAATCCGGATATTTTTATAAACACCACATCTCACTTAAGAATTTTAATGAACACTGTTTTCTAGACTTAACAAAATTTTCATGTTTTATCCTTGAGTTCAAATTTGTTTCAAACGTTTTCCGCAGTGGCATTTCAAATTCGGTCGTAGTGAATGGGCTAGGTTTGGGGTGTTTCACAACCCGCGCACTGACCCGACCCGCTTCATCAGGATCCGCGTGTTTTAAAAAAAAGGGAAATTTATTGTTTTAGTCCTTCCGTAATTTTATTGTTTTTAAATCAGTCCAATTTGCATTTTTATTTTTATAAAATTAGCCCTAAAGTATGTTTTTGTTCCAATTTAACCCCTCTGACTGCTTTAAAGGTTAAAATCAATACGGTGCCGTTTTAAAAATTGGCATAATTTCCATATTAATCCCTAGTAGTATAGCCCATGTTTTAAATTAATCTTCTTATATTTATTTTATTGCTTTTTTAATCCTTATTCATTTTAAAACTTTTCTACTTCATTTTTTTCATATGTAATTATTTTATTTTTATTATTTATTAATTTTGTATAAAATTCATATTTTTATGTATTGGTTTTATATATATTATTATTTGGTTTAATATTATTTAATTTGTATATAATTTGTATATTATTTATTATATATATTTTTTTAAAATTGTATATTATATAGTATCATGTTATATTATGTATTATTTCTAAAGCTTTATTTTTTATATAATTTATTTATATTATATAATCTATTTTATTTATATTGTTTATATTATGTATGTAATTTTAAAATTAATATATTATATAAATTCTTTTTATAAAATTATTATATATTATTATTAATTATTTTTATTTATATATGTATTAAATTATTAAATCATATATTTATGATAAGTTTTTTTACTTTTATTTTTTATGTATATATATATATTTTTAATTATTATTATTTACTAACTATTTTTATTATGTATAATCCTTATATATTATTATTAGTTATTTTATATTATTTTATTATATATTATGATTTTATTAATTATCTTTATATTTGTTTATTATTGCTTTAGCATTTTTTTATATTTATTTATTCATGTTATTATTCTTTTATTATTTATGGTTAAATTTGTAGAATTGCAATTGATATATATATGTTACAATGTCTTACTCATACCATTTTTTAATAAAAATACCTTTTAAATTAAAGATTTTTTGTAAAATATTTTAACGGTGATATCCGATATTTGGAGTCTTCGAGAAGAATCGTGCCCTAACTTATTGGGTGTGATTTTTCTCGTAAAATTCAAAATATTAGATATCTCTCCATTTTCAAAGTTCAAGGTTACCTATTTCAAACAAAAAAACTTATTCTTGAGAATTTAAAATGTTGTATCCTAACTTATTGGGTGTGATGTTTTGTGTCTTGAGGTAAGAATTTTATAAAATAAAGGCGCACCTAGCTTCGAAGATATAAGATGCTGTATCCTAACATATTGGGTGTGGTATTTTTATTTCTTTGAAATAGGTAAGACTTGGTTTTCTTTCTAATAAGGGATCTTATTTTAAACTTTTTTTAAATTTCAAACATTTGGACATGATTCTATCAATTAGGTACCAATTTTTGGGTGTTATGAGGGTGCTAACCCTTCCTCATACGTAACTGACTCCCGAACCCGCTTTCTCGTTTTTTGTAGACCAAAATCAAATGTTTTAAAATGAAACGTTCTACAAGGTGATCCAATCACACCTAAATAAAAAAGGATTGGTGGCGACTCCATTTCTGTTTTAAAGTCGATCCCCGTTTTTAAAACTAAGATTTTAAAATGGTTTCGACAGTATGTATGTGCAATAACATGTTTACTTTTATAAATCTGTTTAATCGGTCAAATTGACATAGGGATATGTACAAAAGATAAATGGATTTTTGATTTGTAAATATGTTCATAAGTTAGCAAATTACCGAGTTGCTGTGAGTTATTCGTAACAAGTATAAGCATGAATTTAATGATTCTAAATTAAGAAATGTAATTAATCCAACACAATTATATCATCTTGATTAAAATCAGCTTTTGAAATCGTGCATTAGAACTTTATTTTATTTTACTTTGTTTTCTTTAGTTTTTAATCATTTTTCTAAATCAAAATTATTTTTCTTCACCAAAGTGTTTTAAATTGCATTCATAAATAATTCTTTTCACAGTCCATGTGGGTACGATAACTCGACATTTACTTGTTACGATTGTGTGCACTTGCACATTTCCACCGTTCCACGACTCAACTTGGATCTTAAGCTTGCCAAAGAGAAACAGATGCTTCAACTCAACGAGCTAGAGGAATTCCGAATGTTCTCATACGAAAATGCCAAATTACTCAAAGAAAGACTCAAGAAATGGCATGACAAGCATATTCGAGTTCGAGAGTTTGAAGCAGGTCAGCAAGTCTTGTTATTTAATTCCAGATTGAAGTTCTTCCCAGGTAAGTTAAAATCACGTTGGTCCAGTCCATTTACGATTCATCACGTCTATCCATACGGAGTTGTTGAACTCCAAGGTAAGGGAGGTAATTTTCACGTCAATGCTCAGCGTTTGAAACATTACTACGGAGAAAGACCTGAACGAGATCAAATCTTGTTCAGTTTATCTGATCTTTAGATTTTATTGTTTTCAATAAATCATTTAGGGTATATTTTCGGGTTTATTATGTTTAAAGAAATTCTGTCTAGGAGATTGGAACTTAAGCGGGACCGCTTGTGACCCCTCCAATCTTTCTTGGGAATTGATTTTTTACATAATTTTCCAAGAAATTAGCCCCTAAATGACAAAAATAAATTTTTGATTTTCCAAATAAAAAGGTCAATTTTGACCCAAGGCTTAAATCGTAACTCAATTTCAAATTTTCATTAAGTCTAGGGACTTAATTGAATTATTTTTAAAATTTGGTTGCTATTTTTTTAAATAATAAAAACTAGGTGCCTCTTTTTGTAAATATTTTTTTTAAAAAAAACATCTAGAATAAATATTTTTCTTAATATCATATTTATAAAATATTGATAAACTTTAATATATAATTATATTTCTTATAATTTAAATATTAATTTTTATCAACTTAGCTTAGGATTAGGATTAATTTTATTTTATGTTTATCTTAATAAATTAATAGCAATTGATAATTATATATGCATATTATTAATTGTTGTTAACATTAAGTAGAATTAGAATTAGAATATTTTTATTATTAAATTGCTCTAAAAGTTCTACTCTAATTCATACTCTTTCCATTATATAATCCATCCATCTATTCTATTTTTCTCATTCATTCAACACCTAAAATCCCAAAATCACCAACTCATCAAAGTGCCGCAAGCCCCTAGCCACAATAGCCATTCGGCCAGTAGCTTCAGCACACGCTGCGCGCCCACATCGCACACAGCCTCGTGCATTTCTTTGCTTCATTTCCCCCGCCGAAGTTCTTGGCCTCACGCCTACTGGCTCCAGCCCACGTTGCTTGCTGCGCACCATTTCCCCGCACAACCGACCAGCCCGTGGCCTACCTACCGCAAGGCCTTGCGCGCTGCTGCTTGCGTGCAGCCCCTACCACGCACCCATCCGCCCGACCTAAGCCAAAAGCCTTCAACACTCCTTTTAAAATTCCATCTTTTGTTCATTAGTATATTTTATTTTAGGAGTTCTTAATTTTTACGAAGAAGGTGGTAAGAACAAATTTCTTCCCTTAAGTTTAATTTTTTATTCAATTATTCAATTTTTCAATTTATTGAAGAATTAATAATTTTATTAATTAATTTTTAAGAAAATAATTTTTTCCATCTTATGTTCAGTTAATCATGCTCACGTAAGAGAACTCGTGCCTCCGCCCAAATTGTGAAACACAAAACAAATTTCTTTGTGAAGAAGCCAAAGTAAGATACGAAAGTATTTTCAAAGATCAACAGATGCATCCAGAGAAAGGCTTCTGCATGAAGGAAAGCAACTACAGAGACTTTATGGAACGTATTCGTCAAGTTCTTAAGCCCTCAATTGGGAATTGTTTTGTGAAAAGAGACCAAGTGTGGATGAGGAACTAGTTCGTGAATTCTACGCGAACTTGACCTCAAGCGAATTGACCGAAGTTCCAGTCCGCGGAATCAAGATTTCATATTTGAACCATGGATTTCATCATCGAAGAGGGAGCAAGGTTATTCATGCAAAGGCAATACTGATGGAGTAAAAGATGAGTCGAATTCGGAAGGATCGACAAACAAATAAAAAAGGGAGGACTTCAACTTTAGCTTATTTTTATTCTTAAGTTATTTTAGGATTAGGTGAATTAGGAATTTTCATTTTTGCATAATAAAATAAGAGATAGGAATCATGAATAAAATCTGACAAGTCCCAAAGGCTAAAGTGTGGCAATAGATATATACATGTCTAGGATTGGATTTTAGAGAGAGCTTGGTACTTAAGCAGTCAATTTGACTCACCTCCTCTTTTCTAAAAATCCTACCTGGTGTATAGTATCTATTCACTTTAAACAATGAGGACATTGTTCACTTTAAGTAGGGGGGACCAAAAATTTGAATTGATTCCACTCAGAATAAGATTTTCTTTTAATTATGATTAGGATATATATTTTGCTCAATAAATTTGAATTTTGTTAAGTATGCTAAACTTCAGTATTAATAAAGTTCTATTATTTCAATAAGTTATTATGTTAGCTTAATAATGATATGAATGTATTTTTAATAAAGCATGCAAATTCGTACCATAAAATTTTTAGTTCCCTACGAGAAAATTAGGCATGCATGAAAGTTTAAGTCTTTAGAATTGACTTAGTAATTTCTTGAGGCGAAATCCTAGGAAGCATGGAATATTGAAAATGATTTAGGCAACTATTGTTTGGACCGTTTGAGCCTTTCAAGCCAACCTTGATAAAATTATCCATTGAAACCCAACTTTGAGACTATATGGCCTAATTTTATTCGGACCTATGCAATATTTAGCCATCAATTTTCTCTTCATTACTTTTAAAATTGTCCCAAACACTAGACTCAGTACTATTCAGAATATCATTTGAAAATAAGTTTGGGGGAGTTGAAAAGAAGTATTAATTGCTCGAAAATTGTAGTACATGAAGCAAAGTGCTAAAAAAAAACATGTACTCAAAAGAAAATAGATGTACAAAAGAGCATGTTGGTGTATCAAAGGTAAAAATTCTGAAGGTTCGATTTATGCTGAGTCTAGGGTTTTAAAGCCAAAATTTATTTATCGTTTACCTACCCCTAAGCCCAGCCACGTTACAACCTTATTAAAGGCCTATTCATTCAAAATTCCAATGTTACCTACATTAGTGGAGAGAAATTGCTCTGTTCAACATATGAAGACATCAGTTAAGCTTAATGATTGCAGTTTAATTTTGAATAAGGAATTAAAATCAAATTGGTAGGGATTAGCATGTCTTTATTAAGAAACATTTAGTCTAATTTTGATAGTATAATAGTTGTTGGGTGTAATTTGAATGATATGTATACTTAAGTAGCATAATTATCAAATTTCTTATTTTTGAGCCTAAGTATATTGAATCCATAATTTTGAGAAGAAAGTTGTTCTGAAGGAGTTTTTCAAAGGTGTTTCCGAGAAAATTCTTTTCAAATTTGTGCATTACTCGGGACGAGCAATGAATTAAGTTTGGGGGTGTGGAAACACAAAAAATTATACACTTTTTCATGCCCTTTTTAACTCAAATTTATGCGGTTTTGATTGAATTCTTGTCAGAAAATAATTAAATATTATAAAATAATTAAATTGTGCTAAAAATATGAACATGATGAATTTTAATTAATTTTGACTAATTTTGACTATTTTCGACAGATTCGCACAAAGGGCGAAAATTGGCTTGGCAGACACTGCTCGAAGAATAAACCCGAGAAGCAATTTGAAGTATCAAGGTGAATTTATTTCCAGCGCAAGACGATCCAATTATGAATATTTAATCATAATATAATTAATTTTAATTTATTCCCAATTTAATTTGGGCTAAATAAATTAATCTTAATTAATTATGAAAAAGGCCCAGTTGAACCGCATCAGTTGAACCAAACCGATTGAACCGAACCGAGCAAAGAATTGGGCAGCCCAAACCGTCCATATGCTGACCCAAATCAGCTTATTAGCTGATTAATTAAGCTTGCAAAGAAGCCCTTGAGGACTTTTCACAGTTGCATTCAACCCCCTCCAAATATAGTTGCTTTGTAGATTTGCCCCATGCCATATTTAGAAAAGTTGAAGCCATCAACTTTGCCACATAGATGGCCGGCCAAGGGAGGGCTCTTTGGCTGATGGGATTTTCTATTTTTAGCAGCCACATTCAGCTATAAATACCACCCTTGGCTGATCATTCAAATCATCCCTCAATTCTCATTCACATCACATTCTCTCTTCTCCTTTCTCACTTTCTCTCAACTTTTCATTTTCCATTTTTCCCTTGTTCAAGTGCCGATTTCTCCTCTTGGAAAAGAGGTGTCTTCTTCAGCCATCATTGAGCAACAATTGGAGTGTTCATAAGCCACCTTGATAGCCGAGGACAACGGAGAACGAAGAACGGAGTAATCAGTCAAGCCACAGAGAAACACTGGATTTGCTTCTTGTTCCCTATCTCTTTAAATTTCGTTGTTGTTTTGACAAACATGTTTATGAATATTTATGCTATTGGAATGGTTAATTTAATCAGATTAGCTTGAATTTAATTCGTGTTGGGTTGATTGCATTTCGTCCTCTTAAATTATTAAAATTGTGTTTATACTGTTATAGGCCTCGGTAAAATGCTTGATTAAGTAAAATCATGCTTAAGTTATTCTGGCATTTTAATTGTTTAGATAACTAAAGAATTAATTATTTAAATGCATTGAAATTGTAATTAATGGACACAATACTTAATATGTGCATGCTTAAATCTTCTAAGGTAGCTAAAGATTAAATTAGCATTATATTTGGCGATACATATGCCTTGCATAACTTGCAGGATTTTTGTGATTAAACTGTTTCAAGGTAAGGATACTTTGTTACCTCACATAGTCTTTTATATGCTTATTAGGTTGAATTAATCGGTTGAATCGACATAGGAATATGCGAGAGATTGTTTAATTTAATAAGTATGTATGTGCAATAACATGTTTACTTTTATAAATCTGTTTAATCGGTCAAATTGACATAGGGATATGTACAAGAGATAAATGGATTTTTGATTTGTAAATATGTTCATAAGTTAGCAAATTACCGAGTTGCCGTGATTTATTCGTAACAAGTATAAGCATGAATTTAATGATTCTAAGTTAAGAAATGTAATTAATCCAACACAATTATATCATCTTGATTAAAATCAACTTTGAAATCGTGCATTAGAACTCTATTTTATTTTATTTTATTTTACTTTGTTTTCTAGTTTTTAATCATTTCTCAAAACCAAATATTTTTCCCTCACCAAAGTGTTTTAAAAATCATTTTCATAAATAAGTCTTTTACAGTCCCTGTGGGTACGATAACTCGACATTTACTTGTCACTTTATTACTTGTTACGATTGTGTACACTTGCACATTTCCACCGTTCCACTTACCGTTTACTGAAGCTCTTTCGCAGATGCCCGATTCAATAAAATTTTTTAAAGAGTTTTTGACAAACAAACGGAAGCTAGATGATGCGTCGCATGTGGAGCTAAATGCAGTTTGCTCAGCGATTTTACAGAATAAACTACCTCGCAAATTAAAAGATCCAGGGAGTTTTACGATTCCTTGCTTAGTTGGTACTTTATCTATTAATAATGCTTTAGCTGATTTAGGGGCAAGTATCAATGTTATGCCTTATAAAATGTTTAAATAGCTAGGTCTTAGGAAACCCAAACAAACTAGGATGAGCATTCAATTGGCTGATAAAACCGTTAGAGTTCTTAGGGGTATAATTGAAGATGTGCTTGTAAAAATTGATAAATTCATATTGCTAGTAGACTTTGTTGTTTTAGACATGAATGAGGATAGTGATGCTCCTTTAATTTTAGGACGACCCTTTTTAGCAACTGCTAGGACCATTATTGATGTTGGTACAAGGGAATTAATACTTCGTGTAGGTAATGACATGATTAAACTCCAAGCACATGATTCTGTCAGAATATCTAGTGATCAAGATAATACAAGTCCTGTTAATGTAAGCGAACTTAATGTTCAGTATCTTTCGCAGGAAATTCCTCAGAAAAAGATAACAGAGCCATGGTCGAGCTCTCATATTGAGAACAGAACTGTCCATGAGGAAAGAAGACTACAAATCGATGAACTAGATGAATGGCGGACGCTTGTCAAGGAGAAACCGAGAAAACACGATAAACCAAAGTGACTCTATGACGAGCCTAAAAATAAAACGAGCCAAATTAAGGTTGGAGACCGAGTTCTAATGGATAATACAGATCCTCGTATTACCTCTTCTGATCCTAATGGAACAACCCCTTTTACGGTACTTAATATTTTCCCATACGGTACAGTTGAGGTAACTCATTCCAAATTTGGCACTTTCAAGGTAAATAGTACTCGTCTAAAACCTTATTTTAATAAAATTGATAGCAAGAATGAGGAATTTCAACTCCTCGAACCACCATGATTATGCGAATGAAAGATGAGTCGAGCTAAGACTTTAAACGAGCGCTTTTCGGGAGGCAACCCGAACACTAACCTCACTAACATCCATATTTTCGATTTTTAGCATCTAAAAACTAACCAGATAGGCGCAGGTTTCCCTACTCACACGGTCTTACACACGGGCATGGCCATGGCCGTGTGGACACCACAAGTAGGTACACCGGCATCGCGGAGGCCGTGCGAGAACATGACGAAAATTTTCCCCAAAACACGGGCTGCGATAAAATGCCACGGCCATGCAATTTTGGCCGTGGTCGACACTGACTAAAGAACACGGGATGTCGATAAACCCACACGAGCGTGCCTTAAAACTGTGGGCAATACTGAATAAAGCACGCGGGTGTGCGACACGCCCGTACCTATAAGCCGTGGTCGATACTGATCAATCAACATGGGCGTGGAAACCTCTACACAGGCGTGGGAGAAACGAAAGAAGCATCACATGGCCGTGCGATTCGGCCGTGTAACCTAACACGCCCAGGGCACACGAGCGTGGGCCGTGACCATGTTTCACAATATCTATTTAAACCCTCTTCTTCTGCTCACTTTCTTCCCCAAATCTTCTTCCCTCAAACCCTAGCCACCGCACCCCTTTCTGACCACCGCCCTCCTCTTCCACTTTCTTCCCTCCTCCCTTCTTCCCCAGCCCGAAACCCCTCCTTTTCCCTTTTCTTTTCCTGTTGTCTTTCTTCCTTCTTTTTCTTTTCCCCCTTTCCCTTATTCCTTCTTTACACCGCCACCACACCAACCACCATCCTTGCCACTGTTGGTCACTCTTTTTCCCCTTTATTTTTGAATTCATATCTATTTTCCATTATTTATTTTTATTTTTATTTTCTTTATTATTTTGTTCTTATTCTTCATGCCATTTAGATTTAACTTAGGGTACCATAAGTTAATATTGTTAATTTAAATACTACTATGTTAGGAATAACTTGTTATTTAGGACTATTTCAATATTACTTGTGATGATGCTTGAATTATTTATTGCAAATCATTTTTAGGTACACAATGACTAATACTCGAGGCAAGACCAATGCCGCCATCCCCGCTTCGAAAAAAAGCGAAAGGATCCCGACGCGGTCTCCCTGTACGCGACCACGTTACAACATATATACCACAACTTCATCATAAGTTCATGCCGGCTGCTTCATTGACTCAATTCCAAAAGGTGCAAGGTGCTATCGGAGTATCCTCCCCCACGTTTACCCCTGCCCAAATTTATCTGGCTATTTTTCACGGATTCCATCCTAAATTCAGGAAGTTTCACTTCTCTCCCTATCTTATGATTTTCTTACTATATTGTCATTGTACATTGAGGACAATGTACATCTTAAGTGTGGGGAGGTTAATTATATTATTATTAGAAAATCCCTGAATTATATCTTGTTCTTAAGTAAATTTTCTCATATTACTAATTAGAATGAAACTTTTATTAATTTATGATTTTTATTAATATGTTTTGGATTAAGTCATAGGTAATTGTGCGTTGATGGTTTAAGCTTTAAGACATTAGAGAATCAAGCATGATAAGTCTATTTTCAGAATTAAAAATTTATTAGGTTGTTTCCCTAAATTTAAATATTACTTTGAAGTTTGAAATTTGCAAGGTTGACATCAAAAACCATAAATTTTGTGAGACTTTGAGCCTTTTAAGAGCATATAATTTTCTTGCTCACTTTATTGTTGGTTATGAGTGTGTCAATATTGATTTGTTATTCTAGAACTTGCTTCGATTATGCATGTCGAGACCACACCCTTGATTTGATATACTAAGATGATAAAGGCACCAAGGTTTTAACTCACTTATTCCATTAAAAACCTACCTTCATAATTAACCCATAGTGAACCCCTTTGAGCCTAATAAGCCGTTCTTGACTCACCCTTAATATTAACCCTAAACCCATTATGAGAATTTTGTATTAAACCCTTTTCGTCGAGATTTGATTTGATCAGTTGCCTAACTATGTTCTCTATTCCAACATTAAATTTTTTCTTATTATTGTACTTATTAAAAAAAGAAAAAAGAAAAAATTTGTTAAATTATGCATTATTAGTTCTATGTTAGTTGAGCTTAAACGATTAATTTCACATTTTGAGAAGAAGCTCGTGTTATTATTATAATTACTCATTAGTAGTTCATTACTTCTAGTTAGGTGAATTGTCAATTCAATCTCGGTTTTAACCCTCTAATTCAGCCTTTATCCACACCTCTAAACCAAGCCTCATTACAACCCTTTTTAAAGACCTTTTGATTTGTGTATCATCTCATTTTATAGTGGTGGAGATTTAATTTTCATGCAAGCTTATGGTAATAATTTTTCATATTTGACTTTTGAGTGCTTAATTTGAACCTTAAACACTTTTGAGTGATTTGAGTGAATCTTTAGTGAGGATGTTAATTCTTGACAGGTTTTGAATTAAAAGTAATCATTTAAATAAGGGGAAACACCTATATTGTCATGCTACAAAAAATTGTGACTCCGACTATTTGAATCTTTAAAGACTATTTTAGTTAAATTATCAATGTATAAATTATCTATGAATTATGATGAGAAATTATTGATTAGAATTATGAATTCAGGAAGTTAATTTTAATTGTGAGTTGATGATTTTGCTTGAGGACAAGCAAATGCTTAAGTGTGGGGATATTTGATAAACCATAATTTATACATACTTTCACCCCATGCTTGGCTTATTTTTGGATGAATTTTCATTAGATTTGATGAATTTAATGCTCCTAATCCTTTAATTTCATGTTTTACACTCAGGAGAGCCTAGGGAGTTGAAAAGAATGAGAAACGGGCTAAAAAGGGGTAAAATGGGCTACCTCAGAAATCAACACGGCCTGGACTATCGAACACGACCGTGTGTTACGAGCAGAATCAAACATGGCCTGGATTGTCGCACACGGGCAGACCACACGACCGTGTATGACGAGCAGAGTCGAGCACGGCCTAAGGCTATCAAACACGAGCGTGTCATACGGGCGTGTCCCCTTCCGAACCCAAGTTTAATTCTATTTGGAAAAGGCTACTTATGGGCTAAGAAAGGCGTCCCAAAGCCTATATAAACACCCTAGGGGAGGACCTAAGGGGGGACGCGGAGTAGAAGGTACAAAATACTCGAAGACAGCCATCGCGAACACCTTGGAAGAAGGATCTCCATCAAGACTGAAGATCTCCTATCAATTTCTCTTGAAGTTTTTGGATTTTCTTATGTTTTGTAGTTTTCTTTATTTTAAGATGTTTTCTTCTATCATTATGAACTAAATCCCTTAAATACCTAAGGGGATGAAACCTAAGACGGATCTTATTACTATTTGATTTATAAGATAAATACTTGTTCTTATCTTAATTGTGAGTTCTTATTCTTGTTTTGATAATTCATGTTATTGATTCAAGTCGAATGTGCTTATTCAGAGGAGCAAAAGTCCCTGTTTAAGAGTAGATCAACACAATTAAGCGGAGTTGAATGCAATCCTAGATATAGGACGACGTAAATGTAACACCCCAAACTCGGCCTAGAAGTTAGGCCCGAATCTGGAATGTCACATTAAAGGCGCACTTCAAAACAATTTACTAGTTAACCATTTAAGGCCCAAAAGCCCAAATTTTAAGAAAACGATTATATGTTGCGTTATTTCGAAAACCATGTTATCTTTAGAAATGTTATGAAATTTATTAAGCGGATAGTTGCAACAATAATGATAAACCCAAAATCCAAAGTCAATTAGGAGTTACATGGCCTTATTACAATTCAATGTAAAACAAAGTATTCAAAATAAATTCATTTGAACAAATTAAAAACATTTGACCAACTTGTAGTGTGGCCATCTCCGAGTCCTCTCCCACGTCGAGTCGTCTATTCAGGATTACCTGAAACATTAAATAAAAGGGTGTGAGTTTCGAAACTCAGTGTGTAACGTCCTCGAAAGGGCCTATGCATTTTCAGTTTAATTGTACGAAATGACAAGTCTTAAGAACTATGAATAATTTTTTGATAATTTTGGAAACCTAGAAATGCATGGAAATGGAAATGAACATTTTGGAAACCTGAACATTTCGAGAAACCTGGAAATGTAAGAAAAATGGCAAGTTACAGAGCCGATCGAAAATTTTAGGAAACTTAGAAATAATCAAGAAATGCCAAGTTTTAAAGTTTAAAATAGGAAATTAAGGCAAGGGGACCTTAAAAGAAAAAGTTGGTAAAATTTGACACACAAACGGGCTAGGAAAAGTGGCCTGAAGATGGCACTTAGGGCCTCTGGAAATGGCGCCACATGCAAGGTGTTGGGCCTGAGTTCGAGTCACTTGGGAAGCAAATAATGAAGGTTATATTTTTGCTTCCATAAGGCTGAGGTGGACGGCACTGGTTTCTAGAACAAGGAAGTGTTTTATTTTCACAAATATGTGAATAATAAGTGATAAATATAGGATTAATTTTAATATGATTATTGAGGAGATAAAAGATGGATTAAACACTTTTATTTTTAAATAAAAGAGATAATATTATCACAAGGAAAAGTGGTGGCCAAGTCAAGGACTCTTGGCCTAGTAATTTCGGCTAAAGGAGGAGAGTTAGGCTATTCTCTCATCTTTTTCCTAAGTGTGCCAAAAATTCCCTAGCCCCTCTTTCTCTCTGCCGAAATTTTTCCTAAGCAAAACTCCATCTTTTCTTCTCCTCTCCTTTGCTATTGTCGAGCCAAAACACTCTTTGATCCCTGTTAAATCTCCATAGCCGAATCCCTGTGACCCTAGGCAAGGAAGCAATCGGCTAAAGGCATTAAAGGTAAGGTTAAGCTATTCAAATTCTTTTCTTTGCTTCTTGAAAGAGAAGGGTCTAATCCCTATTCTTGTTTTTTTGGCCGAATCTGCAAGGGGTCTCTCAGGTTTCTAAAATTGTTGAAAACAAGGATCAAGGATCTAAGGTAAGATAAATATACATTTGGTCAAATGTTACATTTTATATGTTAGATCTAACATATGAATTATAGGAATTTCGATATCACTAAAGGGAGCAAGGAACCAATTTTTGAGATCTCATCTTAAGGTAAGTGGTTATAATCGGCCAAGGTTCTTTCTTAAATGTCTAGATCTATTTGTTTTAATCAGAGACTAATCAAATCAATGGATTTAATGGTTAGCCGATTTCAAGGGAAGAACACAAATATTCGGGATTTGATTATCAATCAAATCGGCAAACAAGGTAAGTGTTAGTAATACCATTCCTAGTAGGATTTGGTTTTAAAATCGAAAAGGTTATTAATATGTTTATATATGATGGGCCGAATATAGGAATTAACAGATCTAAGGCCTAGATCGGGATTTTTGGGATCTCAAGGAATCTATTAAGCGAATCAGGTGTGTACTCACACTAATTTTCAATATATTATGGCAATAATTATTTTTAATATATGAATATGCATAAGAATGTGAATATGGCTAAGTACCATAAATGTGGTAAGAAGTACCAGGTACGTTTCCTACCTCTGATAGGATTATGAATATGATATATTTTGAACATGTGAATAGTATCATGAATGAGAAGATAAGTATGTTATATATGTCATAAAATATTTGGGGCATTCGGGATCTATGTGAAAGGGGAAGAAGGTGTTGACTTCGGTCTCACCAACGGAATATGGTGACTACTGGTCACAAAATTTGAATATGGTAACCGGTTACATTATCCGAATTTGGTAACTTCGGTTACATTATTTGAATATGGTGTCTAATGACACAAATTATATGGGTGATGAGCACGTCGATCGCAAATGATCGCCTTCGATGGTGTGTAGCGGATGGAGGGTTGACTTAGTAGTCCCCACGGTGTGATTGGCAGGTACGGGTGGTGTGTAGCGGATGGACAAATAGGCTTGGGTTTGGGTTGCATCATTTTTTTTTATGAATATGTCTTTGATATGAACATGTATGCCTGAATTGTTGAATGTTAGTTTGTGTACACATTGAGTCTCATGACTCACCCGTTGGGAATATTTTTTGAGAGATGATCGGTAATGGACCGGGTTGGCGGGAGCTAAAGGTGGCCATGCATAGCAAGGAAAGACTTTTATTATTTGGGACTCATTATTTATATTAAGTACTTAAATTTTATTATTTTTGGGTTTTGATTGATGTAATAAGGCCATAAGGCCCAAGTGAATTTCTTTTTTTTTTTTTTTTGCTTTACTATTAGATATTATGTCACGAACTAATTTGGATGTAAGTAAGTACAAAATTATTTTTCTTAAAAATGAACTCAAAAATTCTTTTGTCACCTTAATTAAATTGGATTTATAAAATTAAATAAATGGGTTTTTAATCTAAGCCCAACCCAAAACGAAATTTTTCTGAAAATACACAAATTTTCTCTAAGAAACAAAGAATTTTGAAACCGGTTTACTTAAGGAACATACCAGATCCGGTTAAAGCTCCGGGCCGGGTTTGGGGTGTTTCACAGTGTGTACAACCCTTGGCAATCAAATCACATACAAATATTCACATTGGGCCTAAGCCCTAACAAAATCGGTGGTCTTGGGCCTTAGCCCACAATGACCTCATATCATATCATATCGCATCATACACAAAAAAGCTAATGCAAAACCCACCCCAAAAATCCATCCTCTACACACACCATTTCTCTTCCAACCTTATGGCTCTTGTGGGGAATTCTAGCTCGACCCACCCCTCCGCTACACACCATGGGTAGCCCAGTTGCGGTACTACCAAACGTTGCAACAAAGCTGCTAATCATATATTGGGCTTAAAGCCACCGGTGGATCCATACCATACGGCCATGCGATCCTGGATCCATATCATACGGCCATGCGATCCTTAAATATTGACACAGAGTCATCAATATATATATTTTAGGCACATAGCCACAGTAAATATGATTGGCACAAAGCCTTCGATATTGGCACAAAGCCAATAATTACGGCACAAAGCCTTCGGTATTGGCACAAAGCCCATAATTACGGCACGAAGCCCATATTAATGGCACACAACCCTCGATAACATTATCGGTGCGAAAGCATGGTGCGCTCGGTGGCTAAAAAGCCCTGTGGTGGATCCATACCATACGGCTATGCGATCCGGATCCATACCATACGGCCATGCGATCCTCAAATCTTCCTCCGTACCATAATTCCCACCCATATGCATCCTAAGCAGAATATCACATGAATGCATCAAACACAAAAGTAACATCCACAAACCCATATTCATCACATAGGGGTATTTTCGTCATTTCACTACCTGTGGGGGTTTTTAGTAATTCTACCCTACAGGGGAATTTTGGTAATTTGGCAAATTAGGGGTATCTTGGTAATTTGGCAAATTAGGGGTATCTTGGTAATTTTACAATATAAGGGTATTTTAATAATTTTACAATATAAGGGTATTTTAGTAATTTTATAATATAAGGGTATTTTAGTAATTTTACAAATATAAGGGTACTTTAGTAATTTTATAACATAAGGGTATTTTAGTAATTTTACAAATATAAGGGTATTTGGTCCCTCTCGGGTTTTAGTTATGAACTTTGGCCCATAAACAAGTCCTCGCGGCTAAAGTGAACAAACACTATGCACCAGGTAGGATCTCAGAAAAGAGGAGGTGGGTCACTCGGACCGCTTAAGTACCAAGCTCTCACTAGATCCAATCCTAGACATGCATATGTCGGTTACCACACTCTAACTAATCGACTTGTCTACAGGCATGTTTAATTAACTTAAGTCTTATGAAATTGAAGAGTTGTTCAAACTAGGCCTAAGTTCATAACCCTAGCATATCTGCTTACGTCCCCATAAAGCCCATCAAACCCAAATTACAACCTTACGGCCCATTAGGCCCAAATCTTACCATATGACCTATTAGGCCCAACACATATCCAGATCATGCATCATGCAAGACTAATTCAATTCGTATAACAACCAAACCATTCCATCAAACTTAGCCTCGGGGCCCAAGATGCCCATTTAGCCACTTTCGGCTTTCCGGCATTGCCGATATCGTGTGTAGTGTTTGTACACACTGTAACCTTGCGTGCTACGAACCCCTTAGTCACGAACCTACAATTGACATCACCTAACGATTAATCATAACTTAAGATGCACTTTATCAGAAACCGAAACCTCACCGTAACCTTACCGTGTGCCTTACTTTCTAGTAGCCCCTTCCTTTGCTACTATTGGCGATTATCCTCTAGATCTGCATCCAACACCTATATCGTCAAAACCAAGTGATCCATATAGATCATAAATCACCCCTATGAGCCACAATAGATTCGGTCACTTATTACAACTCTAACTGAATCGAGAATACTTACTACCTTGATAACAATCCTTACCTACCGTGCTTGCAATTGCTGAGCATCACCCTTGTTAATACATGGTAACGGCAACCGATTTGTGATGGAGGAAAAACAACAAGGAATCGGCAAAAAGATAGGGCTATTCGATTATAAGGGAGTACTCGGCTTTCAGAGAAGGAAGAAGAACGCAACACCAATAGGGATTTCGGCAAAAAGGAATGATGGTTTTTCAGCAATGGAAGAATTCGATAATAGAAGAATAGAATGAGGGGGAGAAAAGAAAAGATCAAATGTTCTTGTGTGAAGGTAACTACAGGATATTCGGTAAAGAAAAGAAAGACTAACTTATTTGCAAAACTCTCCAAATGCCGAAAGCCACAATGAAAATTCGTAATACCCCCTAAAAGACCCAAAAATGGCACTCATTTACCCTCCTAAGCCGAATTTATACACTTCCCACTTCCCACAACGGCACCAACTCTTCACACTTCTCAGCTCCTAACTTTTCTCCCTGATAACTCCTCAATCTCATCCTAAATTTTCTCTAAGATAAGCTCCTTTATCCCTTCCTTAATTTTCTCTCATGAACACTTCCTTCAGAGTTCACATCCAACGCCACTACTAACCATCTAGAAGGCAAAAATTAAATCCCCAACAAAATGTCATGCCACTACTCGAACCTTGGACTCCCTTGCCTGCTAATGACGCCACCTCCACTAGGACACAAGCTTCTTTGTGTCCTATTTTCTCTTAATCTACTTAAGAGGCCTACTGACTGAAGTCACAGTTCCCTTGGGCTAAAACCAAAATTTTCCTGTACCTTTACTTGATCCCAAGACTTCTCCAACACCCCTAGACACTCCAAATTCATTAACCCTCAGAGCCCACATACCAATTTTCATTTTCTCGCTTTCTTAAAAAAAATTTCTGAGATCCAAAGCTTAAAGCCCAATTCTTCTAGGCCCAAATTCGGGGCGTTACAGTAAATCTGTCGGATTAGAGTCAAATCTAATAAGTGAATCCATAGATCGAGTTAATGCGACAATAGGGGTTTTAATTAGAAAGAGATTTCAATTAATCAACCTAGAGTCAGTTGTTTTTTGTAACACCCCGAACCCGGCCTAGAAGTTAGGCCCGAATCTGGTGTGTCATATGGAAGTAAAAACCATCTTTGCGATTATTAAAAACTTGCTTGAGAAATACAGCCTCTTTGTTAAAACCAAAAACACTTAAGCAATTGTTAACTACTTGAAAACGTAATAATCTTTAAAAACCTTTTCGTTTGAGGAAGCATATTTGAAATGAACAATTTACAAAAATGTGATGTTTAGAAATAGAGTTGCAGAAGCATTTTGAAATCGTTGCGAAAACGTAGATAAAATACAAGTATTTTTGAGAGATTGATTGATGAGTCAACAATCAAGGTAGTAAACTTTAAAACCGTGACTTTTGAAAATATCGTTGATAATTTGAGAGAAAATTTCCAATGTTAAAAATATTTGTAAAAGTTTGTTATGAAATCCATATGTTAATCAATTTTGGAAAACCTTTATTTAAGTTTTAGAAAATTCTCGTTTAAAGTTCAAAATAAAACACCGTTTCTGAAGTATGGCTTCCACCGAGTCATCCATGGCCCCAAGTCCTCGTCACGGAGCATTACCTGCAAGGGTTAAGAAAAGGGGGTGAGTTACAAGAACTCGGTGCAGAAATCCCCTCACAGTCATCCACTGGGCACTGAACCCGCTTAGAAATATCTTGGGCCTAAGCCCATTTAAGATAATCTTGGGCCAAGCCCAATTACAAAACAAGATATATATATGAATGCAAAGTATGCAACCCAACCCATCCATCCAATCTCTCCCCCGTACCAGCCAGTCTCTCCTGTGGGGATCAAGTCAACCCACCCCGCCAGTCTCTCCAAGTCGCAGGCAAGTTGCCATTTAATTCACATGCAAGATGCCATTTAATTCGCAGGCAAGATGCCATTTAATTCGCAGGCAAGATGCCATTTATAATATATTTTTATTGTGGCCAAGCCACCGAAATCATAATGAAACATAATAACAAACATTTTTGTGGCAATGCCACCGGTCTATACTTCTCTTCATTCAAATTTTCTCATCCCATGCAATATGTAAAGATGCATCATACATAATCGTAAAACATCCATATAAAAAAACATCCGTTAACCTATTGAATACTTTTTTATGAATCAGCCCATTAAAGCAATATGATCATTCGGCCCATAGGGGCATTTCGGTAATTCGGTCCATAAGGACATTTCGATAAATCGGCCCATTATGGCTATATATCAAATTGGCCCGTTAAGGCAATATATCAAATCAGCCCATTAAGGCAATATAACAAATCAGCCCGTTAAGGCAGTATAACAAATCGGCCCGTTAAGGTAGTAGAACAAATCGGCCCGTTAAGGCAGTATAACAAATCGGCCCGTTAAGGTCGTTAAGGCAGTATAACAAATCGGCCCTTTAGGGGCATTTCCGTAATTCGACCCATAGGGGCATTTTCGTAATTTGGTAATCTTACCTAATAAGGGTAATTTGGTAATCTCGCAACCCAGGGGTATTTCGGTAATTTACCCTCCAAGGGTATTTTGGTAATTCCGCAACCTAGACTTAACTACTAATGTGGGGCATAAAAATTGAAACTGTCTATCTGCGTCATGCTGACTAAATTGACTATAACTCGAGTTAGGAAACTCAAAATTTAAATCTGTAAACTTTCTTTGAAACTAGACTCATATATCTTTTTACTACAATTTTTCCAGAATTTTTGACTTAGCTGTTTAGTACAGTTTAATCCTTAAATTTCCCTTTTTTCACTATCCAACGATTCTGACCTCTCTTACCCTAAACTCAAATATCTCACTGTACAGTTTTCATATGTTGCTCCCACTTGTTTCTATTGAAAATAGGCTCACTAAGGAATCCATACATATAACTTATAACTCATAATTCTCTTTGTACAAGTTTAAACGGTTTTTCCAAGACAGTTACAGGGAACCACGAAGTCCATCAGAACCAGTCTCACTAAAATTAAGATATCCCAGAATATAAACTTCCTCTTCCTCCTCTGTTTCTTTCATATAAAAATAGACACAATAAGATTTAATTCAATATCTTTTTCAATTTCTAATTCCCTTTATCCTATTTTTCGTGATTTTTCCAAAATCACGTCACTGCTACTGACCAAACTGTTTCTTTACAAAATATGGTTACTACTATGAACATACGCACTCCCGAGTTGTCTCGGATGCCAGTTTCAGATTTTCTTCGGTATTTTGACCGAATCATAGAACATATCATACGAACATTCAGAGAGGTATGAGATTACACAACATTTCAAACATGTATTCAGAATGGTACGGGATTACACACCTTGATTACAAGTTGTGCTTTCTACCGTTTCAACACCACGAATGTGATCTCCCTCAGTGCACCAAAAATTGATCCTACCCTTTGGCTACTGAAATCCCGTCCTGACAATATTTGGTGAGCGAGAGAGTCATTAGCAATTATCCCACCTTTGATCAAAACAGATCTTATAACAACGTTCTTACCCCACTTGCTTGACAAGTCGACGATAACGATTTGGTTAATACAAATCGCTTGTGCTCCTTCACCTTGTTGAAAGCCCTAAATCCAACGATGTCCATATCACAGAAAATAATGTAACTCAGACCCAACGAGAGAGAAAGAAGAACACTCGATTATTAAAGAAAAACTCGGATGAAACAAAGTTATCGACAAAGAGAGAACTACTACTTACCGATTGTTATTTTCCTTGTAGCGCCACTCACTTAAATCACTACGAAAAGAGGATGATTTGATCACAAGGTAATGTCGAATTAAGAATAGAGAAAATGTTGATGAAAAGGTCAAAAGAAAAGAATAGATGGAGAGAAGAGTGCTAGATTGTTTTAGCTATCTAAGGGGAGATGAACAAAAAGGTGAGTGATTCGGCCAAACAAAGGAGAAAGATGTACACTCAAAGCTTGAAGATTCGGCAAGAAGGAGAAGAAAATTTGGAGAGAAAAGAAAAATGACACAAAAGTTGCAAATAGGAGTTTTTTGCCAAAACAAAACCAAAACTTTTACCAATTGCCAAAGAAAATTCGGCTACCTCCCTCTACACCCAAAACCGTCCACATTCATGACCATAATGGTCAAAAATTGGCCAACCACACTTTCCATAACACTTCCCTTGAAAAAGGCCACATGTTCCCCTTACTTTCCCCTTTCTCTTGATTTCTTTCCTCACCTTCATCCTTTCCTATTTTCCTTAGCCATCTTGCCAAAAATAAAAAGTCCACCTTGCCTTATTTACATGCTTGGCCGACACTTAAGGAAAGAGTGCAAAAATAATAGTCAAAATTTGCACACAATGGGATTTAAACCTCTTCCCTCCATACTCTTCACTTAATGCCATAACCTCTTTGCCATATGCTCAATTATGCTAGCAAATTGAATACTTTTTTTCATAAGTATTGATGCCACTTACTATTTCTGCTAAATAGGCTTAAACACCAAATTCTTCCTATAGCTTAACTTGAACCCGGAACTTCCTAGAAACCTCGTAACTCTCCAAAATCACCTTCCTAATAAGTACAACTTGAAATAATGCCGTTCTCAAATTCCCATGAATTTTAAAACGCTTCTACGCTCAAGGCCCAATGGGCCCAATAGGTCCAATTCTACTAGGCCCAATTTTGGGATGTTACATTTTTAGTTTTGAAAGAGATATTAACATAAATCAGGGATTTCTACGGATTAAGTCAAGTGAATAAATCGTATGAATCAGAAGTAATAAGTGAAGTCTAGGTGGATTCTTCCTTGGGTATTGCCTCTCTCATAAAGTTGTCTAAAAAGTATTTTCCCAATTCATTCTCTGTCGTGCTTTTAAGTAATTTTAGTTTAAAAGAAATCACTCCAATTCTTAGGCTAGATAATAAGAAGATAGTAATTACTAGTACTCTTGGTCCTTGTGGATACGATATTTCCGGTCTTACCATAACTATACTATTAAACGATAGGTGCGCTTGCCTTTATTGTGATCATAGTTAGTTAGAGACACATCATAAATCTTTTGTTTCATGGTGACACATCTAACAAGACGCACTGTGACCAATGTCCTTTCGTATCCGTTCCAAATAGTTAGAAGATGTTGTTCGAACATAAGCCATAACAAAAAAAAGAAACACGTTGAGGTCCTTGAAAATTCCTTACGACCAGCCACCCTTTGTCTTTTCTATTCCATGTATCCTCTATTATCGATCAGTAAGCACTCTTGACCAAAAAGGACCCTATCGGGGTGCGCACCCAATTGGTTTTATCAGGACCAGCGAAAGGATGTTGAGGGGTGATGGTCTCAAAACTAACTAATATTTCGACAAAGGCAAGCGCACCTATTGAACAGTAGTATAGCTATGATGAGTCCGGAACATTTGTATCCACAAGGACTAAAATTACTAGTAATAACTATCTTTTTATTATTTAGCCTAATAATTAAGGGGTTTTTTTTAATCTAAAATTTAACTAACTAATTTACTATGAACGCAACAAATAGTGAAGAGAGTAATCAAATAAACCAATGAATAAAGTCAATACCCAAGGAAGAATCCACCTAGACTTCACTTATTATTCTGAATCTGAATTAAACGATTTATTAACTTGCCTTTATCTGTAGAAATCCCTAAATTATTTTAATGTCTCTTTCGAGACAAGAACAACTGACTCTAAGTTGATTAATTGAAATCTCTTTCTAATTAAAACCCCTATAATCGTATTAACTTGATCTATGGATTCCCTTATTAGATTTGACTCTAATCTGGCAGATTTAAGTCATCCTATTTCTAGGGTTGCAATCAACACTGCTTAATTATGCTAGATCTACTCTTAAACAGGGACTTTTGCTCCACTTAATAAGCACAACAAACTTGAATTAATATCTTGAAAATATTAAAGCAATGGTTAAGAACACATAATTAAGAACAAGAACAAGTATTTATCATGTAATTTAGATAATTAAATAATAAGATTCATCTAGGTTTCATTTCCCCTAGGTATTTAGGGAGTTTAGTTCATAACGTAAAAGGAAAACATCTCAGAATCAAGAAAACAACAAGACATAAAGAACCCAAAAACTTCTAAAGAACTTGATGGAGATCTTCAATCTTGGAGTGGATCTTCTTCCGAGATGATTCTGACTGCTTCCTTCGAGTAATTTCTTCGTTCTACTCTACATGCTCCATTAGGTCTTCTTCTGGTGTGTATTTATAGACTTTAGAATGCTCAAAACCCCTAAAAATTGGCTTTTTCCGCGTGAAAATGAAACAGGGTGCGACAGGGACACGGACATGTGATCAGCCCATGTGAGAATGCCCAGGAGGTGTCGCAATCGACACGGGCTGGCACACAAACTTGTGTCCAGCCCGTGTGGTTCACACGGGCATATGCTCAGCCTGTGTGGTATTGGCTTGGCCGTGTGGATCCTTAAGATGGCCCGTTTAGTCTGATTTTGGCCCATTTTTTGTTCCTTTCGCTTCCCTATGCTCTCCTAAGTATAGAAACATGAATTTAAAGGATTTGGTGCTCGGTTGGTAGGGTGGGTACTCAGGATTTGCCACGGTTCCACTTGCGTCGCACTGCATTACTGGATGTACCTGCAAAGAACACAAACTATCAAGCTTTTTATTCATCATCTCTACCTGTGTTGATAGCATGGTTACTGCATCCATGTTGAAAACTCCGACGGATTTTGTTGGTTTTTTCCTTGTAACCTGCCACTGATAGTTATTCAGAGACATCTCTTCAATAAACTCGTAAGCTGCTTCAGGAGTTCTATTGTTTAGGGTTCCACCGGTGGCTGAATCAATTAGTTGCCTCGTTGAGGGGTTTACACCGTTATAGAAAGTTTGGACTTGGAGCCACAAGGGTAAACCATGGTGCGGACACCTTCTCAAGAGATCCTTATATCTCTCCCATGCGTCATATAATGTCTCTAAATCCATCTGCATAAAAGAAGAGATATCATTGCGTAATTTGGCCGTTTTGGCCGGTGGGAAATATTTTAATAAGAATTTTTCGGTCATTTGATCCCATGTAGTGATTGACCCTCGTGGTAACGAGTTTAACCACTATTTTGCTTTATTTCTTAATGAAAAGGGAAATAACTTAGAAGACGTATGGCATCATCGTAAACGCCATTTATTTTGAAGGTATCACGTAACTCTAAAAATTAGCTATATGAGTATTCGGATCTTCGCCCCGCAAACCATCAAATTGAACAAATTGTTGAATCATTTGTATAGTGTTAGGTTTTAATTCAAAATTATTAGACTATAGCGAAGCCTAACAATACTAGATTTGGCTCCTGTTAAATGAGGTTTAGCATAATCATACATAGTACGTGGAGCATTATTTTCTGCCACATCTTGTGGTGGTGGATTATTTTCGTCCATCTCTTCAGTAGGATTAGATCTGTCTTCTCGCTCTTCTTCTTGGTAATTTAGGGCTCGCCTAATTTCTCTGCGATTTCTACGAGCGGTAGCTTCAATATCACTGTCGTATACTAGTGGTCCTCTCGGGTTCCTTATAGTCATAAACTAGAGGTACCTGCTAGGAAAAGAAAGAAAGAAAAATTTAGCAAAGTTAAAATTAAAACTAAAAATAAAAGTAAATTGCAGAAAATAAAAAAATAATAATGGCTAAAGTAATAAAAATAGAGTTTTCTTAATATTTTAGTTCCCCGGCAACGGCGCTAAAAACTTGATCGCTATGAAGTCAGAGTTTTAAAATTTATAAAGAGAATGATCGAACCTGGAAAGTAACTATGACAACGATTGAGGCAAGTGCACCTATCGAACAGTAGTATAGCTTAGGCAAGACTGGATTGTCGAACCCAAAGGAACTAAAAGTACTAATATTAACTTTCTTTCTATTATTTAGCCTAAAATAAGTGAAGTTGTTTATCTAGTCTAAATTAATTAACTATTAAACTAAAAATTCTAAGACAAAGAAGAATGAAATTGGAAGAATAACTTGGGAAAAACTCAGTTGATTAAGACGACACCCAAGGAAGAATCCACCTAGACTTCACTTGTTATCTAACACTGAACCAGACGATTTATTCACTTGACTTGATCCGTAGGACTCCCTAACGTATATTAAACCCTCTCTCGAGGCGAATAACGTCTAACCCTAGGTTAATTAATTGAAATCTCTTTCCCATTAATAACCCCCTAGAATAGCAGTAAATCGATCTACGGACATCACATATTAGGTTTCACCCTAATCCGGCAAAATCTCGTCACCCTATCTCTAGGCGCACGATCAACTCCGTTTAATTATGCTAGATCTACCCTTAAGCAGGGACTTTTGCTCCACCACCTAAGCACATTTGACTTGAATTAATATTCGCGAAATATCAACACAAGAATTAAGCACACATAATTAAGAACAATTCAAGTATTTATCATATAGTTCAGAAAACAATAACAAGATTCATCCAGGTTTCATCCCCCTTAGGTATCTGAAGGGTTTAGTTCATCACAATAAAGAAAAACATCTCAGAAGAAAAGATAACACAAAACATAAGAAATCCATAAACCCCTGAAGGAATTGAAGAGGAGATCCTCCGTCTTGAGTAGAATTCAGCTTCTAGAGATGGATCAACGGCTATCCCCGAGTGAATCCCCACAAATCGCTTTCTACGGCCTAGCAAGACGCCCCTAAACGATGGCTTTGGGCCCCCTTTTTAGGTCATACTTAGGTGTATTCATAGGCTTTTGAAATAGGTTTCTTTGCCCCTAAGTATCCTTTCCCGAATGAAATTGCTCTTCTCCACGGCAGAGGCACGGCCATGGCACACGCCCGTGTGAATCGTGGTCAGGCCGTGTTCGGACTTCTAATGAGGACACGCCTGTGTAGATCGATATCTGGCCGTGTTCTAGTATATTGAGAAGGCACGGCCGTGTGAGCTTTAGTCCAGGCCGTGTCGATTTCATCCTTGGCCCATTTTGGTCCATTTTGAGCCCGTTTCTCGTTCTTTTTATTCTTGGGTGCTTTCCTGAGTATAAGTCATGAAAAGAAAGGATTAAGAGCACCTTTTTACATAAATCAAGGGATAATTCATCCAAAAGTATGCTAAATGTGGACCTAAAATGTGTTACTATTTCGGTTTATCACCTCTCCCCATATCTTATGATTTTATTATTATTTTCACTATTATCTATCTTTGTACATTGAGGGCAATGTACATCTTAAGTGTGGGGGGTGAATCTTAAGGATTCCAAACTTTTTGCATTATTCTCAAATCCCTGAATTATGCCTTGTCTTAAAGTAAATTTCTCATATTATGATTAAAATAAAAATTTCCATGATTTATGATTTTTATCGATATGTTTTAGGTTAAGTCATTGATAATTGTGCATTGATGATTAAATTCTAAGAATATTAGAGAATCAAGCATGATAAGTCTATTTTTCAGAATTAAAAATTTTCTAGGTTGTCTACCTGAATTTAAATATTACTTTGAAGTTTGAAATTTACGAGGATGACATCAAAATACCCATAATTTTTGTGAGATTTTGAGCCTAATAGAGCATATATTCTTTTTCTTGCTCACTTTTTAATTATGAGTGTGTCAACATTGATCCGTTATTCTAGAACTTGCATCGATTATACATGTCGAGATCACACCTTTGATTTGATATACAGAGATGATGAAGGCACCTAGGATTTAACCCACTTACTCCACTAAAAAGCCTACCTTCATAATTAACCCCTAGTGAACCCCTTTTAATCCTAACAACCCTATTTATTGACTCACCCGCTAATATTAACCCAAAACCAAGTCTGTATTTGTTATCACCATTCCTCTTGACTACCCTTTTTGTCGAGATTTGATTTTGAGCAGTTACCTAACTATGTTCTATATTTTAGTTGTTAAAGTTCTTTATTATTATTTGTGACTTGTTCTTAAAAAAAAAATCGAAGTGTATTCATTATTAATTTTATGATTAAATGAGCTTATACATTTAAATTCCAATTACTGAAGAAGAAGCCCGTATTAGAGTATTATTAGTGCAAGTTTTCAATTGATGTAATTATTTATCAGTTCATTTTTTCTAGTTAGGAAATTTGTCAATTCAATCTCGATTCTAACCCTCTAATTCAGCCTTTATCCACACCTTTAACCCAAGCCCCGTTACAACCCAATTAAAGACCTTTTGATTTGTGTATCATCTCATATTATAGTGATGGAGATTTAATTTTCATGCAAGCCTATGGGATTAACTCTTCATGTTTCACTTTTGAGTGCTTAATTCTGAACCTTAAACACTTCGAGTGATTTGAGTGAATCTTTAGCGAGGATGTCAATTCTTCTCGATTTTGGATCAGAGGTAATTATTTAGATGAGGGGAAACACCTATGTTTTATGCTACAGATGTATGACTTAGACTATTTGAATCTTTAGGACTCTTTGAGTTGAATTATCCATGTATAAATTATCCTTGAATTATGATGAAACACTATCAATGACTGTTATGAATTGAGGGAAGTTTGTTCTAATTATGGGTTGAGAATTTGGTTGAGGACAAGCAAAAGCTTAAGTGTGGGGGTATTTGATAAACCGTAAAAGTAACATATTTTAATCCCACATTTAGCATGCTTTTGGATGAATTATCCTTTATTTTATGTAATTTGGTTCTCTTAATCCTTTATTTTCATGTTTTATACTCAGGAAAGCACTGGAGGATAAAAAGAACAAGAATGGGCTTAAAATGGGCCAAATGGGCCACATCACAAAATCGACACGGCCTGGACCCAAGACCACACGGTCGTGCCTCCTTAATAATCTCGAACACGGCCTGAGCCCAAGACCACACCGCCGTGCCTCATTAGTCGACCCAACACGGCCTGGCCACGATTCACACGGGCGTGTGCCATGGCCGTGCCCCTGTCGTGGAAAAGAGAAGTTTCATTCGAATTGGGATACTTAGGGGCAAAGAAACACATTCCAATAGCCTATATATACACCCTAAGTATGACCTAAAAGGGGGAGCCCAGTACCTTTGACAGGGGGCGTCTTACTAGGCCAGAGAAGGCAGATTTGTGGGGATTCGCTCGAGGATAGCCAGTTGATTCATCTCTAGAAGCCGAAATTATACTCAAGATGGGGGATCTCTCCTTCAATTCCTTCAGGGGGTTTTAGGAATTTCTTATGTTTTGTTTTATCTTTTCTTCTAAGATGTTTTCTTTTATTGTTATGAACTAAACCCTCATATACCTGAGGGGGATTAAACTTAGATGAATCTTGTTATCATTTACTGAACTATATGATAAATATTTGACTTGTTCTTAATTATGTTTTCATAATTCTTGTGTTGATATTTTGTGGATATTAATTCAAGTTTGACGTGCTTAGGTGGAGGAGAAAAAGTCCCTGCCTAAGAGTAGATCTAGCATAGTTAAGCGGAGTTGATCGCGCGCCTAGAGATAGGGTGACGAGATTTTGCTGGATTAGGGTGAAACCTAATATGGGATTCCATAGATCGAGTTAATGCGATTCTAGGGGTTTTAATTAGAAAGAGATTTCAATTAATCAACCTAGGGTTAGACGTTATTCACCTCAAGAGAGGGTTTAATATACATTAGGGAATCTTACAGATCAAGTCAAGTGAATAAATCGTCTGGTTCAGAGTTAGATAACAAGTGAAGTCTGGGTGGATTCTTCCTTGGGTGTCGTCTTAATCAATTGGTTTTTCCTCAAGTTATTTTTCCAAATTCATTCTTCTTTGTCTTAGAGTCTTTAATTTAGTAGTTAATTAATTTAGATTTAAAACAACAAATTCCCTTTATTTTAGGCTAAATAATAAAAAGAAAGTTAGAATTAGTACTTTTAGTTCCTTTGGGTTCGACAATCCGGTCTTGCCTAAGCTATACTACTATTCGATAGGTGCACTTGCCTCAATCGTTGTCATAGTTAGTTTCCAGGTTCGATCATTCTCATTATTTAAAATTTTAAAACTCTGACACACGATCAACCAGGAAGATAAAGAGAAGGAAAATAAATGTGACAAAAAAAGAAAATTAAAAATGAAATGGCCTCAAATATCCTTTGCTTGTCGAGTGGATGAAGCGGCCGGCATGAACTTATGTAGATCGGTCTCCCACGGAGAGACTGTGCGTGGATCCCTCCGCCTCTTCGACATAGATGTGGTGTGGCTCGATGGTTGGGGAAAATATTAGAGAAGGAAAGTAGGGAGAGGTCTGAGAGAGAAAAGGAAAGGAAAATGGGATGGAAGAGATGGGGGTGGGTGTTTTAAATAGAAATTTCAAGTCTGGTACGTTCCCACGCCCGTGTACCATGGGCGTGTTGAGTCACACGGCCGCATCGTACGGTCGTGTTGTGCTTCGTTCATTTCTCCCACGCCCATGTTCAAGTCACCACGCCCATGTTTGATGAAATAGTGTCGACCACGGTCTCCTAGCACAGGCGTGCCTCCCCCCGTGTGGATTTCTCGGTGTCGACCACGGCCATGTCGCACGGCCGTGGCAGGGTAGTTGGGTCCGTGACTCGAAGATACGATCCGTCCTGACTCGTACCATCTCTGCCATGTCAGTACGGAGATTCAGTGCATCCACACGGCCACGGCCACGGCCGTGTGTAAGGCTGTGTGGTATGGAAATTGGCCTTGGTTAGTTTATAGTTAGTTGCTACAAAGGAGAATTAAGAGTGAAAATAAAATAAAATAAAATAGAAAGAGCAATGTAGTTAGTGCTCAGGTTGCCTCCCGAGAAGCACTCGTTTAAAGTCTTAAGCTAGACTTACCTCTCATTTGCATAATCAGGGTGGTTTGAGGAGTTGAAAGTCCTTCATCATGCTATCAGTTTCATTATCTTAATAAAGTTCAAGTCGAGATGCGCTTATTTTGAATGTGCCAAAAATAGGATTACTTACCTCGACGGTTCCGTATGGGAAAACACTGATTACCTTAAAAGGGATTTCTTTGTTTCTATTAGGATTAGGAGGAGATATTCGAGGGTCTGCTTTATCTATCAATACCTGATCTCCTACTTTAAAGTGATTTTTCGTTCCTACGAGCTCGTCTGGTGGTTCCCTCGGTTTCTCTTTGTGTACCTCTAGTGTTTCCTTGAAATGTGTCTTCCACTCGTCTAGTTCATCAACTTGATCCCTTCGATCCTCATGAGTTGTTTCTTTTTTGGCATTGGGTCTAGGATCGGGTTTAGTTGTGTTCTTTTGTGGTGCTTCCTGCAAAGAAGGGTTAACTGAATGGTTGTCAATAGAATTTACTTTCTCACCTTGTTTGCTCGATGTTCTAGCCGAATCAAGAGCCTGAAGGGTGACTGTTTCGTCACTTACACAGATTATGAGTTCACCTATGTCGACATCAATTTTAGTCCTGGCAGTTGCTAAAAAATTCCTTCCTAGAATTAATGGGATACTATTGTCCTCATCCATGTCTAAAACAACAAAGTCTACTGGGAATACAAATTTATCAATCTTTACTAGCACATCTTCGATTATACCCCTAGGAATTCTAACAGTTTTATCAGCTAATTGAATGCTCATCCTAGTTTGTTTGGGTTTCCCTAGACCATGTTGTTTAAACATTTTATAAGGCATGACATTTATGCTTGCCCCTAAATTAGCTAACGCATTATCAATAGATAAACTACCAATTAAGCATGGAATTGTAAAACTCCCTGGATCTTTTAATTTTTGTGGTAATTTATTTTGGAGAATTGCTGAGCACTTTGCATTGAGTTCCACATGCGATTCCTCGTCTAGCTTTCGCTTGTTTGTCAAAAGATTTTTTAAGAATTTCCTTGAATCTAGCATCTGCGAAAGAGCTTCAAGTAATGGTAAGTTAATATGTAATTTCCTTAAAAGTTTAAGAAACTTACCGAACTGTTCCTCTGTGTCGTCTTTCTACATCACCTCGAGGTATGGTATACGAGGTTGGTACTCTTTAATTACCGGTTTTGGCTTTTTACTTCCTTCCTCAACCTTACCTTCTTCTACCACATTCTCTTGCCTTAAATGAGGCTCATCTAACCCTACATTATCATGAGTTGATATGGCTTGAATCTGCTCCCTTGGGTTAGTTTCAGTGTTGTTTGCCAATCTACCTTGTGGTCGTTCCGTCAAGATCTTGGTGATTTTCCCAATTTGATCTTTGAGCTCTTGTGTCGATGCTTCTTGTTTTTCAAGTTTTGTTTCTATACTTTGGAAACGTGTTTCTATTCTTTGCTATATATTTTGTCAAGATCTCCTCAAGGTTCGGCTTCTTTTCCTGTGGGTACTGCTACTGTTGGAAATTTAGAGGGTGTTGTTGTCTTTGATTTCCTTGACCACCCTATGAAAAATTGGGGTGGTTCTTCCAACCTGGATTGTAGGTATTGCTATAAGGGTTATTTTGATATCTAAAATTATTACTTACATAGTTCATTTGTTCGCCTTCTATGCCATGTCCGTAGGGTGGGTACACAGGATTCGCCACACCTCCACTTGTTTCGCACTGCATAACGGGTTGTACCTGCAAGGAATTTCAAAAACCATCAATTTTTTTAGTTAACATATCTACCTGATTCGATAGCATGGTTATTGCGTCGAGGTTTAAAACACTGGCAGCTTTCGTGGGCTTTGTCCTCGTGACTTGCCACTGATAGTTATTTAGGGACATCTCCTCTATAAATTCGTAAGTCGCTTGTGTGTTTTATTATTCGAGTTCCACATTTCTTTGAATCGATCAACTGCCTAGTTGAAGGGTTCACACCGTTGTAAAAAGTTTGGACCTGTAGCCACAAGGGTAATCAATGGTGTGGGCATCTTCTCAATAGATCTTTGTATCTCTCCCATGCATCGTAAAGTGTTTCTAAATCCATCTGCACAAAAGAAGAGATATCATTCCTTAATTTGGCCATTTTGGCCGATGGAAAATATTTTAATAAAAAAATTTCGGTCATTTGTTCCCATGTAGTAATTGATCCTCGGGGAAGAGAATGCAACCACTGTTTAGCTTTATTCCTCAAAGAAAAGGGAAATAACTGAAGTCGGATGGCATCATCAGAAACGCCATTAATTTTAAAAGTGTCATAGAATTCCAGAAAATTCGCTAAGTGTGTGTTAGGATCCTCATCCTGGAAACCATCAAACTGAACGAACTGTTGTATCATCTGTAAAGTGTTAGGTTTCAATTCAAAATTATTTGCAGCAATAGTAGGTCTAACAATACTAGATTCAGTACCAACTAAACTAGGCTTAGCATAATCATACATAGTTCAAGGAGCCTAATTTTTGGCCATCTCTGGAGGTAGCAGATTATTTTCAGCCATCTCTTCGGTGGTATTGATGATGTTTTCTTGCTCTTCTTCTGTGTATTGTAAACTTTGCCTAATTTCTCTCCAGTTTCTGCGAGCGGTTGCTTCGATCTCACTATCGTAAATTAAAGGTCCTGTCGGGTTCCTTCTAGTCATAAACTAGAGGTACCTATAAGGAGCAAAGACTAAAATTTAGAAATATAAAAATAGAAAACAAAATAAGAGTAGAATTGCAGAAAATAAAAATGGCTAAAGTAATAAAAATTGAGTGTTCTTAATATTTCAGATTCCCCGGCAACGGTGCCAAAAACTTGGTCGGTGTGTCACATCTTAAAATTTATAATGAGAATGATTGAGCCTAAAAACTAACAATGACAACGATTGAGGCAAGTATACCTATCGAACAGTAGTATAGCTTAGTGGCAAGACCGGATTGTCGAACCCAAAGGAACCGAAAGTACTAATACTAACTTTCTTTTTATTATTTAGCCTTAAAATTGAAGTGAATCGGTTTAATCTAGAAAATTAACTAACTACTAAGCTAAATACGATGAGAAAAAAAGAATAAAATTAGGGAAATACTTGTGGGAAAAACCAATTGATTAAAACAATACCCAAGGAAGAATCCACCTAGACTTCACTTGTTATCTAACTCTGAACCAGACGATTTATTCATTTGACTTGATCCGTAAGATTCCCTAATGTATATTAACCCCTCTCTCGAGGCGACTAACGTCTAACCCTAGGTTGATTAATTGAAATCTCTTTCTAATTAAAACCCCTAGAATCGCATTAACTCGATCTATGGACTCCCATATTAGGTTTCACCCTAATCCGGCAAAATCTCGTCACCCTATCTCTAGGCGTGCGATCAACTCCATTTAATTATGCTAGATCTACTCTTAGGCAGGGAATTTTGCTCCTCCACCTAAGCACATCAAACTTGAATTAATATCCCGGAAATATCAACACAAGAATTAAGAACACATAATTAATAACAAATCAAATATATATCATATAGTTCAGCAAACGATAACAAGATTCATCTTAGGTTTCATCCCCCTCAGGTATTTGAGGGTTTAGTTCATAATGATAATAGAATACATCTCAAAAGAAAAGATAAAACAAAACATACGAAAAACTCTAAAACCCTCTGAAGGAATTGAAGAGAGATCCTCCGTCTTGAGTATAACTCCGGCTTCTTGAGATGAATCAACTGGCTTTCTTCAAGTAATTTCCACAATTCTGATCTTTCTGGCTCGGCTCCTTGGCCTAGCTAGACGCCCCTTGAAAGTTGGCCTCTAGGGTGTTTATATAGGCCTTTGGAATGTGTTTCTTTACCCCTAAGTATCCAAATCCGAGTGAAATTCCTCTCCTCCACGGCGGGGAGGACACGCCTTACTGTACACGTGTGTGAATCGTGGCCAGGCCGTGTTAAGGTCTGATTAGGGAGGTACGGCCGTGTTGCTTGGGCCCAGGCCGTGTCGATTTCGTGATTTGGCCCATTTGGTCCATTTTAAGCCCGTTTCTTGTTCTTTTCATCCTCCGGTGCTTTCCTGAGTATAAAACATGAAAACAGAGGATTAGGAGCACCAAATTACACAATTCAAGGCTTAAATCACCCAAAAGCATGCTAAATGTGGGTTTAAAATATGTTACTATTTCGGTTTATCAATTATTTTAGCAGTACATTGCTATTTCAGACTAATGGGATCTTACATCCTTGACTTTGGTGATGCTTGATTTATTTATTGAAAATCTTTTACGATTTCAGGTACATCATGACAAATACTCGAGGCAAGACTAAGGTCGCCGTCCTCGCTTTGAAAAAGCAGAAGGGTCCTGGCGCGACCTCCTCAAGCACCTCCACTGACGTTCGCCATCCCTACCTTAGATTTTCCGCGGAACCACCGGAGGACTTATTTCAGCTCCTTTACGTATGACCCCTAGGTTTGGGTCGATGCATTGACTGGGTCGTGTTGGAGCAGGTCCACCTCGTTGATGAGGTTTGCACTTTCATCATCACAGCACCATGGGACCGTTTCTTCAGTATCATCGAGTTCATGTATCTAGAGCTTAACTTGGAGTTTTGCTCGACGTTTCACCTTCAGCACGTCATGTCGGTCCATGATGAGCCAGGCGCCATCACTTTTTGCCTTGGTGGTTTGGTGCGTCATATGAGCGTCCGAGAATTCAGTGCTACTTTGGGACTATACACAGAGGAGTTCATTAGCACCGAGGACTTTCTTCAGCTCCACCGCCATATTCATCACTCGCCCTCGCGTTGTTAGACTGACCTCACGGGCGGCCTGTCAAACTATGACGCTAGTCGCTCGAAGGCGACTTCTCTCTCTCTAGCTCTACGGTATATTCATGCCATTTTAGCTCATACTTTGACATGATAGAGAGAGAGCACCGGAGTCGTCACCACTCATGACGCCTATTTTCTATGGAGCATGGCACATGGCCATATATTTGATCTAGTGTACTTTATCGGTTTATCCTTCCGCCATCAGACTGACCGCCACAGGAAGGGCCCCATCTGCCTAGGCCCTTACGTGACTCGCCTGGCTCGACACTTCGGTCTCCTCGACACACCCGAGCAGTCCTCCACTCTCACACTTGTCGGCCAGATGACCCCTCAGGGCATCTCGAGTATGATACACATGAGGATGATCGAGTAGCGTTGTGGATTTGATCCTCCCTAGTGCTAATTATCTCGTTCTGATGATTAGGATGATCCTGAGGACATCACTGATGATGTTCCTCTCTCTCATGAGGACCCACATCATCCTCCACCTCCGAGTCACCGACCTCCTTCGTCTGCTACTACTTTGACAGACATATCCGAGCATCTCACTCACTTCGAGCAGCAATGCTTTCAGCTGTTCGACAGTCTCGAGGCCACATTGCAGCAGATTTGCCACCATCTCCATATTTCATCTTCGGCGCTGACGACTCACGACGCGTCTGACGATGAGGACCTTTGAGTCCATTCCTTTTATTTTATTTCTATCTTTATTTTTTTATTTCTCTTTTTATTTTTATTTTTTAGTCTATTTTCCTTTTATCTTTATTATCGTCTTTTCAAAGACTTATCTTTTGTACTTTGAACTCTATTTTAGTTTTTATGATTATTTCTAATCGAGTAATCCCTTAATCTTCTTCCACAGTTGTGTTTATTTTCTTAATAGTTGCTCAGAATCATGCACTTCACTTTGCTATATCCACAATTCCGCGTTCACAATTCCACGGATTTCATCCAAAATTTAGGAAGTTTCACTTCTCTCCCTCCTTTATGATATTCTCATTCTATTGTTATTATCTATTTTGGTACATTGAGGACAATGTACAACTTAAGTGTGGGGAGGTTAATTATATCATTATCAGAAAATCCCTGAATTATGTCTTGTTCTTAAGTGATTTTCTCATATTACTATTAGAATGAAATTTTTATTGATTTATGATTTTTACTGATATGTTTTGGATTAAGTCATAGGTAATTGTGCATTGATTGTTTAAACTTTAAGACATTAGAGAATCAAGCATGAGAAGTCTATTTTCAGAATTAAAATTTGTTAGGTTGTTTTCCCTAAATTTAAATACTACCTTGAAGTTTGAAATTTGCAAGATTGACATCAAAAACCATAATTTTTGTGAGATTTTGAGCCTTTTAGAGCATACACTTTTCTTGCTCACATTATTAATGGTTATGAGTGTGTCAATATTGATTTGTTATTCTAGAACTTGCTTCGATTATACATGTTGAGACCACACCTTTGATTTGATATATTGAGATGATAAAGGCACCAAGGTTTTAACCCACTTATTCCATTAAAAGCCTACCTTCATAATTAATCCCTAGTGAACCCCTTTGAGCCTAATAAACCGTTTTCTTGACTCACCATTAATATTAACCCAAAACTCATTTTTGATTCGTTGTTTCCATTTTATTGACTCCTTTTTTGTCGAGATTTGATTTGGTTAGTTGCCTAACTATGTTCTTTTATTTCAGTTGTTAAATTCTTTATTATTATTGTACAAAAAAAAAGTGGAAATATATATATTACTAGTCCTTTTAAGTTTGAGCTTACGTAATTAATTTCATTTTATGGGAAGAAGGTCGTGATTTTCTTTAATTTCGATTGATGTACTTTTTCAGTATTAGTTCATTTTTCTAGTAGGTAATTTATCAATTCGATCTCGATTCTAACCTTCTATTTCAACCTTTTACCCACACTTTTAACCCAAGCCCCATTACAACCCTTTAAATACCTTTTGATTTGTGTATCATATCATTTTATAAGTGGTGGAGATTTGATTTTCATGCAAGCCTATGGTAATAACTTTTCATGTTTAACTTTTGAGTGCTTAATTTTTGAACCTTAAACACTTTGAGTGATTTGAGCGAATCTTTAGTGAGGATGTCGAATCTTGTCGGTTTTGAATTAAACGTAATTATTTAGATAAGGGGAAACACATATGTTTTCATGTTATAAAAATGTGTGACTTTGATTGTTTGAATCTTTAGTGCTCTTTTAGTTAAATTATCAATGTGTGATTATTTGTGAATTATGACAAGACATTATTGATGAGAATTATGAATTGAGAAATTTTAATTTTAATTGTGAGTTGAGGATTTTGCTTGAGGACAAGCAAACGCTTAAGTGTGGGGATATTTGATAAACCGTAAAAGTAACACATTTTAATCCAATGCTTAGCGTGTTTTTGGATGTTTTATTATACAATTTTTTGAATCCGATGCTCCTAAACAGATGAACTATATAGGTAACAATTTCAGATCCAATAATAATCCTTATAGTAATAATTATAATCCAGGTTGGAGGAACCACCCAAATTTTTCGTGGGGAGGTCACGAAAATCAAGGAAATCAAAGACAACAACCTCCTCAAAATTTCCAAAATTAGCCCTATCCACAGGAGAAAAAGCTGAACCTTGAAGAGATGCTGACAAGATTCATGGCATCCACAGAAAACCGTCTCCAAGACACTGAAACCACCCTTAAGACCCAACATGCATCGATCGAAGGGATTGAGAGCCAAGTTAAAAAAGTTACTAAGTTAGTTGAGGAAGTTTCTAAGTCAGTTGGACAACTCGCGAAGCTGATCTCTGAAAGATCGCAAGGACGTCTACCAAGCAACATTGAGATTAATCCAAAGGAGCAAATCCAAGTCATAACAGCTCAAGAAAGTGAAGGATTAGAAAAACCCAGTCCAATACAAGGAAACGAGGTAGAAGAAGGTAAAGTTGAGGTAACGCAAGAGAAACCAAAACCGGTATCAAGGAATACCAACCTCGCATACCATATCCCGAAGCATTAACGAGAGACGACACAGAGGAACAGTTCGGTAAGTTTCTTAAAATTTTAAAGAAATTACATATTAACTTACCGCTACTTGAAGCTCTTTCGCAGATGCCAGATTCGAGGAAATTTTTAAAACATCTCCGGACGAACAAAGCGCCAAATTAGGCGAGGATCCACATGTGGAATTAAGCGCGATATGCTCAAAGCAATGTTACGAGAATAGACTACCACAAAAGCTAAAAGATCCGTGGAGTTTTACAATTCCATGTTTAATTGGTAGAATAAGCTGTTGATAATGCATTAGGTGATTTAGGGGCAAGCATAAATGTCATGCCTTATAAATTATTTAAACAATTAGGTCTAGGGAAACCCAAGCAAACTAGGATGAGCATTCAATTAACTGATAAAACTTTTAGAATTCCTAGGGGTATTATCGAAGATGTTCTTGTAAAAATTGACAAATTCGTTTTCCCAGTAGATTTCGTTGTCTTAGACATGTATGAGGATAATTCGATTCCCTTAATTTTAGGAAGACCCTTTTTAGCAACTGCCAGGACTAAAATTGATGTTGATGCAGGAGAACTCATACTTTGTGTAGGTAATGAGACGAACACCCTTAAGGCTCTCGACTCAGCCAGAACATCGAGTAATCAAGGTGAGAACGTAAATTCTACTAATAACCATTCGGTTAACCCTTATTTTTAGGAAGCACCAAAGAATACAACTTAACCCGATCCTAAAACACATGCCAACAAGAAAGTAGATCATGAAGATCGAAGGATTCAGATCGATGATCTAGACGAGTGGAAGACACACTTCAAGGAAAAATTAGGGATACACGATGAAGAACCGAAACCACACAAGGTAAAACCGAAGGAGCCCCTAGAAGAGCTCATAGGAACAACAAACCACTTCAAAATAAGAGATCAGGTATTGATAGGAAAGGTAGATTCTCGAATATCTCCTCCAGACCCTAACACAAACAAAGAAATACCTTTTAGGGTAACCAGTGTTTTCCCATACAGAACAGTCGAGGTAAGTAATCCTATTTTTGGTACTTTCACTATAAACGCATCTCGACTTGAACTTTTTAACGAGGATAAAACTGATAGCATGAGGAAGGACTTCCAACTCTTCAAACCACCCTGATGATGCAAACAAGAGGAAAGTCTAGCTTAAGACTATAAACGAGCGCTTCTCGGGAGGCAACCCAAGCACTAACCCCATTAACTTTTACATTTTTTATTTTTTCTTATTTTTTCTATTTTACCCTTTCTTTATAGTATCTAGCTTTAAACTAACCAAAAAGTGCAGATTTCCAGAACACACAGCCTAGCACACGGCCGTGTGGATGCCCCGAATCGCCGTACTGACATGGCAGAGGTGGTACAAGTCAGAGAGAATCAAATCTTTGAAGTCACGGACTCCAACCACCGCCCCACGGGCACCGACAGAATGCCATGGCCATGCGACGCGGCCGTGGACGACACTAACTTATCACCAACGGGCGTGACAATCTGTAAAAAGGGTGTGGGTGAACCAACACACCTCGACACGCGGCCGTGCTAGGTGGCCGTGAGAATTGACACGCCTAAGGAGCACGGGCGTAGGATGGTACCAGGTTTGAAAATCTATTTAACCCCCCTCCCTTCCCTCTTCTCCTACTAACTTTCAACCTTCAACTTTTCCCTTGAGCTACACCAAAACAATGCCAAAGAAGCGGAAGAAGCAAAGCACAATATCCCTCATGGAGACCGATCTACATAAGTTCATACCGGCCGCTTCAATCACTCGCCAAGCCAAGGGTCTTTGAGACCAATTATATGTTCTTTTATTTTTATCTTCTCCTTTATTTTCCTTCTCTTTAACACTCTTATGCTTAATTTAGTTTATTTTATCTTAGTTTTTTTAATTTTAGGTTCTAAAGGCTGCTAGGGAATCACGCCACGAACACCACCATATTCTCAGCCTTAGAAAGCACACCCAACAATAAGGACTCTACGGTCCATCCATCTTTTCTTTTAATTTTAGTTTCATCATTATTTTTCTTCACTCTAGCTTGTTTTTCTTTAATTATTTAATTAGTATAGTTTTAATTATTATTAGTATATCCTGGCTAATCCTCCATGAGATACCCAATTTTTTCATCTAGCACAGGATCATCATCCAGACCGACCCCTCCAACGTATTTTCCACATCCTCCAAGTATTTCATCCAAAATTCAGGAAGTTTCACTTCTCCCCATATCTTATGATTTTAGTATTATTGTGTAATTATCTAACTTTGTACATTGAGGGCAATGTACATCTTAAGTGTGGGGGGGTGAACAACCTAAAAAGGTGCCTAACTTTTATTTCACTATTCTCAATTTTCTGAAATTAGGTACCAAACTTTTTGCATTATCCTGAATTTAGTCTTGTTTTTAAGTAAATTTCTCATATTACTAATTAGGATGAAATTTCTAATGATTTATGATTTTTATTGATATGTTTTAAATTAAGTCATTGATAATTGTGCATTGATAATTAAATTCTAAGAATACTAGAGAATCAAGCATGATAAGTCTATTTTTCAAAAATTAAAAATTTGCTAGGTTGTCGAACTGAGTTTAAATATTACTTTGAAGCTTGAAATTTACGAGGTTGATATGAAAAATACCCATAATTTTTGTGAGATTTTGAGCCTTATAGAGCATATATTCTTTTTCATGCTCACTTTATTGATTATGAGTATGTCAACATTGATTTGTTATTCTAGAACTTGCCTCGTTTATACATATCGAGACCACACCTATGATTTGATATACAGAGATGATTAAGGCACCTAGGTTTTAACCCACTAACTCCATTAAAAGCCTACCTTCACAATTAACCCCTAGTGAACCCTTTTTAATCCTAACAAACCCTTTTTATTGACATATCCGCTAATATTAACCCAAAACCCTTTGTATATTTGTTATCACCATTCATTGACTCCCTTTTTGTCGAAATTTGATTTTGAGCAGTTGCCTAACTATGTTCTATATTTCAATTTTTAAAATTCTTTATTATTACTTGATTTGTTCTTAAAAAAAATCAATCAAAGTATAGTCATTATTCATTACTAGTTTTGTGATTAAATGAGCTTATACGTTTGAATTCCAAATATTGAAGAAGAAGCTCGTATTATTAGTTTAAAGTTTCAATCCATTATGTAATTATTCAGTTTATTGTTTCTAGTTAGGTATTTTATCAATTCGATCTCGATTCTATCCTTCAAATTTAGCCTGTATCCACACCTTAACCCTAGCCCCGTTACAACCCTAATTAAAGACCTTTTGGTTTGTGCATCATCTCATATTATAGTGGTGGAGATTTGATTTTCAGGCAAGCTGTAACATCCAGAATTAATGGGCCTATGTGTTTAATGTGTAAATTTGAGTGTTAGGAGTCCAAATTGGGCTCAGGTTTAGGCAGAGGCCTTGGTTAAATTCTCTGTTTGGGCACTATAGGGTTTAAAAAGTGGTATTTGTGTTTAAATACCAAAGTGGGCTTGTGGCCCAATATTAGGTGGCGCTGCAAGGGAGCTAGAGGGTGGTGTCACTAGCAGTTGAAGAGGCCCACATTTTGGCCGCAAGGAGCCCATGTCTTTAGGCCATTTTCGGCACTTAAAAAGGGAGCAAGAGGGGACGGCAATGGGGCTAGAAAATAAAAGGATTAAATGATTGGGATAATGTGGATATTATGCTGATAATAGTAGGGAGAGGTGGTGTTATTTAGGCCTCTTCTAAAGGTATGAATAGATTAAGATAAAGGAGAAAAGATAGGAGCTATCTGCTGAGTGCAGTGTTGGCAAAAATTCCATCATCTAGAGGAGGGAAGAAATCGATTTCTTTATGGCAAAGGGGTGCCGAAATTTCCCCTATTATTTGATGAGTTGTTAGTTAGCAAGAAGGGCACTTTCGATTTTTGATAAGTAAGTGCCGAAAGTATCTATAAATAGGGGTAGTTTCTCTTCAATTTCGGCATTTGAACCCTATTCTTTTCTTCATCCTCTGTGCCGAAACTCTCAGTCATTCTCTGTAATTTCTTTTCTTTTGATTTCTTCAAAAGCCGAAACCTCCCAATTTTTCTCAACATCTGTTCTTTCAAAAGCCGAAACTCTAAACTCTATTCTCATCTCCATAGCCGAATACTTCCTATTCGCTTTTGCTGATTTCTTCACTAAAGCCGAATCTACATAGACTTCTTCCTATCATCTTTTCTTCTGATCTTCTCAAAAGTCGAAATCTCTAAGGGGTAGTCAAATTTTTTGTACTAAGGTGAGTGCTGATTTTCCTATCTCTTCACTTTCTCTTTCGGTTTTTGGGAGACAAAGCCGAAAAGCTAATGGTTTAATGGTTTTATGCATTCTCTTGTTGGGCGACATTCGGGAATTGAAGTAGATCTCTTAGATCTAAAAGCCGAAAACACTAGTCCCTGAATCTCATGTCACTTTTCAGGAATTTCAAGGTAAGGGATTCTCTTTAGGTTCTCATTAGATTCGATATCAAAATCACAATCTTAACCATATGTTATGATTAATAAGGCCTTTTGATGGAATCAAATATCGATCGAGCGAAGGAGGATTGGATCATCAAACCAATCCCTAAGTTTAAGAAAGCGAGACGGTGTCGATAGTTTGGGATTGGCCACCGGGTTGTGGACCTGGCTTCGAACAACACCTTAGGCGGATAGCGATGGTGTCGACTACGGACAAATGTCGACATAGAAAGTATCATTTTATCGGTAAAGCAGGTGTGTAGATCTCTAACACACTAGTTAGCTGTATTATATATATATATTGGGCTAAAAAGCGAGAAATAGGCTGTGTAGACGATCGAATCAAACGAAAAAGGGTGCGTAAAGGATGCAGTGCGTAATCATAGAAATCTCTATGTGTATCGATAAATATATATATGAAAGCCTGTTTTCTTAAAAGTGGTATGATGTCTTCAATTTTTCATGAGTGTATGCATGGGGTGGAACTATGATAATGAAGGGGAAGAGCATGATAGGTCACTTGGTGATCGGTGGTTAAACCACTAATTCAAATGTTAGGTCACATAGTGATCGGTGGCTATGCCACGTTTAATGATTCCTGATTAATAGGAATAGGCAGTACAGCTGTCGTTATGGTGTGTAGCGAATGGAGGGTTGATTGTAGAAATCCCCGAATTGTGATGGTTGGTACGGGTTGGTGTGTAGAGGATGGAATTCTAGGATGGGTTGGGCTATTCATCATTTATTATTTATCATGTAATTATGATTGTTGCCTTTATGTATGGGCCATGGCCCATAATGTGTTTGTGGGCCTCAGGTCATTGTGTGTTTCGAGATTTATACACTGAGTCTTGGTGACTCACCCTTTCATTTTTCTCTACTCTTTCAAATTAGCAGTAGATCGTGGACATGGGAGCCGAGGCGGACTCGAGGGGCTATCACGCCATTTAATTTCTTAAACTATTTTTCTTTTTTCGGTTTTTTTTAAGTTTGAATTTGGGACTATTTTTGTAATAAGGCCTCCCTAGTTTAATGTTTTGATTTATATTTGACGATGCTTACATCCATAAAAGTACGTTCTAAGTCTTATTTATAAAAAGAAATAAAAAAAGGGATTTTCAAACAAGTAATTTGTATAGAAGAAATAAAAATATTACAAAGGTTTTCTTTAAATAACACTTATTTAACGAATACTTTAACAAACCAACTGAGATTTCAAAACATTTCAAAGTAAAGTTTTTAATCTTCAAACCCGTAGCATACCAGATCCGGTCGTGGCGTTTGGGCGGGTTTGGGAGTGTTACATTTAGTATCGAGCCAGTTCAAAACTCGGGCTGTGAATGGGTCTAGTAGTGTTTTGAAAACTTGATGAGAATTTGAGAAAATGTCTTGGATGAAGATATGGCCTTGAGTCTACTGGCACCGATCCACGCGAGTAAGTATTCTAACTTACGGTATGATATGCATGATTGGGCTTGATGGGCTTGATGGGCGTAGACTAGTATGTTAGGCATTGATGGACCTTAAGCTTAGTTTAAATAACTCTATAAATTCATAAGACTTAATCTATCCAAATAAACACCGTGAACAAATCATTTGGGTTAGGGTGTGGCAACAGCATACGCATGTCTAAGATTGGATTCGAGGAGAGCACGGTACTTAGCGATCCTAGTGACTCACCTCCTCTTCGCTAGAATCCTACAGTGCGTAGTGATTTGTTCACCTTAGCTATGAGGACTTGTTGACGGGCCAAAATTTATAACTAAAACCCGAAGGGGACCAGCCACCCTAATTTTGGAAATTTCCAAAATACCCCTGGTTTGAAAAAAAAAAATTGCAAATACCCACAGTAGGATAAAATTACGAAAGTACCCCAGGTAGTGAAATGATGAAAATACCCTTATGTGATGTATGTGGATTCATGGATGTTACTTGTATGTTGATGTATGATGGTTGAATGTGTGTGGAACTAGGTGATATACACTTGAGATGAAACACTGTAGATATAATTTGAAATCGAAAGAACTACTCTTAAAACTCATCCATAAGATTGTTCGTAGTTAATCAGTGGAAGAAATTAACAATTCATAAAATTTCTAATCGGATAACGCGAATCGGTAGAATGAGTACAAGAGGTCGTGGCGCCCGCCGCGTGGTCGTGGTAGGGTAGGATGACGGTGTGTCGAGAACCGGTAGGGTCCGCCATGGATCTGAAACGAGATCACGGTACCACGGTTGTGGAGGAGGAATTTCAGGACCGGATGGCGGAGATGATGCGGTATCTCGGGCAATGTTAAGGGTTCGGAGAGGGTTTGGGTGGTATGGGCACGGAGGCCGGAAATGCGTCGAGCAACTTAGAGCCAATGGGGCGGAAGTGTTTAGGGGAATTTCTGGTATAGCCCCGGGTTCAGCTGAGTATTGGTTAGAGGGGGTTGAACGCATAATGGATGATTTGGATTTCACGGAGGAGGAGAAGTTGAATGGGGTTGTATCTCTCCTGCGGGACAAAGCTTATCAATGGTGGCTTACGGTTAAGGATGGTACGGTGGCTGACCGTATCACTTGGGATTCCTTTAAAACGGCATTTCAGAGTAAATACATTAGGACAAGTTATGTGGATGCGCAGCGTAGAGCATTTCTGAATTTGGTGAAGGAAGTAGGTCGGTGGCTGTGTACGAAGTGGAATTCTTACGCCTTAGCCGTTATGCTCGAGGAATTGTGGCCACAGACCATGAACGTTGTGTTCGATTTGAAGATGGTCTGAGGGATGATTTGCGTGTATTGATAGCTCCACAAATGGGAGAGGGATTTCTTTGTGCTTGTGGAAAAAGCTAAGATAGCTGAGGAGGTGAAGCGAACAGAGAAACTAAATCGGGATAGAGATAGGGGTGGAAGTAAGAGGAATTTTCGATCGTCAGGGGCAGCTGGGCGTACTTAGAAAAGGCCTAGGTCAGACGGGCCGAGGCAGGAAGAGAGACCTGCTGCTGTTGGTCAGACACAGAAGTGTGTTCGATGTGGTAAATTCCATGTAGGCGAGTGTTGGGCAGCCAGTGGGAAGTGCTTTAGGTGTGGATCTACGAACCACCAAGTTAGAAACCGTCGCACAGCAAGCGGGCGGTGAAGGGCCACGGGCCAAGGGAATGCACACCCGGGAAGAGGTGGTCACAAAGACAGAGAGGTCGTGGTCCGGCCCGGAGGTGGTACTTGATTTGGTCGGGGCCGTGGAGCACCGAGCCAAGGGTAGGAAACAACGAGGCGAGACGATCGGGGTTAGTCTATCTTTGCGGACGTCGAGAGAGGTGACGCGACCGGATGTTATAACCGTGACGTTTTTAATTTTTGGTTTACCTTACACGCCTTGATTGATATTGGTTCGACGCACTCTTATGTTGCTAGTACTATAGCGGGAACTTTGAACTTAGATTATAAGACTTCTTCTAGGAGATGACCAGTAGTAAGCCCCTCTAGGACAAAGCTGTAGTGGTGAACAAATCGTATACGGACGCCACGGAAGTTCAAGGGGTAGCTTTTTGGTGATCGATGGAACCGCCGTTGGGGAGTTCAATTTGATCTTAGGAATGGATTAGTTAGTGAAGTATCAAGCGAACTTGGACCGTGCACCAAGCGTATGGTGTTAAAGACTCGAGGCGATGAAGTGTTGGTGATAGGTGAAAGGGGGAGCTGTTTGTCAAATGTGGTATCGCGCCTAAGGGCGTAAAGGATGGTGAGGAAAGGATGCGAGGCAATTCTAATGTTTGTTCTGCTCTGGAAGCCAAGGAACTAATCTATCGGAGATGTCGGGGACGGTGAAGGAATTTCTGATGTTTTCCCGTAAGAGCTTAGGATTACCCCAGCATCGTGAAGTGGAGTTTGGTATCGATCTTCTTCCAGAACGGCGCGCGATATCTATTGCTCCGTATAGGATGGCGCCAAAGGAGTTGGTGGAATCGAAAGCGCAGATTCGGGAGTTCTTTGGATAGAGGTTTATTCGACCAAGTGTGTGTCGCCGGGGCTCACCGGTGTTATTCGTTAAGAAGAAGGATGGAACAATGCGTATGTGCATTGACTATCGTCAGTTAAACAAGTTAACCATCAAGAACAAATACCCGTTGCCGAGGATCAATGACTTGTTCGATCAGTTGAAGGGGGCCTCAGTCTTTTCGAAGATAGATCTAAGGTCGGGGTACCATCAGCTTAAGGTCAAAGAGGCGGATATTCATAAGACAGCTTTTAGGACTCGCTATGGACACTACGAATTCATGGTAATGCCGTTTGGGTTGACTAACGCACCAGCAGCGTTTATGGATATGATGAACCGAGTATTTCAACCCTACTTGGATCGGTTTGTCGTGGTATTCATAGATGATATCCTGGTTTATTCAAGCTTAGAAGAGGAGCATGATTCACATCTGCGGGTGGTTCTGCAGATTCTGAGGGGGAAGCAGTTGTATGCCAAATTCAGTAAGTGCGAATTTTGGCTAAGGGAGGTTACTTTTCTAGGTCACGTTGTGTCGGCAGAGGGGATTAGGGTTGACCCTCGGAAGATTGAAGCGGTGTTGGATTGGAAGCTGCCTAAATTGGTAGCAGAAATTCAGAGTTTTCTTGGGTTAGCCGGGTATTACAGAAGGTTTGTGGAAGGATTTTCATTGATCGCGGCGCCATTAACTAAGTTGTTACGGAAAGGAGTTCCGTTTGTTTGGTCTTGTAAGCAGCAAGAGAGTTTTGAGAAGTTAAAAAGGATTTTGAGAAAGGCTCCGGTATTGATTCAACCGGAGGCTGGAAAGGAATTCGTGATTTATTGTGATGCTTCACACACGGGATTAGGATGCGTGTTAATGCAAGATGGAAAGGTTGTTGCGTACGCATCTCAGCAGTTAAGACCGCACGAAGCAAAATATCCTACGCATGACATAGAGTTGGCGGCGGTGGTTTTTGCCTTGAAGATCTGGAGGTATTATCTGTACGGGGAGAAATCTATCATTTATACCGACCATAAGAGCTTGAAATACCTGTTGACCTAGAAGAAGTTGAATCTGAGGCAAAGGAGGTGGATCGAGTTGTTAAAGGATTATGACTGCTCGATCGAGTACCATCCGGGTAAAACCAATATGGTGGCGGATGCTCTAAGCTGTAAAGTAATCTCTGACTTGAGAGCAATGTTTGCTCACCTCAGTTTATACGATGATGGAAGTTTATTAGCTGAACTTCAAGTGAAACCCTCATGGGTCAGTCAGGTTAAGGAGAAACAGCAAACTGATGAGTTGCTAAAGGAGAAGTTTTCGGTAGGACCAAGTGAAGGATCAACAGAATTTAGAGTGAATAAGGAAGGGCTATTGTGTTTTCAAGGGAGAGTGTGCATGCCGAAAGATCCTGAACTGAGGCATAGGATTTTGCGAGAAGCGCATGGTAGTCCATACGCTATTCACCCTGGAGGGAGTAAGATGTATCGGGATTTGCGAGAACAGTTTTGGTGGCCAGGTTTAAAACGAGAGGTGACCGAGATTATGGGAAAGTGTTTGACCTGTCAGTAGGTAAAGGCAGAACATCAGTTACCATCAAGGTTGTTGCAGCCGGTGAAGATTCCACAATGGAAGTGGGAAAGGATCACAATGGACTTTGTTAGTGGGCTACCCCTCACGCCTACTAAGAAAGATTCGGTCTGGGTGATTGTTGATCATTTAACGAAGTCTGCTCGTTTCATACCAGTACGTGTCGATTACTCCCTACAAAAATTGGCTAAGCTATACATAGCGGAGGTAGTAAGGTTGCATGGGGTACCAGTATCAATCATATCGGACAGGGACCCTAGGTTCACCTCACGATTTTGGAAGGCGTTGCATCAAGCGTTGGAGTACGGTTGGATTTGAAGACGGCGTTTCATCCTCGAGACCGATAAACCGATCTGCGGCGGTAATTCAGATCTTATAAGACATGTTAAGAGGATGTGTCATTGACTTCGGGGGTAGTTGGGAAGAGTTCTTACCGTTGGCGGAGTTTGCGTAAAACAATAGCTACCAGTCAAGTATTCAGATGGTGCCCTATGAAGCATTGTATGGGCGGAGGTGTCGTACACCTACCTGTTGGACGGAATTAGGGGAACGTCAGATTTTGGGTTTAGAGTTGGTTACCGAGATCGAGGAGAAGGTTGAGTTAATTCAGGCTCGATTAAAGGAAGCGTCAGACAGACAGAAGTCCTATGCTGATCTGAAGTGTAAGGACATAGAATTTGCAGTGGGTGACAAGGTTTTCTTTAAGGTGTCGCAATGGAAGAAAGCATTAAGGTTTGGTCGAAAGGGTAAATTAAGTCCCAGATTTATCGGACCATATCGAGTGTTAAAACGAGTAGGACCGGTAGCTTATCAGCTAGAGTTACCTTCTGTGCTAAGCCAGATTCACAATGTATTCCACGTCTCTATGTTAAGACGCTATCGTTCGGATCCATCCCATGTAGTGTCTGTGGAAGAAATATAAGTAAGACTCAATTTATCCTTTGAAGAGGAACCAGTAGAAATTCTGGATCGTGATGTCAAAGTGTTGCGAAGGAAGACGGTTCCGTTGTTTAAGGTTCTATGGCGAAATCACAGTTCTAAGGAGGCTACTTGGGAACCGGAGGAGACGATGCGACAGCAATACCCTCATCTATTCTGATCAGGTAATTTCGAGGACGAAATTTCTTTAAGGGGGTAGAACTGTAACATCCAGAATTAATGGGCCTATGCGTTTAATGTGTAAATTTGAGTGTTAGGAGTCCAAATTGGGCTCAGGTTTAAGCAGAGGCCTTGGTTAAATTCTCTGTTTGGGCACTATAGGGTTTAAAAGGTGGTATTTGTGTTTAAATACCAAAGTGGGCTTGTGGCCCAATATTAGGTGGCGCTGCAAGGGAGCTAGAGGGTGGCGTCACTAGCAGTTGAAGAGGCCCACGTTTTGGCCGCAAGGAGCCCATGTCTTTGGGCCATTTTCGGCACTTAAAAAGGAAGCAAAGGGGGACGGCAATGGGGCTAGAAAATAGGAGGATTAAATGATTGGGATAATGTGGATATTATGCTGATAATAGTAGGGAGAGGTGGTGTTATTTAGGCCTCTTCTAAAGGTATGAATAGATTAAGATAAAGGAGACAAGATAGGAGCTATCTGCTGAGTGCAGTGTTGGCCGAAATTCCATCATCTAGAGGAGGGAAGAAATCGGTTTCTTTATGGCAAAGGGGTGCCGAAATTTCCCCTATTATTTGATGAGTTGTTAGTTAGCAAGAAGGGCACTTTCGATTTTTGATAAGTAAGTGCCGAAAGTCTCTATAAATAGGGGTAGTATCTCTTCAATTCCAGCATTTGAACCCTATTCTTTTCTTCATTCTCTATGTCGAAACTTTCAGTCATTCTCTGCAATTTCTTTTCTTTTGATTTCTTCAAAAGCCAAAACCTCCCAATTTTTCTCAACATCTTTTCTTTCAAAAGCCGAAACTCTGAGCTCTATTCTCATCTCCATAGCCGAATACTTCTTATTCCCTTTTGCCGATTTCTTCACAAAAGCCGAATCTACATAGACTTCTTCCTATCATCTTTTCTTCTGATCTTCTCAAAAGCCAGAATCTCTAAGGGGTAGTCGAATTCTTTGTGCTAAGGTGAGTGCTGATGTTCCTATCTCTTCACTTTCTCTTTTGTTTTTTGGGAGACAAAGCCGAAAAGCTAATGGTTTAATGGTTTTATGTATTCTCTTGTTGGGTGACATTCGAGAATTGAAGTAGATCACTTAGATCTAAAAGCCGGAAACACTAGTCCTTGAATCTCATATCACTTTTTGAGAATTTCAAGGTAAGGGATTCTCTTTAGGTTCTCGTTAGATTCGATATCGAAATCACAATCTTAACCATATGTTATGATTAATAAGGCCTTTTTGATGGAATCAAATATCGATCAGGCGAAGGAGGGGATTGGATTTGTCAAACCAATCCCTAAGTTTAAGAAACGAGTGGTGTCAGCAGTTCGGGATTGACCACCAGGTAGTGGACCAGCTTCTAAACAACACCTTAGGCAGATAGCGTTGGTGTCATTTCACGACAAGCGTCGACATAGAAAGTATCGTTTTATCAGTAAACAGGTGTGTAGATCTCTAACACACTAGTTAACTGTATTATATATATATTGGGCTAAAATGCCAAAAATAGGCTGTGTAGACAGTCGAATCAAACCCGAAAAAAGTGCGCAGAAGGATGCAGTACGTAATCATAGAAATCTCTATGTGTACCGATAAATATATATATATGGAAGCCTGTTTTCTTAAAGGTCGTATGATGTCTTCAATTTTTCATGAGTGTATGCATGGGGTGGAACTATGATAATGAAGGGGAAGGGCATGATAGGTCACCTGGTGATCGGTGGTTAAACCACAAATTCAAATGTTAGGTCACATAGTGATCGGTGGCTATGCCACGTTTAATGATTCTGATTAATAGGAATAGGCAAAGTCAGGGGTTTGTCGTTATGGTGTGTAGCGGATGGAGGGTTGATTGTAGAAATCCCGAGGTGTGATGCTTGGTGCGGGTTGGTGTGTAGAGGATGGAATTCTAGGATGGGTTGGGCTATTCATCATTTATTATTTATCATGTAATTATGATTGTTGCCTTTATGTATGGGCCAGGGCCCATAATGTGTTTGTGGGCCTCAGGTCGTTGTGTGTTTTGGGATTTATACACTGAGTCTTGGTGACTCACCTTTTCATTTTCTCTACTCTTTCGGATGAGCGTTAGATCGTGTGACATGGGGAGCCGAGGCGGACTCGAGGGGCCATCACGCCATTTAATTTCTTAAACTATTTTTCTTTTTTGGGTTTTTCTTTAAGTTTGAATTTGGGACTATTTTTGTAATAAGGCCTCCCTAGTTTAATGTTTTGACTTATATTTGATGATGCTTACATCCATAAATGTATGTTCTAAGTCTTATTTATAAAAAGAAATAAAAAAATGGATTTTCAAACAAGTAATTTGTATAAAAGAAATAAAAATATTACAAAGGTTTTCTTTAAATAACACTTATTTAACGAATACTTTAACAAACCAACTGAGATTTCAAAACATTTCAAAGCAAAGTTTTTAATATTCAAACCCGTAGCATACCAGATCCGGTCGTGGCGTTTGGGCCGGGTTTGGGAGTGTTACACAAGCCTATGGGATTAACTTTTCATGTTCGACTTTTGAGCGCTTTTTCCTGAATCTTAAACACTTTGAGTGATTTGAGTGAATCTCTAGTAAGGATGTCAATCCTTGTCAGTTTTGAATTAAAGGTAATTATTTAGATAAGGAGAGACACCTATTGAAACACCCCAAACTTGGCCCATAAGCCCAGACCGAATCTGGTATGCTTCTTAAGAAAAATTCGTTTTGTCGTTTTGTAAAATGATGTGATTTTGTGGTAAAGAATAGATTTGAAGTACGAACTTGTTAAAAATCGTTTTGAAATTTAAATTTGTTTATATATATAATCATCGAAATCTATGTTTTTAATAAAAATTATTTTATCAAAAGAAGATCCAAATTTATGAATTATTAATATTTTGAAAAACCATAATTATTTAGATGTCAAAACATTTTCATATGATTATCGAAATATTTAATTGTTTAGTTGAAATTGATCGTAGCAGAATATAAATTAAAACATAAAAGTAACATAGCTAATGGCGACCTTATTACAAAAACATATCCCAAATTAAATCCCAAAATATATAAGAAGACGTAGTAAGTTTAATATAAAGGAAAACCCAATTTCTTCGAGTTGAGCAATGGCCACCACGTAATCATTGCTTGACCGGTCCAAATCATTGAGTATCACCAAAAGATATCCCATTTGAAGGGTGAGTCAACAGACTCAATGTGTAACAATATACTAAAAGTCTAATCGATCATAGTAATAAAGCCCATAATATAGCAAATCGATAATAAATGATTAAATCACATATACATATAAATGAAATGCAATCCCGAACCCAACTTAGATATCCATCCGCTACACACCGCCCGTACCTACCAATCACACCGTGGGGATTACTAAATCGACCCTCCATCCGCTACACACCATCGAAGGCAGTTTGTAATATCCCGGGTTGGGGGGCTATTTTGTTGTTGCATGATATTGCACGTGTTGGTGTGCTATGTTGCTATTTCTATGTTTTAGGGGCTTAGTTGTAGGCTAGGAGTATGCCCGAGGAATGGGAAAATTTAGTTTTTGAGCTTTAGGTGTAGGGAGCCGATGGAGTGAGGATATGTATTTTATTTGGTGCTTATTGCACAAGTGAGGAGGTGGCAAAGTGGCAAGGCATGCGCTACTTGGGAGCTAGGTGTGGCGTCAACTGCATGAGGTGGAGGTCTTGTGTTCAAGCCGCAAAGACCTCACATTTTGGCTTCCATTTTGGACGGCATGGAGGAAGAGGTAGAAGGCAATTCGAATTCTTCCTTGGACTTGGTCTACACATTCAAATGGAGGGTGGAGAGGAAGTTTAGGAGGAAGACTTGGTCAAGCAAGTTTGAAGGAGTGGTGGTGAGTGAATGGGGAGACTTGGCGAATTTTTAGGAGGAGTTTGGGGGGAGTGACGGCTTGGTGTGAGAAGTGACTATGCCGAAAATGCTTTTGGCATTTCTAGTGTTTTTCTTTCATTTTCGGTCTTGGTATGTCTAGCTAAAATTCTCCCTTTTGGTCAAGTTGTTAGCCGAATGTCAGAGAGTTTCTTCTTTGTTACCAATATTCAAGTAAGTCTTCCATTTCTCCCTTGAAACCGAAAGTGTAAGCAACATACACCTTAGCTTGAAACTTGCCTTTGTTTCTCTTAATTCCAATATAGCCGAATGCTCTCTTCTCTCCCTCTCATAATTTCTTTATTTTCATAAGAGCCAAAACTTACCATTTCCTTCTCAATCGAATTCTCCATTCATCTTCTCCATTCTTTTTTATGTCGGAACTTACCTTGTCCCTAAAACCGAAATCTTCATTCATCTATTCCATTTCTTTTTCTCCAAAACCGAAAAGCACCTATCTCTCTTTTCCATTTTCTTCTCTTCTCAAGACCTTGGCCGATTCTCTTTTTCTTTTGGACACAAAATTCTTTTGCTTATTCTAGCCGAATCTCTTTTCTCTTCTATTAGTCTTTAACTTAGTCGAATATCTCCCTTCTCCTGGTGGTTGTGTAGGCCGAATACTGGTTGGTGTTGGGTAAGTGCTAGGCCGAATGGCCATTTCTTCCCTCTCTTATGATTTATCGGTTTTGGTTGGGTTAATAGCCGATTTTGGGCATATGTTGAAAGGAGTTAACCTCTTATGTTGGAATCGAATTCATGATAGGGCCTTCGGATTTTGGAAGTAATCAAGAGAGTCTTCCTTCTTTGTAAACCGATTAGTAAGTAGAGGGTAAGTGATTGGTATATTATTGTTAGTTCAATCTTTTGATTTCGATTAAGTCAAAGGTGATTGGAGATTAACTACTTGTTTCGTTAGGGTGCCGATTGTTAAAGGAGAATCATCGCTTGATTCGAGATTTGGTAGGAAACCAAATCAAGTACAAAGGTAAGGGTTGATAATGACTCTGTTGGCTTAAAAGTCCTTGGCCGAATGGTCTTAAGTATCTAACCCTATGTTTGGCCGATTCTAGGAGCAAGGAGTTTAAAGATTGTAGATCTTTTCTTTGGGATTAGGGCCCTCGTTATTCCAGTGTGTAACTAACACACCCATACTTAGTAATATTATTAATAACTCGATTGCTTTGTAAAACCAAAAGCAAGTATGATGGATTAATTGGTACCCAAGTGGGGTATATGTACGGATCAGGGTAAGTCCGTAGCATTACGAGTTCTCTTGATGTATACTCAATATTATGATCTATGTTATGTATGCTATGAGATATAATGCTTCGCATGTTGGCATGATATGCATGACTTGTATGAGATGCATGATCACATGAGTATGGCATGATGATGGGTGATATGAGTGGAGGGAGGATGATGATATCCGTGTCTTTGGGACACTTTGTGTCTTTGGGACACCGAGAGGTTTGGCACCTCCGGTGGTTTGGTACCACGGTGATATTTTGTGACTTTGGGTCACGGAGGTTTGGCACCTCAAAGCATCTCGTCCCCAGTGGCTTAGTACCACGGTGGGTTGGCCCCACGATTGATTATGGGATTGACGCGCGGTGATTGGGTATCACACGATGGGTTGGCCCCATCATCGGATTTGTGGATCGCGGTCACCAAAGTGATTTGGTATCACATTGTGTCTTTGGGACACCGAGGTTTGGCACCTCCGGTGGTTTGGTACCACAGTGATATTTTGTGACTTTGGGTCACAGAGGTTTGGCACCTCAGCGTCTCGCCCCAAGTGGCTTAGTACCACGGTGGGTTGGCCCCACTGATTGATTATACTGAGATTAGCGCCGGTGATTGGGTATCACACGATGGGTTGGCCCCATCGCCGGATTTGTGATCTGCGGTCACGGTGATTTGGTATCACATTGTGTCTTTGGGACACCGAGGTTTGGCACCTCATTGCGACTCGTCCACGTGGTTAACACCACCGTGGGTTGGCCCCACTTTGAGATATGGGATCGTCGCGCTAGTGATTTGGTATCACACGATGGGTTGGCCCCATCATCGGATTATTCGTGACTTTGGGTCACCAAAGTGGTTTGGCACCACACTTATGGATATCGTGACTTTGGGTCACCGGTGGTTTGGCACCACCGGTTGTTTGGTACCACACGGGGGTAAAAAAAGCGATATGGATGGTTAGGATCGGGTTGCATTAATCATGTTGCTATGTATGATGTGTGTTAGCATGTTGTTTTATCGGGAGCGGGATTTATGCCTTTGAGTCATTCGACTCACCCTCTCCTTTGACATCTCGGGTGACACTTAGACGCGGACATGGGCGGGATGGACTCGGGGTGCTCATGCCACGCTTAATAAAGTTTTACTCGGACTTTATAATTTGGGTACTTTAGCTTGCTTTTTATTATTTGGGTTTTGTTTTGGATTGTAAAAGGCCTTTAAGTTATGTTTTATGATGTTTATGCTTTAAATAGACTTTAATATGCCTTAACAAAATAAGTGGGTTGGAATTTTTACTAAAATTTGGAAAGACAATGATTTAAAAACTATAACGCAAAGTGTTTTAAACTATGCCATCGGGTATCTCACCATGACTTGCATTAGAAACTCAAACGATTTCCAAATCAAAACTCGATTTTCTACCAAGTTAAAATGTCTTAAGTAACACTAAGAAACTATTTGAATAATAAAATGGAATAAACTCGTTTTAACTACATCTTTTGGTTAAGCTTTCAAAATTTTTGGGTTTTCTAAATTCACCACCTGATCTCAAACAAGCCTACTCAAATTTTCTTCAAATACACTATATAGTGAAGTGTTTACATCCTGCTTTTAAACGAAAAACCTAAACCTCCCAAGTACGTTTTCCCCGTAACATACCAGATTCAGTCATGGTGTATTGACCGGGTTTGGGGTGTTACAATTGTGGTATCAGAGCCAGGTTCAAAAGCTCGGCTGTGGGCCCAAGGCCCAAAACATTTTAAAAGTTTGTTTGATAGTCTTTGTTTTTAAATATATGGTTTGTAAGGCATGACACCGAGTCTCGGCACCGATCCGCCGGTAAGTACCCTTACTATTTCTTGTGATTTATTGATGTGATTGGATGATTGCGGTAGTGGATTACTTTAGAAGGCTGGAACCCGATAGGATTACGTGAACTCGCGAAAACAAAGCTTATTTACTATTTATAAGACTTTGCTTTAAAAGCGAGTGGAATAAATATCGATGCATAAAACTCCTAAATCGAATCGTAGAGAATTTAGTCATGAGCGCTAGAGGTGGACGTGGTCGTGGACGCAGGTCGTGGTAGGATGACGGTTTACGAACCCGTAAGGTCCAGTGGTCGTGGGTCGAGAAAATGAGATATCGGTACATCTGCCACCATTTGGAGGTGGTGAGTTTCAAGATCGACCGATGACGCAGCGATGTCACGGCGATCTTTGCGAGTGTTGGAAAGGGTAGTTGGAGTAGGTGGTGGTGCAGGAGCTAGGAAATCTGTGCCTGAGCGACTTCGGGCAAATGGGGCCGAATTCTTTCGAGGGGTATCTGGTGTTGCTCCTAGCACTGCTGAATATTGGCTGGAGGCAACTGAGCGGATCATGGATGATCTGGACTTAGCTGGCTTGAAGAGAAGTGAAGGGCATCGTATCGCTTCTCCGGGATGAGTCATATCAATGGTGGCTCACGGTTCGGGACAGTGTGGCAGCAGAGGATCTGACATGGGATTATTTCAGGGCTGCGTATCAAAAGAAGTACATTGGGGCTAGTTATATTGACTCTCAGCCGTGAAAGGCATTTACGAGGCTTGTTCGGGGAGTAAGTCATTTTCGAAAGCACGAGGTGAGTTCTTGAAGCCGAGTAGGTATGCCGTGGTATTGTAGCCACCGAACATGAGAGGTGTGTTCGCGTTCGAGGATGGTCTGCGAGGACGAGTTGAGCTCGGCTGATTGCTCCTCGCCAGGAGCGAGTTTCTTTGTCTTAGTTGAAAAGGCTAAGGTAGCCGAGGGTGTTAAAGAGTCGGTGAGGCGAGCATGGGCGAGAAATAGGCATAAGAGGAGCTTTGGGTCTTACGGATCGTCGGGTAATCCACGAAAAGGGCTAGATCGAGTGGGTCAAATCAGCCGAGTAGGTTTGTTCTTTGCTAGGCGGGGACCGCCGTGATGTAACGATGTGGGAAATCCTATTGGGGTGGTTGTTGGGTGGAGGAAAAGGTTGTTTTGAGTGTGGTTCTCTGGATCATCGCGTGAGGGACCGCGCGAGGTTGGCTAGAGATTGATCCCGAGAGTCGGCCGTGTCGGGCCAGAGTAGTGGACCGCCACCGCAGAGGGGCCGTGGTAATGGCAGAGGTGGTAATGGTTACAGTCGGGGCCGTGGAGCAAGGCAGAGGTGCGAGTAGTTCGATGCAGGCGGCTGGATTAGTGTATGCGGTGAGGCACGAGAGGAGGGCGACGCACCGGACGTCATAACCGAGACGTTTTCGATCTTTGGTTCTCCTTATCACGCTTTGATTGATGTGGGTTCAACGCACTCTTATGTTGCCGATAGTATAGTAGAGACCATGGATTTAGACTCTGAGATATCTTCTAGGCAGATGACTGTAATTAGCCCTTTAGGTCACTCTGTGGTAGTAGATAAGCTGTTTAGAGATGTACCCCTAGAACTCCAAGGGGTAGTGTTTCTTCAGCGATCCGATGGAACTGCCGTTTGGGGAGTTCGATCGATTCTTGGGATGAACTGGTTGGTCAAGTACCGTGCAAGGTTGGATTGCGCGCCAAGCGCATGGTTCTTAAGACGGTTGAGAGGAGATAAAGTGGCTATGATAGGTAATAGGAGAGATTACTTATCAAATGTGGTATCTACTCAAAGCGCAGAGAAGATGGTCGGGAAGAATTTGTGTGAGGCGTATGTGGTTCATGTGTATGCCTTGGAGGCTAAAGAGTCCGTAGAGAAGGTCCGCATCTTGTTAAGGAATTTCTTGATGTGTTTCTCGAGGAGCTTAGGGTTTGCCGCCGATCGTGAGGTAGAGTTCGGGATAGATCTGCATTGCCTGAATCGCTGCGCCGGTGTCTATTACTCCATATAGGATGGCGCCAAAGGAATTGGTGGAGCTTAAGGCTCGAGATCCAGGAGTTATTGGATCGGGATTTTATTAGGCCAAGTGTTTCGCCGTAAGTGCGCCGGTACTTTTTGTTAAGAAGAAAGATGGTACGATGCGGATGTGTATAGATTACGCTTGATTGAATAAAGCGACGATTAAAAACAAGTATCCGTTGTTACGGATAGATGATTTGTTTGATCGGTGAAGGGTGCTGCGGTATTTTTGAAGATCGACTTGAGTGCAGGTATCATCGATTAAAGGTTAAGGAGGCCGATATCCATAAAAAAGCAGCGTTGGACTCGGTATGGGCACTCACGAATTCTGGTAATGCCGTTCGGGTTGACTAACGACCGTGCAAGCATTTATGGATATGATGAATAGGGTGTTTCAGCAGATCCGGATCGATTCGTTGTGGTTTTCATAGACGACATCTTAGTGTACTCAGGACGAGAAGAAGAGCATGATGCGCATTTGCGTGTGGTACTGCAGATTTTGAGGAGAAGCGACTTTATGCTAAGTTCGATAAATGCGAGTTACGCCAGAGAAGTGACTTTCTTGGGGCATGTAGTGTCGGTGAGGGATTCGGGTAGACCCTCGGAAGATTGAGGCGATTTTGGATTGGAGCCGCCTAAGTCGATGGTTGAGATTCGGAGTTTTCTGGTTTGGCCGGATACTACCGAAGGTTTGTTGAGGGTTTTCGTTGATAGCGGCGCCCATGACCAAGTTGCTAAGGAAAGAAGTTCCATTTGTTTGGGTGAAAAATAGCAGAAAGCTTTGATAAGTTAAAGAAGATTTTGGTGAGGCTCCGGTTTGATTCAACTTGAGGTTGGTAAGGAATTCACTGATCTATTGTGATGCATCACATACGGGATTGGGATGTGTCTTTGATGCAAGAAGGTAAGGTTGTGGCTTACGCTTCTCGGCGGTGAGGCCACATGAGGTCAACTATCCGACGCACGATTTGGAGCTAGCGGTGTAGTCTTCGCCTTAAAGATTTGGAGGCACTACTTATGCGAGAGAGATCGATAGTCTACACGGATCATAAGAGTCCAAGTATCTACCGACTCGGAAGGATTTGAATTTGAGGCAGCGCAGATGGGTTGAGTTGCTTAAAGATTACGATATTCGATTGAGTATCATCCGGCAAGGCTAACGTGGTGTGCAGCACGCGTTGAGCCGTAAGGTTGTTTGGACTTAAGAGCGATGTTTGCCCATTTGAGCTTGTATGGCGATGGGAGTATTCGGTAGAGTTGCGAGTTAAGCCTACTTGGGTTGAGCGGATCGTAGAGAAAGCTTGATTAGAGGATGAGATTACGAGTGCGCGAAGGTTACAAGTCTTGAGGATGGTGGTTTGGAGGGTTCTGACTTGTCTAGTGATGAGGTTCTGTGTTTCCAAGGTAAGGCTTGTATGCCTAAAGATATTGAGTCGAGGTGAGAAGATTCTTCAGACGCATATATATGATCCTTATGCTATGCATCCTGGTTGTAGCAAGATGTATAGGGATCTTAGAGAGCGATTTTGGTGGCGGGCTTGAAGAAAGAGGTGTGAGTTTGTTGGGAAGTGTCGACATGTCGCAGTCAAGGTGAACATCGATTTTGCCGTCGGGTTTGCTTGACTGTGAAGATTCCTCGGTGGAAGTGGGAAAGGTTAACCATGGATTTCGTCGGTGGATTACCGCTTACGCCAAGCAAGAAGGATTGATTTGGGTAGTGGTGGATCGTCGACTAAATCAACTCATTTCATTCCGGTGAGAGTTGACTACTCACTTGAGGTTGGCGAAGTTGTATGTTTCGAGAGATAGTGAGGTTGCACCTTTGTGTGCGATGATCGATCATCTCGGATAGGGATCCCGATTTACGTCAAGTTAGAAAGCGTTGCATCGGGCTCGGAGTGCGCGGTTGGATTTCAAAGACGGCTTTTCACCCGCTGATCGACGGACAATCGGAAAGGGTTATTCAGATCTTGGAGAATATGCCGAGGGGTTGTGTTCGGATTTTAGAGGTAGTTGGGAGGAGTTTCTACCATTAGTGAGTTTGCCTACAACAACGATTACCAAGCGAGCATCAAGATGGCACCATATGAGGCGTTGTATGGTAGGAAGTGTCGATCACCTACGTGTTGGGCGGAATTAGGTGAACGCCGGTTGTTGGGACCCGAGTTGGTTGCTAAGACCGAAGACAAGGTTAAGTTGATTCGAGCTCGGTTGAAGGAAGCTTGGACCGGCGAGAAGTCTTATGTCGATCTTAAGCGGAGAGATATAGAGTTTTTACGTGGGGATCAAGTTTTTGAAGGTCTCGCCATGGAAGAAGGTTTTGAGGTTGGAAAGAAAGGCAAGCTAAGTCCGAGGTTTATTGGGCCGTATAAGGTTTTGAGACGAGTGGGACGATGGCGTATCAACCGGAGTTGCCGGAGAGCTTAGTCGATTCACGACGTATTTCACGTTTTCGATGCTTCGACGTTATCGTTCGGGTCCGTCGCATGTGGTAGCGATGGAAGAGATCAAGGTAAATCCGATTTGACTTTGGAAGAAGAACACGTGCGATTCTTGATCGGGATGTGAAGGTTCTGCGTAGAAAGTCTGTGCCTTTGGTTAAGGTTCTTTGGCGGAATCATGGCGTGGAAGAAGCCACGTGGGAACCCGAGGATAGGATGAGACAAAGAAGATTCGCAACTCTTTTGATCAGGTAATTTCGAGGCCGAAATTATTTTAAAGGGTAGAAGCTGTAATATCCCGGGTTGGGGGCTATTTTGTTGTTGCATGATATTGCACGTGTTGGTGTGCTATGTTGCTATTTCTATGTTTTAGGGGCTTAGTTGTAGGCTAGGAGTATGCCCGAGGAATGGGAAAATTTAGTTTTTGAGCTTTAGGTGTAGGAGTGATGGAGTGAGGGATATGTATTTTATTTGGTGCTTGTTGCACAAGTGAGAGGCGGCAAAGTGGCAAGGCATGCGCTACTTGGGAGCTAGGTGTGGCGTCAATCGCATGAGGTGGAGGTCTTGTGTTCAAGCCGCAAAGACCTCACATTTTGGCTTCCATTTTGGACGGCATGGAGGAAGAGGTAGAAGGCAATTCGAATTCTTCCTTGGACTTGGTCTACACATTCAAATGGAGGGTGGAGAGGAAGTTTAGGAGGAAGACTTGGTCAAGCAAGTTTGAAGGAGTGGTGGTGAGTGAATGGGGAGACTTGGCCGAATTTTTAGGAGGAGGTTGGGGGGGGGAGTGACGGCTTGGTGTGAGAAGTGACTATGCCGAAAATGCTTTTGGCATTTCTAGTGTTTTTCTTTCATTTTCGGTCTTGGTATGTCTAGCTAAAATTCTCCCTTTTGGTCAAGTTGTTAGCCGAATGTCAGAGAGTTTCTTCTTTGTTACCAATATTCAAGTAAGTCTTCCATTTCTCCTTGAAACCGAAAGTGTAAGCAACATACACCTTAGCCGAAACTTGCCTTTGTTTCTCTTAATTCCAATATAGTCGAATGCTCTCTTCTCTCCCTCTCATAATTTCTTTATTTTCATAAGAGCCGAAACTTACCATTTCCTTCTCAATCGAATTCTCCATTCATCTTCTCCATTCTTTTTATGTGGAACTTACCTTGTCCCTAAAACCAAATCTTCATTCATCTATTCCATTTCTTTTTCTCCAAAACCGAAAAGCACCTATCTCTCTTTTCCATTTTCTTCTCTTCTCAAGACCTTGGCCGATTCTCTTTTTCTTTTGGACACAAAATTCTTTTGCTTATTCTAGCCGAATCTCTTTTCTCTTCTATTAGTCTTTAACTTAGCCGAATATCTCCCTTCTCACGGTGGTTGTGTAGGCCGAATTGGTTGGTGTTGGGTAAGTGCTAGGCCGAATGGCCATTTCTTCCCTCTCTTATGATTTATTGGTTTTGGTTGGGTTAATAGCCGATTTTGGGCATATGTTGAAAGGAGTTAACCTCTTATGTTGGAATCGAATTCATGATAGGGCCTTCGGATTTTGGAAGTAATCAAGAGGAGTCTTCCTTCTTTGTAAACCGATTAGTAAGTAGAGGTAAGTGATTGGTATATTATTGTTAGTTCAATCTTTTGATTTCGATTAAGTCAAAGGTGATTGGAGATTAACTACTTGTTTCGTTAGGGTGCCGATTGTTAAAGGAGAATCATCGCTTGATTCGAGATTTGGTAGGAAACCAAATCAAGTACAAAGGTAAGGGTTGATAATGACTCTGTTGGCTTAAAAGTCCTTGGCCGAATGGTCTTAAGTATCTAACCCTATGTTTGGCCGATTCTAGGAGCAAGGAGTTTAAAGATTGTAGATCTTTTCTTTGGGATTAGGGGCCTCGTTATTCCGGTGTGTAACTAACACACCCATACTTAGTAATATTATTAATAACTCGATTGCTTTGTAAAACCAAACAAGTATGATGGATTAATTGGTACCCAAGTGGGGTATATGTACGGATCGGGTAAGTCCGTAGCATTACGAGTTCTCATCGATGTATACTCAATATTATGATCTATGTTATGTATGCTATGAGATATAATGCTTCGCATGTTGGCATGATATGCATGACTTGTATGAGATGCATGATCACATGAGTATGGCATGATGATGGGTGATATGAGTGGAGGGAGGATGATGATATCCGTGTCTTTGGGACACTGTGTCTTTGGGACACCAGAGGTTTGGCACCTCCAGTGGTTTGGTACCACAGTGATATTTTGTGACTTTGGGTCACCAGAGGTTTGGCACCTCAGCATCTCGTCCCAGTGGCTTAGTACCACGGTGGGTTGGCCCCACAGTTGATTATACGGGATTGACGCCAGTGATTGGGTATCACACGATGGGTTGGCCCCATCATCGGATTTGTGACTGCGGTCACCAGTGATTTGGTATCACATTGTGTCTTTGGGACACCAGAGGTTTGGCACCTCCAGTGGTTTGGTACCACAGTGATATTTTGTGACTTTGGGTCACCAGAGGTTTGGCACCTCGCCTCGCCGTCGATGGCTTAGTACCACGGTGGGTTGGCCCCTGATTGATTATACTGATTGACGCCGGTGATTGGGTATCACACGATGGGTTGGCCCCATCATCGGATTTGTGATCGCGGTCACCGGTGATTTGGTATCACATTGTGTCTTTGGGACACGCAGGTTTGGCACCTCATTGCGACTCGCCCACGTGGTTAACACCACCGTGGGTTGGCCCCACTTTGAGATATGGGATCGTCTGCTAGTGATTTGGTATCACACGATGGGTTGGCCCCATCATCGGATTATTCGTGACTTTGGGTCACCAGTGGTTTGGCACCACACTTATGGATATTGTGACTTTGGGTCACCAAAGTGGTTTGGCACCACCGGTGGTTTGGTACCACACGTGGTAGAAAAGCGATATGGATGGTTAGGATCGGGTTGCATTAATCATGTTGCTATGTATGATGTGTGTTAGCATGTTGTTTTATCGGAGCGGGATTTATGCATCGAGTCATTCGACTCACCCTCCTTTGACATCTCAGTGACACTTAGACGCTTGAGACATGGAGTAAGGATGGACTCGGGTGCTCATGCCACGCTTAATAAAGTTTTACTCGGACTTTATAATTTGGGTACTTTAGCTTGCTTTTTATTATTTGGGTTTTGTTTTGGATTGTAAAAGGCCTTTAAATTATGTTTTATGATGTTTATGCTTTAAATAGACTTTAATATGCCTTAACAAAATAAGTGGGTTGGAATTTTTACTAAAATTTGGAAAGACAATGATTTAAAAACTATAACGCAAAGTGTTTTAAACTATGCCATCGGGTATCTCACCATGACTTGCATTAGAAACTCAAACGATTTCCAAATCAAAACTCGATTTTCTACCAAGTTAAAATGTCTTAAGTAACACTAAGAAACTATTTGAATAATAAAATGGAATAAACTCGTTTTAACTACATCTTTTGGTTAAGCTTTCAAAATTTTTGGGTTTTCTAAATTCACCACCTGATCTCAAACAAGCCTACTCAAATTTTCTTCAAATACACTATATAGTGAAGTGTTTACATCCTACTTTTAAACGAAAAACCTAAACCTCCCAAGTACGTTTTCCCCGTAACATACCAGATTCGGTCGTGGTGTATTGACCGGGTTTGGGGTGTTACACAGTTGCTGCAGTCAACATGCACATCGCCCTTATAATTGTGGCATAGCCACCAAATAATTGTGACAGAGTCATCGGATTCATAATATCGTGACCGAAGTCACCGGATTCATAATATCGTGACCAAAGTCACCGGATAATGTGGTAAAAACCACCGGAACACTTCCCCTTTCAATATTACCCATATGCCCATGCAATAACATATTATTTCAATACCATGCCATATATCCCCGAAATCATATCGGAATCATATACATTTCATATTTATGCTTATAGTATTATTAACAATGCAGATATCATTCCTTGTACATTACCCCAAAATCATAACCAAATATCGGATATGTCTCATATCAAAAATTTTTACAAAATGTTAAGGAATAACGTACCTGAATTCACTGTACCATTAAATGATACCCGAAGCCATAATCATTTATTTTTCATCAATAATACTATTAATCTATTAGAATTTTAGTGTAAGCTACACACCTTGTAAACATGGAGATTGATAGAATACTTAAGATTTTCGACTCTTGCCTAGAACGTCGACAGCACCTACATAACACTTATATGAGAAATCGATTATCACTAAAAAGATATGGCCTTTGGCCAAATTTCATTATCTCCTTACCTTGGATTATTCAAATCCCGAATGATCCCCCCCTAAACGTTGGCTACAAAGAAACCCCGAACTTTCCTTCAAGTTTCGGCCAAAGATAATAAAAGGAATTAGAGTTTCGCTTTTTAATCGTTAGAAAAAAGAAAGGGATAAAGAAATTAGTCTAGAAGAGGTTCTACCAGAAAGTAAAGACCAAAATGCAAATGGTCTCTAAACTCCAAAAAAATTCGGCAAGATGAAATAGAAAAATAGATTCAAATGAAAAGATGATAGGTTTTTGGTGCTTAGAAGCAATCGATTTCAATGGTGTCAATGGAGTGAAATTTTTGGTTTTAGAAGAGAATGGAAAAGAAAAAGAAAAGGAGAAATGATCAAAGAGAATAAATGGGTTTCGGTTATGGAAGAAATTGAATAAAGAAAAAGTTGTTGGTAATGGTCAAGTAAGAAAGGATGAAAGAAAAATGCCTTCAAAAGTGGTAATATTTTGGTACCAAAAAGAGAGAAAAGCTTGAGAGAAAAAAAAAGAAGAAAAAGAGTACCAATTTGGTCAAAATATGATAGCCAAAACAAAACAAAGTTTTCACCTATTGCAAATGACAATTTCAGCTAAGAAGAAAAATTTGGAGAAAAGGGAAAAGATGCACAAATTGTTAAGATTTTGGCCAACTAACACCCCCTAATCCCATACAACATTCGGCCAACCCCCCTAGCCCCCTAAGCCGTCCACATTCATGGTCAAAATGACCAAAAAAAATTTCCAAAACATCACCCATACATCAAGCCTTATGTCCCTTATCCTTCCATAACACCTTGATTCCATTCCTTAACTAATAACTTGCCTTTTTCCAATAGTCTACTATCCAAAAATGAAAGAAAATCCATCCATACCAAAAATAGATTTTGATCGACACAATAGGAAAGAGAACAAGAAAAATAAAAATCTTTCCAATTGCTAACCAAGGGATTCGAACCTCTCCCTTCATGCATCCACCCAAGCGCCAACACCACTTTGCCAATAACTCTTCATGTGCTAATTTCAAACACTTAAATTAACTTAAGCATCATAATCACTTGATCCACTTCACTAAATTCTTCATACTAACAATTATTCTAGCTTCGAATAATTCTAAGCCTTCACAAGATTATATTAGGCACACAATAAAATCATATCCAAGCTATCACAAGCAACAAGATGATACTCAAATTTTAGGATGTTACAACTCTACCCTCCTAAAAAGAAAATTTAGTCCTCGAAATTACCCGACTAGAAAAAATGAGGTATTCTTTGTCGCATTGCCTCTTCCAGCTCCCACGAAGCCTCTTCCGATCCATGATTACGCCATAACACTTTGACCGGAGGAACCGATTTCCTCCGCAACACTTTCACATCCTGCCAGAACTGATCGGCTCTTCCTCGTAGGACAACCGTCGCAGATTCCACTTCCTCAATCGGTACTACATGAGATGGATCCGACCCGGTAACATCGTAGCATCGAAACATGGAACACATCGTGCATTTGCTTCAACTCGAAGGTAACTCTAATCGATATGCCATTGGTCAACCCGCTTCAAAACCCGATAAGGTCCTATAAACCTGGGGCTTAACTTTCTTTTGCGACCAAATCTCATCACCTTTTCCCAAGGCGACACCTTTAGGAACACTTGGTCTCCCACAGCAAACTCTATTTCCTTTCGCTTCAAATCTGCGTACGACTTTTGCCTATCAGATGCCTCCTTCAACCGAGCTCGAATTACCTTAACCTTTTCTTCGGATTCAGCCACAATATCTGGACCCAAAACCTGACGTTCCCCTAATTCTGTCCAACACGTAAGAGTGCGACACTTCCGTCCATATAGTGCCTCATACGGTGCCATCTGAATAATGGCTTGATAACTGTTGTTGTATGCAAACTCTGCTAAAGGCAAAAACTCTTCCAGCCTTCCTCCAAATCTATCACACATCCCCTTAACATGTCTTCTAATACTTGGATTACTCATTCGGATGACCGCCGATCGTGGATGAAATGCCGTACTGAAGTCTAATCTGGTGCCCAAAGCCTGATGTAATGCTTTCCAAAATCGAGACGTAAAACTCGGATCCCTATCTGAAATAATTGACACTGGCACTCCATGCAATCTTACAATCTCTGCCACATACAACTTCGCCAATTTCTGCAAAGAGTAATCAACTCGCACAGGTATGAAATGTGCAGACTTCGTCAATCGATCCACTATCACCCACACCGAGTCTTTCTTGGTAGGCGTAAGGGGAAGTCCACTAACAAAGTCCATGGTGATACGCTCCCACTTCCATTGCGGAATCTTTATCGGCTGAAGCAATCCCGATGGAACTTGGTGTTCAGCCTTAACTTGCTGACACGTTAAGCACTTCCCCATAAATTCCGTAACTTCCCGCTTAAGACCAGGCCACCAAAATTGATCCCGAAGATCCCTATACAACTTACTACCTCCCGGATGCATCGCATAAGGACCACTATGCGATTCCTGAAGAATTCTCCGCCTAAGCTCTTCATCCTCCAGCATACAGATCTTACCCTTGAAACACAAAACTCCATCGCTGTTAACACCATAATCTTCCAACTCTCCATTTTGCACTTGCCGTAGCTTAACACTTAAATCATCATCTACCAACTGTCTTTCTTTCACCTGACTCAACCACATCGGCTTTACTTGTAATTCCGCCAACAAACTTCCGTCATAAAAAAGACTAAGATGTGCGAACATCGCTCTTAGATCCGACACCACTTTCTGACTTAGAGCATCTGCCACTACATTCGCCTTGCCCGGGTGATACTCTATAGAGCAATCATAGTCTTTTAACAACTCCACCCATCTTCATTTGTCTCTCGATTCAACTCCTTCTCGAGTCAACAGATACTTAAGACTCTTGTGGTCCGTGTAGATTACTTGATTTTCTCCATACAAGTAATGCCTCCACACCTTAAGAGCAAAGACTACCGCCGCTAACTCCAAGTCATGCGTCGAGTAGTTAACCTCGTGAGGCCTCAATTGCCGAGACGATCACGCAACCACCTTCCCGTCTTGCATCAAAACACATCCCAATCCAATGTGAGACGATCACAATACACCACAAAGTCCTTCCCCGCCTCAGTGAATCAAACCGAGCTTCAAAACCCTCTTAAGCTTCTCAAAGCTCTCTTCTTTGCTTATCCACCCACACGAAAGGTATCTCTTTTCTCAACAACTTCGTCAAAGGTGCCGCTATCGAGGAGAATCCTTCGACTAACCTTCCGTAGTAACCCGCTAATCCCAAGAAAGCTGCGAACCTCGACTCACACACTTAGGTGGTTTCCAATCTATCACCGCCTCAATCTTCCGAGGATCCACCCTTATCCCTTCCGCACACCACATGGCCTAAAAACGCAACTTCTTTCAAAGCCAAAATTCGCACTTATCGAATTTGGCATAAAGCTTCTTCTCCTCAACACTTGCAACACTATTCGAAGATGCTCATCATGTCAGTAGCTCGGACTTGGAATACACAAGAATTTCGTCTATGAACACAACAACAAACTAATCCACGTAGGGTTGAAAAACCCGATTCATCATATCCATGAACGCAGCTGGGGCATTAGTCAATCCGAACGGCATTACCAAAAATTCATAATGCCCATATCTTGTTCGAAAGTCGTCTTGTGGATATCCGCTTCCTTCACCTTAAGTCGATGATACCCGACCTTAAATCTATCTTTGAGAATACCGTAGCTCCCTTAAACTGATCGAACAAGTCGTCTATCCTTGGCAAAGGATACTTGTTCTTGATGGTCAGCTTATTCAACTGTCGGTAATCTATGCACATACGCATAGTCCCGTCCTTCTTCTTCACGAACAAGATCGGTGCTCCCCATGGTGACACACTAGGTCGGATAAACCCACGATCAAGCAACTCTTGAATTTGAGCCTTAAGCTCAACCAACTCCTTTGGTGCCATTCTATACGGAGCGATAGATATCTTGGCGCCGCCTGTGCAACAAGTCAATCCCAAATTCCACTTCACGATCCGAGGCAATCCCGGAAGTTCTTAGAAAAGATATCCACGAATCTCTCTCACAGGCCCCGACCTCTTCAACAGCTTGCCTCCTTAGCCTCCAAGGCATCGACCAACATAAGAAAAGCCAAACAACCTTTCCTAACCATCTTTTCTGCCTTAAGAGCAGATACTACATTTGATAAGTAGTTCCGTCTCTCGCCCAACACCACAACTTCCTTATCGTCCATAGACCTTAGTGACATCCGCTTAGCGAAGATAATCCACATTCGCACGATACTTCACTAGCCAATCCATGCCTAGAATCAAGTCAAATTCTCCAAATGGCAACTCCATTAAATTAGCTTTAAATCTGCGTCCCTTGAACTTCTAAAGGCACTTCCTTAAAGAGCTTATCTACTACTACAGTCTGTCCTAAAGGACTAAGCACAGTCATCTTCCTAGGTACAGTCTCAGAGTTCACATGCAGAGTTCCAGATACCTCACTAGCGATGTAAGAATGAGTCGACCCTATATCTATCAAAGCAATAAAGGGCAACCTAAAAATAAGAAACGCACATCCGTGATAACATCAGTGCATCACTATCTTCCCTCCGACGAACCGCATACACCAAACCCGGGCCGTCTAGCCTTAGTGCTACCATCGCTCTGCCCGAGTCCCGCGACCTCTACCGTAACCATTACCTTTGCCACTCGAACCACAACCCCTCATCGGCCGCTGCCCACCTCGCCCGGCTGATTAAAACTCGACCCATCGAACGATTCCTCTCAGTATCCAATGGACAATCCCTAATCATATGATCCTTGGACCCGCACTTGAAACATCCTCTGTCTTCTTCCAACATTCTCCGGTGCATCTTTCCATATTGAGCACAAGTACGGTATTGTCCTCCCGGCCACTTACATCGACCTCGCGGCCCATCAACTCTAGGTTTCTTTTGAAAATTCCCTGATGACCTCAAGACCCATAGCTCCTCTTATTCTTATTCGACCTCGATCTTTGTTTCGTCTCTCGGTCCACTTAACTTCTTCAAACTATCCGTGCTCTATCCACTAAAACTGCAAAATCTCTCTCACGATGCGGTGCAATCAACACTCGCAGCTTATCTCGCAACCCATCCTCAAATCGACACACCGCTCATAATCGTGAGCTACAATCCTCGGCATACCGACTTAACCGCGTAAACTCCGCTTCATACTCGGCCATCGACTTATTTCCTTGTACTAAATTCAAAACGCCTTTCTCTGAGAGTCAATGTAGCTAGCTCTGACGTATTTCCCTTCAAACTTGACCTTAAAATACCCCCAATCCACACGATCCACAGGAATACTCTCTTTGACAGTGAGCCACCACTGGTATGCCTCGTCACGAAGCAATGAAACAAAGACCTTTCGGCTTCTCCTCAAAGAAGCTGCGATCCAAATCGCCCATGATCCTCTCGATTGTTTCTAACCAATACTCCGCTACATTGGAGCTACCCCGATACTCCCTAAAAACCTCGGCTCCATTAGATCTAAGTCTCTCAGCCACTGACTTTCGTGCTCCATTACCCATACTAGCTCCTCGCTACTCGTTCTAAGACTCGTAGCATAGCTGCGATACGTCATCTCCTCCAGGTTGCTCATGAAATTTCGCTCCAACGGTGGTGGCGGTGCCTCATTTTCGAACCCCGACCGGATCTAATCTGGTTCCGACATAGCCATTCCGCCTCTACCGCATCCACACGACCACGTCCCTAGAACTCATGTCTACTTAATGCCTTATCTGCTTTTTCACGAAAATTTTATGCATTAGAGTCTTTTCACTTTCTTGTTTAAAGAATATTTTATGCAATGAGTTTTAATCGATTGGTTTTCCCAGTATAAGTACACATATACCTAGGGTCCATGTCTCTAAAGTATAGTTTCCTTAGGCTTATCAACATACTGAAATCGATTTATCAACAAAAGAACTTACCAGGTGGACTTGGGTCGAGAACTTGGGTGCCATGCTTCTATAAAAACCATTTTTTTTGACCAAAAATTTTCAAAATCAATCATTTGGGCCAAATTTTGAAAACGTTGTGGACTTCAAAACCCAAGGCCGAGTATTTAAAACTGGGCTCTGATACCAAGTTGAAACACCCCAAACTCGTCCCATAAGCCCCGACCGAATCTGGTATGCTTCTTAAGAAAAATTTGTTTTGTCGTTTTGTAAAATGATGTGATTTTATGGTAAAGAATAGATTTGAAGTACGAACTTGTTAAAAATTGTTTTGAAATTTAAATTTGTTTATATATATATAATCATCAAAATCAATGTTTTTAATAAAAAATATTTTATCAAAAGAAGATCCAAATTTATGAATTATTAATATTTTGAAAAACCATAATTATTTAGATGTCAAAACATTTTCATACGATTATCGAAATATTTAATTGTTTAGTTGAAATTGATCGTAGTAGAATATAAATTAAAATGTAAAAGTAACATAGCTAATGGCGACCTTATTACAAAAACATATCCCAAATTAAATCCTAAAATATATAAGAAGACGTAGTAAGTTTAATATAAAGGAAAACCCAATTTACTGAGTTGAGCAATGGCCACCACGTAATCCTTGCTGACCCGGTCCAAATCATTGAGTATCACCTGAAAAGATATCCCACTGAAGGGTGAGTCAACAGACTCAATGTGTAACAATATACTAAAAGTCCAATCGATCATAGTAATAAAGCCCATAATATAGCAAATCGATAATAAATGATTAAATCACATATACATATAAATGAAATGCAATCCCGAACCCAACTTAGATATCCATTAGCTACACACCACCCGTACCTACCAATCACACCGTGGGGATTACTAAATCGACCCTCCATCCGCTACACACCATCGAAGGCAGTTGCTGCAGTCAACATGCACATCGCCCTTATAATCGTGGCATAGCCACCAAATAATTGTGACAGAGTCACCGGATTTATAATATCGTGACCGAAGTCACCGTATTCATAATATCGTGACCAAAGTCACCGGATAATGTGGTAAAAACCACCGGAACATTTCCCCTTTCAATATTACCCATACGCCCATGCAATAACATATTATTTCAATACCATGCCATATATCCCCGAAATCATATCGGAATCATATACATTTCATATTTATGCTTATAGCATTATTAACGATGCAGATATCATTCCTTGTACATTACCCCAAAATCATAACCAAATATCGGATATGTCTCATATCAAAAATTTATACAAAATGTTAAGGAATAACGTACCTGAATTCACTGTACCATTAAATGATACCCGAAGCCATAATCATTTATTTTTCTTTATAAACACATTTTCATCAATAATACTATTAATCTATTAGAATTTTAGTGTAAGCTACACACCTTGTAAACACGAGATTGATAGAATACTTAAGATTTCGACTCTTGCCTACAATGTCGACAGCACCTACATAACACTTATATGAGAAATCGATTATCACTAAAAAGATATGGCCTTTGGCCGAATTTCATTATCTCCTTACCTTGGATTATTCAAATCCCGAATGATCCCCCCTAAACGTTGGCTACAAAGAAACCCCGAACTTTCCTTCAAGTTTCGGCCAAAGATAATAAAAGGAATTAGAGTTTCGCTTTTCAATCGTTAGAAAAAGAAAGGGATAAAGAAATTAGTCTAGAAGAGGTTCTTACCGAAAAGTAAAGACCAAAATGCAAATGGTCTCTAAACTCCAAAAAAAATTCAGCAAGATGAAATAGAAAAATAGATTCAAATGAAAAAGATGATAGGTTTTTGGTGCTTAGAAGCAATCGGTTTCAATGGTGTCAATGGAGTGAAATTTTCGGTTTTAGAAGAGAATGGAAAAGAAAAAGAAAAGGAGAAATGATCAAAGAGAATAAATGGGTTTCGGTTATGGAAGAAATTGAATAAAGAAAAAGTTGTTGGTAATGGTCAAGTAAGAAAGGATGAAAGAAAAATGCCTTCAAAAGTGGTAATATTTTGGTACCAAAAAGAGAGAAAAGCTTGAGAGAAAAAAAAAAGAAGAAAAAGAGTACCAATTTGGTCAAAATATGATAGCCAAAACAAAACAAAGTTTTCACCTATTGCAAATGACAATTTCGGCTAAGAAGAAAAATTTGGAGAAAAGGGAAAAGATGCACAAATTGTTAAGATTTTGGCCAACTAACACCCCCTAATCCCATACAACATTCGGCCAACCCCCCTAGCCCCCTAAGCCGTCCACATTCATGGTCAAAATGACCAGAAAAAATTTCCAAAACATCACCCATACATCAAGCCTTATGTCCCTTATCCTTCCATAACACCTTGATTCCATTCCTTAACTAATAACTTGCCTTTTTCCAATAGTCTACTATCCAAAAATGAAAGAAAATCCATCCATACCAAAAATAGAGTTTGACCGACACAATAGGAAAGAGAACAAGAAAAATAAAAATCCTTCCAATTGCTAACCAAAGGATTCGAACCTCTCCCTTCATGCATCCACCCAAGCGCCAACACCACTTTGCCAATAACTCTTCATGTGCTAATTTCAAACACTTAAATTAACTTAAGCATCATAATCACTTGATCCACTTCACTAAATTCTTCATACTAACAATTATTCTAGCTTCGAATAATTCTAAGCCTTCACAAGATTATATTAGGCACACAATAAAATCATATCCAAGCTATCACAAGCAACAAGATGATACTCAACTTTTAGGATGTTACACCTATATTTTCGAGCTACAAATCTATGACTTAGATTGTTTGAATCCTTAGGACTCTTTGAATTGAATTATCCATGTATAAATTATCTATGAATTATGATAAGACATTGTTGATAGGAATTATGAATTATAGAAAGTTCGTTTTAATTGTAAGTTGAGAATTTTGCTTGAGGACAAGCAAAAGCTTAAGTGTGGGGGTATTTGATAAACCAAAATAGTAACACATTTTAGGTCCACATTTAGCATACTTTTGGATGAATTATCCCTTGATTTATGTAAAAAGGTGCTCTTAATCCTTTCTTTTCATGACTTATACTCAGGAAAGCACCCAAGAATAAAAACAACGAGAAACAGGCTCAAAACGGACGAAAATGGGCCAAGGATGAAATCGACACGGCCTGGACTAAAGCTCACACGGCCGTGCCTTCTCAATATACTAGAACACAGCCTGATATCGATCTATACAGGCGTGTCCTCATTAGAAGTCCGAACACGGCCTGACCACGATTCACATGGGCGTGTGCCATGGCCATGCCTCTGTCATGGAGAAGAGCAATTTCATTCGGGAAAGGATACTTAGGGGCAAAGAAACCTATTTCAAAAGCCTATAAATACACCCTAAGTATGACCTAAAAAGGGGGGCCCAAAGCCATCGTTTAGGGGCGTCTTGCTAGGCCAGAGAAGGCAGATGATCGCTGTAAATCAGAGTTTTAAAATTTATAAAAGAATGATCGAACCTAGAAACTAACTTTGACAACGATTAAAGGCAAGTGCACCTATCGAACAGTAGTATAGTTTAGGCAAGAGTGGATTGTCGAACCCAAAGGAACTAAAAGTACTAATACTCACCGTCTTTTTATTATTTAGCCTTAATATAAAGTGATGATTGTTTAAACTAAAAATAATCTACTAACTAAGCTAAGACGCAAAGAAAAAAAGAATGAATTCAGGAAATAACTTTGGGGAAAACTCAGTTGACTCAAACGATACCCTTAGGAAAAATCCACCTAGACTTCACTTGTTATTTAACCTTGAACCATATGATTTATTTACTTAGTTTGATTCGTGAGACTCCCTAACGTTTATTAAACCCTCTCTCGAGGAGAATAACGTCTAACCCTAGGTTAATTAGTGGAACTCTCGTTCGCTTATAATAACCCCCTAGAATAGCAGTAAATCGATCTATGGACTCCCATATTAGGTTTCACCCTAATCCGGCAAAATCTCGTCACCCTATCTCTAGGCGATGCGATCAACTCGCTTAATTATGTTGGATCTACTCTTAGGCGGGGGTCTATTCCTCCTCCACCTAAGCACATTAGATTTGGATTAAGTTCACACAATTAAGAACAAATTAAGTTATTATCGTATAATTCAAATAATCAAATAACAAGATTCATCATAGGTTTCATCCCCTCTTCTGTATCAGAAGGTTTAGTTCATAATAATAAAAGACAACATCTCAAGAGAAAAGATAAAACAAAACATAAGAAATCCCTAAAACTCCCTGAAGGAATTGAAGAGGAGATCCTCCGTCTTGAGTAGAATTCCGGCTTCTTGAGATGGATCAACTGGCTATCTTCGAGTATTCCCACAAATCTGACCTTCTCGGCTTGGCTTCTTGGCCTAGCTCTCCGCCCCCCTTTCAGCTGGTACCTAGGGTGCATTTATAGGCTTTTGAAACACGTTTCTTTCTCCCTAAGTATCCTTTCCCGAATGAAATTGCTCTTCTCCACGGCAGAGGCACGGCCATGGCACACGCCCGTGTAAATCGTGGCCAGGCCGTGTTCGACACTGTTGAATGAGGCACGGCCATGTAAGTCGTGGTAAGGCCGTGTTCTAGTAAGAATGGTGGCACGGCCATGCGGCTTGAAGTCCAGGCCGTGCTGATTTCGTGGCTTGGCCCAATTTGGTCTGTTTTAAGCCCGTTTCTCGTTCTTTTCGTCATCGGGTGCTTTCCTGAGTATAAGACATGAAAAGAAAGGATTAAGAGCGCCTTTTTACATATATTGGGGCTTAAATCATCCAAAAGCATACTAAATGTGGGCTTAGAATATGTTACTTTTACGGTTTATCAAATACCCCCACACTTAAGCTTTTGCTTGTCCTCAAGCAAAATTCTCAACTTACAATTAAAACGAACTTCCTGTAGTTCATAATTCTTATTGATAGTGTCTCATCATAATTCAGAGATAATTTATACATGGATAATTCAACTCAAAGCTTCCTAAAAATTCAAACAATATAAGTCATAGATTTTGTAGCTCGAAAACTTAGGCGTTTCCCTTCATCTAAATAATTACCTTTAATTTGGAATTGACAAGGATTGACATCCTCAAAAAAAAAATTTTCACTCAAATCACTCAAAGTGTTTAAGGTTCACAATTAGGCACTCAAAGGTCGAACATGAAGAGTTAATCACATAGGCTTGCATGAAAATCAAATCTCCACCACTGAAATATGAGATGAAAACACAAATCAAAAGGTCATTGTTAGGGTTATAACGGGGCTAGGGTTAAGGTGTGGAGTAAGGCTGAATTAGAGGGTTAGAATCGAGATTGAATTGAAAAATTACCTAACTAAGAACTAATGAACTAATAATAATTACATCAATTGAAAACTAATAATACTAATAATACAAGCTTCTTTTTTCAATACTTGGAATTTAAGCGTATAAGCTCATTTAATCGCAACTAATGATGAATAATGAATATACTTTTTTTTAAGAAAAACTAAATACATAATAAAGGATAAACTACTAAAATTCATAATTAGGCAACTAATCAAATCAAATCTCGATATAAGGGTAGTCAAAAGGAATAGTGATAACAAAAACAAAGGGGTTCTGGGTTAATATTAGCGGTTATGTCAATAAATAGGGTTGTTAGGATTAAATGGGGTTCACTAAGGGTTAATTATGAAGGTAGGCTTTTTAATGGAGTAAGTGGGTTAAATCCTAGGTGCCTTTATGATCTCTGTGTATCAAATCAAAAAAATGTGGTCTCGACATGTATAATCGATGCAAGTTCTAGAATAACAAATCAGTGTTGACATACTCATAATCAATAAAGTGAGCAAGAAAAAGAATTTATGCTCTATAAGGTTCAAAAACTCAAAAAAATTATGGGTATTTTGATGTCAACCTCGTAAATTTCAAACTTCAAGGTAATATTTAAACTCAGTTCGACAACCTAGCAAATTTTTTATTTCTGAAAAATAGACTTATCATGCTTGATTCTCTAGTATTCTTAGAATTTAACTATCAATGCACAATTATCAATGACTTAATCTAAAACATATCAATAAAAATCATAAATCATCGAAAATTCCATCCTAATTAGTAATATGAGTAATTTACTTTCAAACAAGACTAAATTTAGGGATTTAAGTTAGGTATCTTTTTAGGTTGTTCACCCCCCACACTTGAGATGTACATTGCCCTCAATGTACAAAAATATATAATAACCTTGTAATAAAATCATCAGATATAGGGATAAGTGAAAACTTTCTAAATTTTTGGATGATTCCTTGAGAGGAGATTGTGCCTTTGGTAGTGGTGATGGGCCGTCTGGATGACGAACCTGCGCTAGATGAAGGAATTGGGAGTCTCATGCAGGATTAGCCAAGAATATCTAAAGAAACCTTAATAATATACTAATAATATAATTAAAGACAAGAAAGATAAAGAGAAGGAGACTAAGAAGGAAAATAAACTAATTTTAAAAGATAGAGGGGCCTGAGAATCCTTATGGTAGATGGTTCGAGAGGTTGGTGTGACTTTGAAGGTGACGGAGTTGTTGGTGATGGTGGAAGTGGCGTGATTCCCAAGCAACCTTAAGAACCTAAGAACAAGAAACTAAAACAAAATAAACTAAATTAAGTAGAAGAGAAGTAGAGATAAAGAAAATAAAGGAGACGATAAAAATAAAAAAACAGATAATTGGTCTCAAAGACCCTTGGCTTGTTGTTTGGATGAAGCTTCCGGCATGAACTCATGTGAATCGGTGTCCTTTGAGGAGACTGTGATTGGCCTTTTACGCTTCCTTGCCATGGATATGATATTGTTGTGGCTCAAGAGTCTAAGGATTTATTAGGAAAAAGGAAAAAGAAAGAGGGAGAAAAGAAAGAAAGAAAGAAAGAAAGAAAAAGAAAGAAAGGAGAAGAAAGAAAGAAAGTGGGTTAAGAAGAGAAAGGAGAAGGGTATGGTGTTTAAATAAACTTTCAGATCTGGCAGTTTCCCACACCCGTGGGTTGAGGGTGTGTCGATTCACACGGCCTCCTCGCACGGTCGTGCTCTAGGGCGTGTTGGTTCCCCACGCTCGTGTCTAGCCTGTGTTTGACAAGTCAGTATATTGGCACGGTTATCTGGTACAGGCGTGTTCAGCCCGTGGTTGGCAAGTCAGTAGCCTCACACGGCCGTAAAGCACGGCCGTGCCACTTTGTCTGTGCCCGTGGGGTAGTAGTTGGGTCCGTGATTCTGAAAATCTATTTTGCCCTGACATATACCTTCTCTGCTCTGTTAGTTCAAAGTGTCGGAGTACCCACACGGCCACGGTCACGGCCGTGTGTAAGGCCGTGTGGCCTGGAATTCTGCACTTGGTTAGTTGGTTGTTAGTTTCTAAAAAGGAAGATAAAAAGGAAAATTAAGATAAACTGAATATATAATAAAAAAAATACTAGTATTAGTGCTCGGGTTGCCTCCCGAGAAGCGCTCGTTTATAGTCTTAAGCTAGACTCTCTTCTCGTTTGCGTCTTCAGGGTGGTTTGAGGAGTTGGAAGTCCTTCCTCATGTTATTATCTGTATCCTCGTGAAAAAAATTAAGTCGAGATGCGTTTATAGTAAAAGTACCAAAAGTAGGATTACTTACCTCGACTGTTCCGTGTGGGAAAACACTGGTTACCCTAAAAGATATTTCTTTGTTTGTGCCAGGCTCCGGATGAGATATTCGAGGATTTACCTGATCTAACAGTACTTTGTCCCCTATTTTGAAGTAATTTGTTGTTCCTATTAGCTCTTTTGGGGTCTCCTTCGGTTTTATCCCGTGTGGTTTCGGTTCTTCGTCGTGTATCCCTAATTTCTCCTTGAAGTGTGTCTTCCACTCGTCTAGATCATCGAACTGAATCCCTCGATCTTCATGAGTTATTTCTTTGTTGGCATGGGGTTTAGGATCGGGTTTAGTTGTATTCTTTGGTGGTGCTTCCTGAAAATAAGGGTTAACAGAATGGTTATTAGTAGAATTTATGTTCTCACCTTGATTACTCGATGTTCTAGCCGAGTCGAGAGCCTTGATGGTGAATGTCTCATTACCTACACAAAGTATGAGTTCTCCGAATCAACATCAATTTTAGTCTGGCGATCGCTAAAAGGGTCTTCCTAAGATTAGGGGATCGAATTATCCTCATCCATGTCTAAGACAACAAAGTCTACTGGAAAAAGCGAATCATCGATTTTCACAAGAACATCTTCGATAATACCCTAGGAATTCTAACAGTTTTATCACTAATTGAATGCTCATCCTAGTTTGTTTGGGTTTCCCTAGACCTAATTGTTTAAACAATTTATAAGGCATGACATTTATGCTTGCCCCTAAATCGACTAACGATTATCAACAGTTAGTCTACCAATTAAACATGGAATTGTAATACTCCACGGATCTTTTAGCTTTTGTGGTAGCCTATTTTGGAGAATTTCTGAGCACTTTGTGTTAAGTTCCACATGTGACGACTCGTCTAACTTCCGTTTATTTGTCGAAGCTCTTTTAAAAATTTCCTAGAATCGCATCCGCGATGTGAGCTTCAAGTAATGGTAAGTTAATATGTAATTTCTTTAAGAGTTTAAGAAACTTACCGAACTGTTCTTCTATGTCGTCTCTTCTTAATGCCTCAGGGTAAGGTACGCGAGGTTGGTACTCATTGATTACCAGTTTTGGCTTGTCTTGTGTTACTTCAACTTTACCTTTTTCTATCTCGTTTCCTTGTGTTGGAGTGGGTTCGTCTACTTCTTCGCTTTCTTGAGCTGTTATGGCTTGGATTTGCTCCTTTGGATTAATTTCAGTATTATTCGGTAGACGCCCTTGTGGTCGTTCGGATAATAGCTTTGTAATTTCTCCAACTGACTGGGTAATTTCCCCGATTGCCTTCGTAAGTCCTCCAACTTGGTTCTCAATCTTTTTGATCGATGTTTGTTGGGTGTCGAGTGTTACCTTATTTTTTTTGGAGACGAGCTTCTGTGGATGCTATGAATTTGTTCAACGTCTCTTCAAGACTCGGCTTCTTTTCTTATGGATAGGGCTGATTTTGGAAATTTTGAGGAGGTTGTTGTCTTTGATTTCCTTGATTTCCTTGTCCTCCCCACGAAAAATTTGGGTGGTTCCTTCAACATGGATTATAGTTATTACTATATGGGTTATTATTAGATCTGAAATTGTTACCTATATAGTTCATCTGTTCGCTCTCTGTGCCTGGTTGGTAGGGTGGGTACTCAGAATTCGCCACAGTTCCACTTGCGTCGTCATCGCATATTTGGATGTACTGCGAAGAACACAAACTATCAATCTTCTTATTCATCAATTCTACCGATTTGATAGCATGGTTCTTGCATCGAGGTTGTAAACTCCATTTGCTTTTGTTGGCCTTGTTCTTGTAACTTGACACTGATAGTTATTCAGCGACATCTCTTCAATAAACTCGTAGGTTGCCTCAGGAGTTCTATTATTCAGGGTTCCACTGGTGACTGAATCAATTAATTGCCTCGTTGAAGGATTCACACCATTATAAAAAGTTTGGACTTGGAGCCACAAAGGTAAACCATGGTGCGGACACCTTCTCAAGAGATCCTTATATCTCTCCCATGCATCGTATAATGTCTCTAAATCCATCTGCACAAAAGAAGAGATATCATTACGTAATTTGGCCGTTTTGGCCGGTGGGAAATATTTTAATAAAAATTTTTTAGTCATTTGTTCCCATGTAGTGATTGACCCTCGTGGTAACGAGTTTAACCACTATTTAGCTTTATTCTTTAATGAAAAGGAAATAATCAGAAGACGTATGGCATCATCGGAAATGCCATTTATTTTGAAGGTATCATGAGCTCTAAAAATTAGCTATATGAGCGTTTGGATCTTAAATCCTGTAAACCATCAAATTGAACAAACTGTTGAATCATTTGTATAGTGTTAGGCTTTAATTCAAAATTATTACTTGATTATAGCGAGCCTAACAATACTAGATTCGGCTCTGTTAAATGAGGTTTAGCATAATCAAACATAGTACAAGGAGCATTATTTTCTCCCACATCTTGTGGTGGAAGATTATTTTCGTCCATCCCTTGATGAGGATTGGATCTGTCTTCTTGCTCTCCTTGGTAATTTAGGGCTCGCCTAATTTTTTTTGCGATTTCTTCGAGCGGTAGCTTCAATATCACTATCGTATTCTAAAGGTCCTCTCGGGTTCCTTCTAGTCATAAACTAGAGGTACCTGCTAGGAAAAGAAAGAAAGAAAGTTTAGCAAATTTAAAAATAAAAATAAATTACGAAAAATAAAAATAATGGCTAAAGTAATAAAAATAGAGTTTTCTTAATATTTTAGTTCCCCGGCAACGGCACCAAAAACTTGATCGCTGTAAATCAGAGTTTTAAAATTTATAAAAGAATGATCGAACCTGGAAACTAACTCTGACAACGATTAAAGGCAAGTGCACCTATCGAACAGTAGTATAGTTTAGGCAAGACCGAATTGTCGAACCCAAAGGAACTAAAAGTACTAATACTCACCGTCTTTTTATTATTTAGCCTTAATATAAAGTGATGATTGTTTAAACTAAAAATAATCTACTAACTAAGCTAAGAAGCAAAGACAAAAAGAATGAATTTGGGAAATAACTTTTGGGAAAACTCAGTTGAATCAAACGATACCCTTAGGAAAAATCCACCTAGACTTCACTTGTTATTTAACCTTGAACCATATGATTTATTTACTTAGTTTGATCCGTGAGACTCCCTAACGTATATTAAACCCTCTCTCGAGGCGAATAACGTCTAACCCAAGGTTAATTAGTGGAACTCTCGTTCGCTTATAATAACCCCCTAGAATAGCAGAAAATCGATCTGTGGACTCCCATATTAGGTTTCACCTTAATCCAGCAAAATCTCGTCACCCTATCTCTAGACGTGCGATCAACTCTGCTTAATTATGTTGGATCTACTCTTAGGTAGGGTCTATTCCTCCTCCACCTAAGCACATTAGATTTGGATTAAGTTCACACAATTAAGAACAAACTAAGTTATTATCATATAATTCAAATACTCAAATAACAAGATTCATCATTGGTTTCATCCCCTTCGGGTATCCGAAGGTTTAGTTCATAATAATAAAAGACAATATCTCAAGAGAAAGGATAAAACAAAATATAAGAAATCCCTAAAACCCCCTGAAAGAATTGAAGAGGAGCTCCTCCGTCTTGAGTAGAATTCTGGCTTCTTGAGATGGATCAACTGGCTATCTTCGAGTGATTCCTACAAATCTAACCTTCTCGGCTTGGCTTCTTGGCCTAGCTTTCTGCCCCCCTTTCAGCTGGTACCTAGGGTGTATTTATAGGCTTTTGAAACACGTTTCTTTCTCCCTAAGTATCCTTTCCCGAATGAAATTACTTTTCTCCACGGCAGAGGCACGACCATGGCACACGCCCGTGTAAATCGTGGCCAGGCCGTGTTCGATACTGTTGAATGAGGCACGGCCGTGTAAGTCATGGTAAGGCCGTGTTCTAGTAGGAATGGTGGCACGGCCGTGCAGCTTGAAGTCCAGGCCGTGCTGGTTTCGTGGCTTGGCCCAATTTGGTCCATTTTAAGCCCGTTTCTCGTTCTTTTCGTCATCGGGTGCTTTCCTGAGTATAAGACATGAAAAGAAAGGATTAAGAGCACCTTTTTACATAAATTGGGGCTTAATCATCCAAAAGCATACTAAATGTGGGCTTAGAATATGTTACTTTTACGGTTTATCAGCAGATTTGTGGGGATTCACTCAGGGATAGCCAGTTGATCCATCTCTAGAAGCCGGAATTCTACTCAAGACGGAGGATCTCCTCTTCAATTCCTTCAGGGGGTTTTAGGGATTTCTTATGTTTTGTGTTATCTTTTCTTCTGAGATGTTTTTCTTTATTGTGATGAACTAAACCCTTCAGATACCTGAGGGGGATGAAACCTAGATGACTCTTGTTATTATTTTCTGAACTATATGATAAATACTTGATTTGTTCTAAATTATGTGTGCTTAATTCTTGTGTTGATATTTCGCGAATATTAATTCAAGTCGAATGTGCTTAGGTGGTGGAGCAAAAGTCCCTGCTTAAGAGTAGATCTAGCATAATTAAGTGGAGTTGATCGCGCGCCTAGAGATAGGGTGACGAGATTTTGTTGGATTAGGGTGAAATTTAATATGGGATGTCCATAGCTCGATTTACTGCTATTCTAGGGGGTTATTAATGGGAAGGAGATTTCAATTAACTAACCTAGGGTTAGACGTTATTCGCCTCGAGAGAGGGTTTAATATAAGTTAGGGAGTCCTACGAATCAAGTCAAGTGAATAAATCGTCTGGTTCAGTGTTAGATAACAAGTGAAGTCTAGGTGGATTCTTCCTTGGGTGTCGTCTTAACCAACTGAGTTTTTCCCAAGATATTCTTCTAATTTCATTCTTCTTTGTCTTAGAATTTTTAGTTTAATAGTTAATTAATTTAGACTAGATAAACAACTTCACTTATTGTAGGCTAAATAATAGAAAGAAAGTTAGTATTAGTACTTTTAGTTCCTTTGGGTTCGACAATCCGGTCTTGCCTAAGCTATACTACTGTTCGATAGGTGCACTTGCCTCAATCGTTGTCATAGTTAGTTTCCAGGTTCGATCATTCTCTTTATAAATTTTAAAACTCTGACTTCACAGCTATCAAGAGGTGAAACTTCCTGAATTATGGATGAAAATTCTTGGAGGATGTTCCATGACAAAGACGTTGGAGGGGTTGTAGTGGCTACGGTTGTGGTCGTGGTGGCTACCCACTATTGCTGTGCTAGATGAAGAAATTGGGTAGCCTGTGAAAGATTAGCCAAGATATACTAATAATAATTAAAACTATACTAATTAAATAATTAAAGAAAAGCAAGCTAAAGTGAAGAGAAATAAAATATGAAGTAAAATTAAAAGAAAAGATAAATAGACCGTAGGGTCCTTTTTGTTGGATGGTTCGCAAGGTGGGTGTTATTTCTAAGGCTACTGTGGTGCTGGCGGTGGCGGAAGTGGTGTGATTCCCAAGCAGCCTGTAGAACCTAAAATTAAGAAACTAAAATAAAATAAACTAAATTAAGCATAAGGTAGTCAAAGAGAAGGAAAATAAAGGAAAAGAGTAAAGAAAAAGAAAAATTAAATGGTCTTTAAGACTCTTGGCTTGTCAAATATTTGAAGCGGTCGGCATGAACTTATGTAGATCGATCTCCCACAGGGGTGCTGTGCTTGGATCCTTCCGCTTTTTCGACATAGTTATGGTGTGGCTCGATAGTTAATGAAATATTAGAGAGGAAAAATAAGGAAAGGGTTGAGAAAGAAAAAGAAAACTAAATGGGCTGAATGGGTGAGAAGAGGGAGGGGTGGGTGGTTTAAATAGAATTCTTAAGTTAGGTACATTCCCACGCCCGTGTCTCGTGGGTGTGGCATCTCACACGGCCGCATCGCACGGCCGTGGTGGGCTTCGTTCGATTCTCCCACGCCCATGCTCAGGTCACCACGCCCATGTGTGATCTAACAGTGCTGACCACGGCCGCATTGCACGGCCGTGGGGTTTTGTCGATGCCCGTGGTGTGGTGGTTTGAGTCCGTGACTCTAAAAATTGATTTTCTCTGACTCGTACCATCTCTGCTGTGTTAGTACGGCAATTCGGTGCATCCACACGGCCACGGCCATGGCCGTGTGCAAGGCCGTGTGGCCTGGAATTCTGTACTTTTGGTTAGTTTATAGTTAGGTACTATAAAGAAAGAAATAGAATAAATAAGACAAAATAAAATGTAAAAGTTAATAGGGTTAGTACTCGGGTTGCTTCCCGAGAAGCGCTCGTTTAAAGTCTTAAGCTAGACTTACCTCTCGTTTGCATCATCATGGTGGTTTGAGGAGTTGAAAGTCCTTCCTCATGCTATCGATTTCATTATCATGATAGAGTTTAAGTCGAGATGCATTTATATTGAAAGTACCAAAAATGGGATTACTTACCTCGACGGTTCCGTATGGGAAAACACTGGTTACCCTAAAATGGATTTCTTTGTTTGTGTTAGGGTCAGGAGGAGATATTTGCGGGTCTGCTTTATCTAATAATACTTGATCTCCGATTTTGAATTTGTCTGCTTCTTGGAATGGCTCTGGTTCAGCTTTGTGTATCCCTATTTTTTCCTTGAAATGCGTCTTCCACTCGTCTAGATCATCGATCTGAATCCTTCGTTCCTCATGCGTTATTTCTTTGTTGGCACAGGGTATAGGATCGTATTGATTGTATTCTTTCTGGTGTTTCGAAAGAAGGGTTAACCGAATGGTTATCAATAGAATTTATTTTCTCACCTGGATTACTCGATGTTCTAGCCGAATCGAGAGCTTGGAGAGTGATTGTCTCATTACCTACACGAAGTATTAGTTCTCCTGCATCAATGTCAATTTTAGTCCTGGCAGTTGCTAAAAACGGTCTTCCTAAGATTAGGGCGATACTATTGTCCTCATCCATGTCTAAAACGACAAAGTCTACTGGGAATACGAATTTATCAATCTTTATGAGTACATCTTCGATTATACCCCTAGGAATTCTAACCGTTTTATCAGCTAATTGAATGCTCATCCTAGTTTGTTTGGGTTTCCCTAGACCTAGTTGTTTAAACAATTTATAAGGCATGCCATTTATGCTTGCCCCTAAATCAGCTAATGCATTATCAATAGATAAACTACCTATTAAGCATGGAATTGTAAAACTCCCTGGATCTTTTAATTTCCATGGTAGTTTATTTTGCAAGACTGCCGAGCACATTGCGTTTAGTTCCACGTGTGATGCCTCGTCTATCCTTCGTTTGTTCATCAAAAGCTCTTTTAAAAATTTTCTAGAATCTAGAATCTGTGAAAGAGCTTCAAGTAACGGTAAGTTAATATGTAATTTCTTTAAAAGTTTAAGAAACTTACCGAACTATTCCTCTGTGTCGTCTCTCCTTAATGCTTCGGGATATGGTATGCGAGGTTGGTACTCTTTGATTACCGGTTTTGGCTTATTATTACTTACCTCAACCTTACCTTATTTGATCACATTCTCTTGCCTTGAATTGGGATCGTCTAACCCTTCACTTTCTTGAGCTGTTATGGCTTGAATTTGCTCTTTTGGGTTAATCTCAGTGTTGCTTGGTAGACGCCCTTGCGGTCGTTCGGAAAGTAACTTTGCAAGTTGTCCAACTGACTTAGTAAGTTCCCCAACTTGATTCTCGATCCCTTTGATCGATGCTTGTTGATCATTAAGCGTTGTCTCAGTTTTTTGGAGATGGATATCTGTGGCTACCATGAATTTTATCAGCACTCTTCAAGGTTCAGCTTCTTCTCCTGTGGATAGGGCTGATTTTGGAAATTTTGAGGAGGTTTTTGTCTTTGATTTCCTTGATTTCCTTGACCTCCCCATGAAAAATTTGGGTGGTTCCTCCAACCTGGATTATAATTATTACTATAAGGATTATTATTAGGTCTAAAATTGTTACCTATATAGTTCATCTGTTCGCTCTCTGTGCCCGGTTGGTAGGGTGGGTACTCAGGATTCGCCACACTTCCACTTGCGTGTGTTGCATCACTTTGGATGTACTGCGAAGAACACAAACTATCAAGCTTTTTATTCATCATCTCTACTTGGTTTGATAGCATGGTTCTTTGCATCGAGGTTGAAAACTCCTACTGTTTTTGTTGGCCTTGTCCTTGTAACTTGCCACCGATAGTTATTCGGTGACATCTCCTCTATGAATTCGTAGGGTCGCTTCGGGAGTTTTATTGTTCAGTGGTTCCACTGCGCATTTGAATCAATTAGTTGCCTCGTTGAGAGGTTCACACCATTATAGAAAGTTTGGACTTGAAGCCACAAAGGTAATCCGTGGTGTGGGCACCTCATCAAGAGATCCTTGTATCTCTCTCATGCGTCGTATAAAGTTTCTAAATCCATCTGCACAAAAGAAGAGATATCATTCCTTAATTTGGCCGTTTTGGCCGGCGAAAAATATTTTAATAAATTTTTTTCGGTCATTTGATCCCATGTGGTGATTGACCCTCATGGTAACGAGTTTAACCACTGTTTAGCTTTATTCCTTAATGAAAAGGGAAATAACCGAAACCGTATGGCATCATCAGAAACGCCATTTATTTTGAAAGTATCACAGAACTCTAGAAAATTAGCTATATGAGTATTTGGGTCTTCGTCCTACAAACCATCGAATTGAACAAATTGTTGAATCATTTGTATAGTGTTAGGCTTTAATTCAAAATTATTAGCATATATAGCAGGCCTAACAATACTCGATTTGGCTCCTATTAAATATGGTTTAGCATAATCAAACATAGTACGAGGAGCATTATTTTCTCCCACATATTGTGGTGGTGGATTATTCTCATCCATCCCTTCAGTAGGATTGGATTCGTCTTGTTGCTTTCTTCTCGGTAATTTAGGGCTCACTTTGATTTCTCTGCGATTTCTGCGAGCGGTAGCTTTAATATCACTGTCGTATACTAAAGGTCCTCTCGGGTTCCTTCTAGTCATAAACTATAGGTACCTGCTAGGAAAAAGAAAGAAAGGAAATTAGAAGAGTTAAAACTAAGGTAAAAATAAAAATAAAAGTAAATTGCAAAAAAATGGCTAAAGTAATAAAAAAAGAGCTTTCTTAATATTTTAGTTCCCCGGCAATGGCGCCAAAAACTTGATCGTGTGTCAGAGTTTTAAAAATTTAAATAATGAGAATGATAGAACCTGGAAACTAACTATGACAACGATTGAGGCAAGTGCACCTATCGAATAGTAGTATAGCTTAGGCAAGACCGGATTGTCGAACCCAAAGGAACTAAAAGTACTAATAATAACTTTCTTTTTATTATTTAGCCTAAAATAAAGGGAATTTGTTGTTTTAAATCTAAATTAATTAACTACTAAATTAAAGACTCTAAGACAAAGAAGAATGAATTTGGGAAAATAACTTGAGGAAAAACCAATTGATTAAAACGACACCCAAGGAAGAATCCACCCAGACTTCACTTGTTATCTAACTCTGAACCAGACGATTTATTCACTTGACTTGATCCGTAAGATTCCCTAATGTATATTAAACCCTCTCTCGAGGCGAATAACATCTAACCCTAGGTTGATTAATTGAAATCTCTTTCTAATTAAAACCCATAGAATCGCATTAACTCGATCTATGGAATCCCATATTAGGTTTCACCCTAATCCGGCAAAATCTTGTCACCCTATCTCTAGGCGCGTGTTCAACTCCGCTTAACTATGCTAGATATACTCTTAGGCAGGGACTTTAGCTCCTCCACCTAAGCACATCAAACTTGAATTAATATTCGCGAAATATCAACACAAGAATTATGAACACATAATTAAGAACAAGTCAAATATTTATCATATAGTTCAGTAAACGATAACAAGATTCATCTAAGTTTCATCCCCTCTGTATCTCGAGGTTTAGTTCATAACAATAAAAGAAAACATCTTAGAAGAAAAGATAAAACAAAACATAAGAAATCCCTAAAACCCCCTGAAGGAATTGAAGGAGAGATCCCCCGTCTTGAGTATAATTTCGGCTTCTAGAGATGAATCAACTGGCTATCCTCGAGCGAATCCTCACAAATCTGCCTTCTCTGGCCTAGCAAGATGCCCCCTGTCAAAGGTACTGGGCTTCCCCTTTTAGGTCATACTTAGGGTGTATATATAGGCTTTTGGAATGTGTTTCTTTTCCCCTAAGTATCCCAATCCGAATGAGACTTCTCTTTTTCACGGCAGGGGCACGGCCATGGCATACGCCCGTATGAATCGTGGCCAGGCCGTGTTGGGTCGACTAATGAGGCACGGCCGTGTGGTCTTGGGCTCAGGCCGTGTTCGAGATTATTAAGGAGGCACGGCCGTGTGGTCTTGGGTCCAGGCCGTGTTGATTTCGTGATGTGGCCCATTTAGCCCGTTTTAAGCCCGTTCTTGTTCTTTTCATCCTCCGGTGCTTTCCTGAGTATAAAACATGAAAATAAAGGATTAAGAGCACCAAATTACATAAAATAAGGGATAATTCATCCAAAAGCATGCTAAATGTGGGATTAAAATATGTTACTTTTACGGTTTATCACTTGTCCCTAAATAAATAATTAGTTTATTTTGAATTTTTCTTAGTATTTCTTGGCTATTTCTTCACGGGATACCCAATTTCTTCATCTAGCGCAGTAATAGTGGGCAGCCCCCATACCACCACCAGAGACGCCTCCTCTAACTTATCTTTCACCTCCGAATCAAGTTTCCACACCTCTAACTCAAGGAATCCATCCAAATTTAGGAAGTTTCATCTCTCCCTATCTTTGATGAATTTCTATCTATCTTTGTACATTGAGGGCAATGTACATCTTAAGTGTGGGGGGTGAATCTTAAAAGTGCCAAACTTTTTGCATTATTCTCAAATCCTGAATTATGCCTTGTCTTAAAGTAAGTTTCTCATATTATGATTAGAATGAAAATTCCTTTGATTTATGATTTTTGTTAATGTGTTTTGGATTAAGTCATTGATAATTGTGCATTGATGATTTATACTTTAAGATACTAGAGAATCAAGCATGATATGTCTATTTTTCAAAATTAAAAATTTTTCTAGGTTGTCTACCTGAATTTGAATATTACTTTGGAGTTTAAAATTTACAAGAATGACATCAAAATACCCATAATTTTTGTGAGATTTTGAGCCTTATAGAGCATATATTCTTTTTCTTGCTCACCTTATTGATTATGAGTGTGTCAACATTGATTTGTTATTCTAGAACTTGCATCGATTATACATGCGGAGACCACACCTTTGATTTGATATACAGAGATGATGAAGGCACCTAGGATTTAACCCACTTACTCCACTAAAAGCCTACCTTCCCAATTAACCCCTAGTGAACCCTGTTTAATCCTACCAACCCTTTTTATTGACTCAACCGCTAATATTAACCCAAAACCCTTCATTTTTGTTATCACCATTCCTTTTAACTACCCTTATATCGAGATTTGATTTGATCAATTACCTAATTATTTCGATAGTAAATTCATCATTTATTATGTATTTGTGAATTGTTTAAAAAAATCAAATCAAAGTATATTCATTATTAGTTCTGTGATCAAGTGAGCTTATACATCTAAATTCAAATTGTTGAAAAAGAAGCTCGTATTAGTAGTGGTATTATTATTACAAGTTTCAATTGATGTAATTATTTATATTCAGTTCATTGTTTCTAGTTAGGTAATTTGTCAATTCAATCTCGATTCTAACCTTCTAATTCAGCCTTTATCCACACCTTTAACCCAAGCCCCGTTACAACCCTGTTAAAGACCTTTTGATTTGTGTATCATCTCAAATTATAGTGGTGGAGATTTGATTTTCATGCAAGCCTATGGGATTAACTCTTCATGTTTGACTTTTGAGTGCTTTTTCTTGAAACTTAAACACCTCGAGTGAATCTTTAGTGAGGATGTCAGTCCTTGTCAATTTTAAATCAGAGGTAATTATTTAGATGAGGGGAAACACCGATGTTTTCATGCTACAAAATGTATGACTTGGATTGTTTGAATATTTAGGACTCTTAGAGTTGAATTACCCATGTATGAATTATCTTTGAAATATGATGAAACATTATTGATGAATATTATGAATCAAGGAAGTTCGTTTTAATCATGAGTTGAGAATTTGGCTTGAGGACAAGCAAAAGCTTAAGTGTGGGGGTATTTGATAAACTGAAATAGTAACATATTTTAAACCCACATTTAGCATGCTTTTGGGTGATTTAAGCCTTGAATTGTGTAATTTGGTGCTCTTAATCCTTTGTTTTCATGTTTTATACTCAGGAAAGCACCGGAGGATGAAAAGAACAAGAAACGGGCTTAAAATAGACCAAATGGGCCAAATCACAAAATCGAAATGGCCTGGGCCCAAGCAACACGGCCGTGCCTCCCTAATCAGACCTGAACACGGCCTGGCCACGATTCACACGGGCGTGTGCCAAGGGCGTGTCCCTACCGTGGAGGAGAGGAATTTCACTCGGATTTGGATACTTAGGGGTAAAGAAACACATTCCAAAAGCCTATATAAACACCCTAGAGGCCAACTTTCAAGGGGCGTCCAGCTAGGCCAAGGAGTCGAGCCAGAAAGATCAAAATTGTGGAAATTACTTGAAGAAAGCCAGTTGATTCATCTCAAGAAGTCGGAGTTATACTCAAGACGGAGGATCTCTCTTCAATTCCTTCAGGGGGTTTTAGAGTTTTTCTTATGTTTTGTTTTATCTTTTCTTTTGAGATGTATTCTATTATCATTATGAACTAAACTCTCAAATACCTGAGGGGGATGAAACCTAAGATGAATATTGTTATCGTTTGCTGAACTATATGATAAATATTTAATTTGTTCTTAATTATGTGTTCTTAATTCTTGTGTTGATATTTCCGGGATATTAATTCAAGTTTGATGTGCTTAGGTGGAGGAGCAAAAGTCCCTGCCTAAGAGTAGATCTAGCATAATTAAGCGGAGTGGATCGCACGCCTAGAGATAGGGTGACGAGATTTTGCCGGATTAGGGTGAAACCTAATATGGGAGTCCATAGATCGAGTTAATGCGGTTCTAGGGGTTTTAATTAGAAAGAGATTTCAATTAATCAATTTAGGGTTAGACGTTAGTCGCCTCGAGAGAGGGGTTAATATACATTAGGGAATCTTACGGATCAAGTCAAATGAATAAATCGTCTAGTTCAGAGTTAGATAACAAGTGAAGTCTAGGTGGATTCTTCCTTGGGTATTGTTTTAATCAATTGGTTTTTCCCACAAGTATTTACCTAATTTCATTCTTTTTGTCTCATCGTCTTTAGCTTAGTAGTTAGTTAATTTTCTAGATTAAACCGATTCACTTCAATTTTAAGGCTAAATAATAAAAAGAAAGTTAGTATTAGTACTTTCGGTTCCTTTGGGTTCGACAATCCGGTCTTGCCACTAAGCTATACTACTGTTCGATAGGTACACTTGCCTCAATCGTTGTCATAGTTAGTTTTTAGGCCCGATCATTCTCATTATAAATTTTAAGACTGTGACACACCGATCAAGTTTTTAACATATTTCGGTTTATCAATAATAAAGAATCATTATATTCTAGTAATAAAAATTAGAAATAAATAAATAAATAATGCTAATGCCAAGAACTAAGAACACATCATTTAACCTAATAATTGAAAAACTAGTGAGCAAAGAAATTGAAACAATACACTAAGAATGCATCATAATAGTGGTTATAAAAATGACTAAAAAAATCAATATTAATAATGAGTTACTAAAGAATAACAGTAAATAGCAAATATATAGAGAAAAGAAAAATTAACTAGCTAATAAAAATAATAAGAAAACTAACAAGATACTAAGAATAAATAAATAATTTAAGGAAAGAATAATAAGAATAAAATAACTAAATGAAGAAAATAAAAAAAATAAAAAAATAATAATAAACCTAATCTAAATAGAAATAATAATAAAGATAATAATAATAAACAAAATAAAGAAAGATATAAATAAAAATAAATAATAGAATACAATAATAAAAAATAAACAAAAAATGGAAGGAAAGAAGGGGTGACCGACGGTGGGGCAATGGTCAGCGATGCGGCGGTCGATTAGGCAACGGCGAGGGAGTAGTCGATCGACTCGGGGAGGGGCAGTGAGTTTTGCGGTAGTGGGGGGCGGATGTGTAGAAGAAATAAAGAAAAGGAGAAAAAGGAAGGGATAAGAGGGGAAGAGGGGAAAAGAAGAGAGGAAAAGAGAAGGGTAGGAGGAAGTTTCGGGTTGGAGAAGAAGAAAGGGAAAAGGAGAAATGAGGGGGGGTCGACAGCGGCCGGAAGTGGGGGAGAAGGGTGGCGGCAGCTAAGGTTTGAGGAAGAGGGAAAAAGAAGGAAGAAGAAAGAAAAAAGAAAGTTGGGTTTTTATATGTGACACGGTCGTGTAACGGCCTGTGTTAGGCCACACGACCGTGTCACATGCCCGTGTGGTCTATCTCCAGCCCGTGTTCATCGCGAAATTTAAAACCTAATCTTCACATGGCCTTGGAAACGCCCATGTTTCCAAGCCATGTGGTCCACACGGCCGCGTCGCACGGCCGTGTGCTAAGTCCTTCGCTTCTCCCACGCCCGTGTAGAATTCCACACGCCCGTGTGACCTCCCACATGGCCGTGTGTATTGCCCGTGGAGCCCCCTGTCTTGTTTTAAATTTTAAAATTTGAAAAATTAGGCCCCAGTTTTCACACGGCCTTGGACACGCCAGTGTGTCCAGGCCGTGTGGTCCACATGGCCGTGTCGCATGCCCGTGTGGACTATATTTAGGCCGTGTCTCTGTTAATTTTTGGGAATTTTAAGCTCCAGGATCCACACGGCCAAGGACACGCCCATGTGTCCAGGCCGTGTAGCCCTCTGTCGATTTTTTTAAAATTTAAAAACTAAGTCCCAGGATCTACACGGCCAAGGACACGCCCGTGTGTCCAGGCCGTGTGGGTTTTAAAACACCATTTTTTTAATTAATTTCAAAAATATCATAAAATATAATTAGTAAATTAGGCATGTTAATGCTTGGGTTGCCTCCCGAGAAGCGCTTATTTAGAGTCTAAACTCGACTTGCCTCGTTTTCGGATGGTTACGGTTGTTCACGGAGTCGAGACTCCTTTTTCTCGCTATCAATTCTATTATCAACATACGGTTTGAGTCGAGTAGTATTTACCTTAAAAGTGTCGAATTTAGAATGAGTTACCTCGATTTTTCCGTATGGGAAGACATTGAGTATTGTAAAAGGAGTCGCTCCGTTTGCATTAAGCTCTGACGTGGTTATTCGAGGGTCAATTTCATCTAGCAGTACCTGGTCCCCAACCTTGAATGGTTCCCTCCTTCCTCAAGCTCGTCATGGAGTCGCTTCGATTTTGCTTCGTGTATTCTCGGTTTCTCCTTGACATGTGTCTTCCATTCGTCTAGTTCATCAATCCGAAGCCTTCACTCCTCATGAGTCATTCTGTGTTCGTCACATAGGATAGAATGTGGCTCCATCACTTTCTTCCAAAGGATTTCCTGCAAAGAAGTTTGAGCCACAACGTTACTCTCATTAACTAAACTCTTACTATCATCTCGATCACTAGATATTCTAATAGAATCACGAGCTTGGAGTTTGATCGTGTCATCGCCTACACGAAGTATCAATTCACCTATGCCAACATCAATGGTAGTTCTAGCTGTTGCTAAAAAGGGTTGTTGATCGCTGTGATTTGTCAAAGTTTTAAAATTTATAAAGAGAATGATCGAACCTGGAAACTAACTATGACAACGATTTGAGGCAAGCGCACCTATCGAACAGTAGTATAGTTAAGGCAAGACCGGATTGTCAAACCCAAAGGAACTAAAAGTACTAATACTAACTTTCTTTTTATTATCTAGCCTAAAATAAAGGGAATTATCATTTAATCTAAATTAACTAACTACTAAGCTAAAGACTCTAAGACAAAAAAGAATGAATTTGGGGAAATACTTGTGGGAAAAACCAATTGATTAAGACAATACCCGAGGAAGAATCCACCTAGACTTCACTTGTAATCTAACACTGAACCAGACGATTATTCACTTGACTTGATCCGTAGGATTCCCTAAGTTGTATTAATACCTCCGTCGAGGCTACTAACGTCTAACCCTAGATTGATTAATTGAAATCTCTTTCTAATTAAAACCCCTAGAATTGCATTAACTCGATCTATGGACTCCCATATTAGGTTTCACCCTAATCCGACAAAATCTCGTCACCCTATGTCTAGGCGTGCTATCAACTCCGCTTAATTATGCTAGATCTCCTCTTAGGCAGGGACTTTTGCTCCTCCACCTAAGCACATCAAACTTGAATCAATATCCCGGAAATATCAAAACAAGAATTAAGAACACATAATTAAGAACAAATCAAGTATTTATCATATAGTTCAGCAAATGATAACAAGATTCATCTTAGGTTCCATCCCCTCAGGTATCTGAGGAGTTTAGTTCATAATGATAAAAGAAAACATCTCGTAAGAAAAGATAAAACAAAACATAAGAAAAACCCTAAAACCCCCTGAAGGAATTGAAGAGAGATCCTCTATCTTGAGTATGACTCCGGCTTCTTGAGATGAATCAACTGGCTTTCTTCGAGTAAATTCCCACAAATCTGCCCTCTTTGGCCTAGCTGGACACCCCCTGACAAAAGCCTTGGGCTCCCGTTGAACTCTCCCTTAAGTTGCCCCCTAGGGTGTTTATATAGGCTTTGGAATGTGTTTCTTTGCCTCCAAGTATCCTACTCAGAGTGAAATTCCTACTAGGGTGCTTGTATAGGCTTTGGAATGTGTTTCTTTGCCACCAAGTATCCTAATCCGAGTGAAATTCCTCTTTGTCACGGCAGGGACACGCCCATGGCACACGCACATGTGAATCGTGGCCAGGCCGTGTTTGAGTCTATTAAGGAGGCACGACCGTGTGGTCTTGGCCCAGGCCGTGTCGATTTCTTTCTTTGGCCTATTTGGCCCATTTTAAGCCTGTTTTTCGTTCTTTTCATCCTTCTGTGCTTTCCTGAGTATAAAACATGAAAACAAAGGATTAAGAGCACCAAATTACACAATTCAAGGCTTAAATCATCCAAAAGCATGCTAAATGTGGGCTTAAAATATGTTACTATTGCGGTTTATCAAATACCCCCACACCTAAGCTTTTGCTTGTCCTCAAGAAAAATTGTCAACTTATAATTAAAACGAACTTCCTCGATTCATAACCTTCATCAATAATGTTTCATCATAATTCAAAGATAATTCATACATGGATAATTCAACTCAAAAAGTCCTAAAGATTCAAACAATCTAAGTCATACATTTTGTAGCATGAAAACATAGGTGTTTCCCTTCATCTAAATAATTACCTCTAATTCAAAATCGACAAGGATTGACATTCTCACTAAAGATTCACTCAAATCACTCGAGGTGTTTAAGGTTCAGGAAAAAGCACTCATAAGTCAAACATGAAAAGTTAATCCCATAGGCTTGCATGAAAATAAAATCTCCACCACTATAAAAAGAGATGATAAACAAATCAAAAGGTTTTTAACAGGGTTGTAACGGGGCTTGGTTAAAGGTGTGGATAAAGGCTAAATTAGAGGGTTAGAATCGAGATTGACCTGACAAATTACCTAATAGAAACAACAAACTGAATAAAGAATAATTACATCAATTGAACTTATAATACTAATACTAAAAACACGAGCTTCTTCTAAAGATGTGAATTTATCTGTTTTAAGCTCATAGAACATAGAGTTAATAATGAATATACTTCATTTTTTAAGAACAAATCAAGTAAGTAATAATAATAAATAATTTAACAACTGATAACGAAAATAGTTAAGTAACCGATCAAATCAAATCTCGATATAAGGGTAGTCAAAAGGAATGGTGATATCAAATACAAAGGGTTTTGGGTTAATATTAGTGGGTGAGTCAGTAAAAAGGGTTGTTAGGATCAAAGGGGTTCACTAGGGGTTAATTATGAAGGTAGGCTTTTTAGTGGAGTGAGTGGGTTAAAACCTAGGTGCCTTCATCATTTTAGTGTATCAAATCAATGGTGTGGTCTCGACATGTATAATCGATGCAAGTTCTAGAATAACGGATTAATGTTGACACACTCATAATCAATAAAGTGAGCATGAAAATGAATATAAGCTCTATAAGGCTCAAAATCTCACAAAAATTATGGGTTTTTGATGTCAACCTCGTAAATTTCAAACTTTAAAGTAATATTCAAATTTAGGTAGACAACCTAAAAAAATTAATTTCTGAAAAATAGACTTATCATGCTTGATTCTCTATTATCTTAAAGTTTAAATTATCAATGCACAATTAACTATGACTTAATCCAAAACATATCAATAAAAATCATAAATAATAGGAAATTTCATTCTAATCGTAATATGAGAAATTTACTTAAGAAACAAGATATAATTCAGGGATTTTCAAATAATACTATAGTTAACCCCCCTACACTTAAGATGTACATTGTCCTCAATGTACAAAGATAGATAATAGCCAAATAATAATAAAATCATAAGAAAGGGAGAGAAGTGAAACTTCCTGAATTTTTGGATGGAGTCAATGAAAAGAAACCGGATAGGATTGGCAGAGGTGAACGTGGGGGAGTGCCTTGAAGCGTTTAAAATTGACTCCTTGAAGTAGCCGGCTTAATCTTATTGTATCCTAAGCTATATATGAATAGTATGAAGAAAAATAAAAATAAAAGTAAAAGTAAATAATGGAAAATGAAAGAAGAAAAACAACTGGAAAAGAAAAAGGAAGAATGGGGGTTTAAATAGAGATGCAGCCCGTATTTTGGGGAAAATTTTTGTCCTATTACCACACGTCTATGGCCACGCCTTTTTACCTACCTGTGGTGCCCACACGGCCATGGCCACGGCCGTGTGAGTATGGAAAACCTGCGCCTAAATATGGAAATAAATAAAACTAAACTAATTAGTAGGGTTAGTGCTTGGGTTGCCTCCCGAGAAGAGCTCGTTTAAAGTCTTAAGCTAGACTTACCTCTCATTCGCATAATCATGGTGGTTTGAGGAGGTGAAAATCCTTTCTCATGCGATAAATTTGGTTATTGATATATAGTTTAAGTCGAGTAGTGTTTACCTTAAAAGTGCTGACTTTAGGATTAGTTACCTCGACCGTTCCATTTGGGAAGATTTTGAGTACCTGATCTCCTATCTTAATATGGGTTGTCCCATCGTTAAGTTTGTCATGGAGTTGCCTCATTTTTGCTTCGTGTGTTTTTAGTTCCTCTTTGAAGTGTGTCTTCCACTCGTCTAGTGCATCGATCCGAAGCCTTCGTTCCTCATGAATTTCTTCTTTATTGACACGAGGTCTAGGATCTGGCTCGGTTGTGTAGTTTTGTGGTGTTTCCTGTACAGAAGGTTGAATCAAATGATTATTAATAGAATTTATGTTTTTACCTTGATTACTCGATGTCCTAGCCGAGTCAAGAGTGTGAAGAGTGATCGTTTCGTCGCCTACACGAAGTGTGAGTTCACTGAATTGTTCCTCTGTGTGGTCTTTCATCATTGCATCAGGATATGTCACACGAGGTTGGTACTCTGTAATTGCCGGTTTTGGTATTTCATGGCTCACCTCACCCTTACCTTTATCTGCTACATTTTCTTGCCTTGGTTCTAGTTCATTTAACCCTTCATTATCGTAAATAGTTGTGGCTTGAATTTGCTCTTTAGGGCTAGTTTCAGTGTTGCTTGGCAAGCTTCCTTGTGGTCGTTCTCAGATCAGCTTAGCAAGCTGACCTGATTGATTCTTGATCTCTTAAAGTGATTCTTGCTATTTTTTAGCATTGTTTCATTGTTTTGAAGACGGGTTTCTGACACCGCTATGAATTTTGTTATCATCTCGTCAAGGTTCGGCTTCTTTTCCCGTGGGTAGGTTTGTTGTTGGAAGCCTGGAGGGGGTTGTTGTCTTTGATTACCTTGACCACCCCACGAGAAATTGGGATGGTACCTCCAATCTGCATTATAAGTGTCACTATAAAGATTATTTTGAGGTCTAGAATAGTTACCCATATAGTGAACTTGCTCGTTTTCAGCGCTCGGGTTGTAAGGTGGATATTCTGTATTGCTCATCCCTCCTCCATTCATATCGCTCTGTCAGACATTGGGTGTACCGCAAAGAACCACATAAACCGTAAATTTTCTTACTTAAAAGCTCTACCTGGTTTGATAGCATGGTTCTTTGCATCGAGGTTGTAGACACTGGCGGCTTGGTTGGCTTTGTGTCTCATGAATTGCCAGCGATAGTTATTGATTGCCATCTCCTCTATAAACTAAAATTACCTGTCAAAAGCAAATAAAAGAAGAATTAGCAAAGTAAAATAATAAAATTAAAAATAAACATAAGAATAAAAATAAATTGTGATAAAATGGCTAAAGTAATAAAATTTGAGCGTACTTAATATTTTAGTTCCCCGGCAACGGCGCCAAAAACTTGATCGCTGTGATTTGTCAAAGTTTTAAAATTTATAAAAAGAATGATCGAACACTCGAAACTAACTATGACAATGATTTTGAGGCAAGCGCACCTATCGAACAGTGAGTATAGTTAAGGCAAGACCGGATTGTCGAACCCAAAGGAACTAAAAGTACTAATACTAACTTTCTTTTTATTATCTAGCCTAAAATAAAGGGAATTGTCGTTTAATCTAAATTAACTAACTACTAAGCTAAAGACTCTAAGACAAAGAAGAATGAATTTGGGGAAATACTTGTGGGAAAAACCAATTGATTAAGACAATACCCGAGGAAGAATCCACCTAGACTTCACTTGTTATCTAACTTTGAACGGATGATTTATTCACTTGACTTTATCCGTAGGATTCCCTAAGTTATATTAATACCTCCGTCGAGGCTACTAACGTCTAACCCTAGGTTGATTAATTGAAATCTCTTTCTAATTAAAACCCCTAGAATTGCATTAACTCGATCTATGGACTCCCATATTAGGTTTCACCCTAATCCGGCAAAATCTCGTCACCCTATGTCTAGGCGTTCGATCAACTCCGCTTAATTATGCTAGATCTCCCTTAGGCAGGGACTTTTGCTCCTCCACCTAAGCACATCAAACTTGAATCAATATCCCGGAAATATCAAAACAAGAATTAAGAACACATAATTAAGAACAAATCAAGTATTTATCATATAGTTCAGTAAATGATAACAAGATTCATCTTAGGTTTCATCCCCCTCAGGTATCTGGGGAGTTTAGTTCATAATGATAAAAGAAAACATCTCAGAAGAAAAGATAAAACAAAACATAAGAAAAACCCTAAAACCCCCTGAAGGAATTGAAGAGAGATCCTCCATCTTGAGTATGGCTCCAGCTTCTTGAGATGAATCAACTGGCTTTCTTCGAGTAAATTCCCACAAATCTGTCCTTTTTGGCCTAACTGGACGCCCCTTGACAAAAGCCTTGGGCTCTCGTCGATCTCCTCCTTAAGTTGCCCCCTAGGGTGTTTATATAGGCTTTGGAATGTGTTTCTTTGCCTCAAAGTATCCTATTCCGAGTGAAATTCCTACTAGGGTGTTTGTATAGGCTTTGGAATGTGTTTCTTTTCCTCCAAGTATCCTAATCCGAGTGAAATTCCTCTTTGTCACGGTAGGGACACGCCCATGGCACACACCCGTGTGAATCGTGGCCAGGCCGTGTTCGAGTCTATTAAGGAGGCATGGCCGTGTGGTCTCGGCCCATGCCGTGTCGATTTCTTTCTTTGGCATATTTGGCCCGTTTTAAACTCGTTTTCCGTTCTTTTCATCCTCCTGTGCTTTCCTAAGTATAAAACATGAAAACAAAGGATTAAGACCGCCAAATTACACAATTCAAGGCTTAAATCATCCAAAAGCATGCTAAATGTGGGCTTAAAATATGTTACTATTGCGGTTTATCAGTTGTCCTAAGATTAAAGGTGTGTCACTATCCTCATCCATGTCTAGAACAATAAAGTCGACTGGGAATATAAATTTATCGATTTTTACAAGCACATTCTCAACAATACCCCTAGGAAATCTAATAGTTTTATCTGCTAGTTGAATGCTCATCCTAGTTTGTTTAGGTTTCCCAAGACCTAGTTGCTTAAACATTTTATAGGGCATGACATTAATACTTGCCCCTAAATCAGCCAAGGCATTATTAACATCTAAACTACTAATTAAACAAGGAATAGTAAAACTCCCTGGATCCTTTAATTTGTTTGGTAGTTTATTCTGTAAAATGGCTGAGCAGACTGTATTTAGCTCCACGTGCGACGTATCATCTAACTTCCGTTTGTTTGCTAAAAGCTCTTTTAAAAATTTGACTGAATTGGGCAACTGCAAAAGAGCTTCAATAAACGGTAAGTTAATATGCAACTTTTTCAACAGTTTAAGGAATTTACCAAATTGATCATTTGTGTGGTCCTTCCTTGTCGGATTTGGATATGGCACACGAGGTTTATATTCCTTACGGACTGCATCTTTCTTATTTTGGCTTACATCAACCTTACCATCGCTTACCACAAGTTCTTGCCTTAGTTCTGGTTTAGGTTCTACTAACCTTTCTTCATCGCACACAGTGATGGGATGGAGTTGCTCCCTTGGGTTAGGTTCGATGTTACTTGACAAACTACCTTGTGGTTATTCTGAGATCAACTTGGCAAGCTGACCTATTTTGTTCTCGAGCCCTTGAATTGACACTTGCTAATTTTTAAGTGATGTTTCGGTGTTTTGAAAACAGGTTTCTGACATCGAGATGAATTTTGTTAGCATCTCCTCAAGGTTCGGCTTCTTCTCCTGTTGGTAGGGTTATTGTTGAAAGCCTGAAGGGGGTTGTGGTCTCTGATTTCCTTGACCACCCCATGAGAAATTGGGATGGTTCCTCCAACCTGTATTGTAAGTGTTACTATAGGGATAATTCTGAGATCTAGAATTGTTACCCATATAGTGAACTTGTTCATTCTCTGTGCTCGGGTTGTAGGATGGATATTCTGTGGTGTTTATTCCTCCTCCATTTGTGTCGCATTGCATCACCGGATGTACCTGCATAGAAACACATAAACCATCAATCTTTTTGTTTAAGAGCTCTACCTGGTTTGATAACCTGGTGATCTCGTCGAGGTTGAAAGCACCGGTGGCTTTTATCGGCTTTGTTCTCATGACTTGCCACTGATAGTTATTCAGTGAAATCTCCTCTATAAACTCATAAGCCGCTTCAGGTGTTTTATTATTTAGGGTACTGCCGGGGCTGCATCAATCAGTTGTCTAGTTGGAGGGTTCAAACCATTGTAAAAAGTTTGAACTTGTAGCCATAGAGGTAACCCATGGTGAGGGCACCTTCTCAATAAGTCCTTATACCTCTCCCATGCATCGTAAAGAGTTTCTAAATCCATCTGCACAAAAGAAGAGATATCATTCCTCAACTTTTCCGATTTAGTCGGCGAAAATTATTTTAATAAAAATTTCTCAGTCATCTGTTACCAAGTAGTGATGGAACCTCGTGGTAATGAGTTCAACCACTGTTTAGCTTTATTTCTTAAGGAAAAAGGAAACAACCGAAGGTGAATGGCATCATCAGAAACGCCATTAATTTTGAAAGTGCCACAAAATTCTAGGAAGTTGGCTAAATGAGTATTTGGGTCATCATCCTGTAAACCATCGAACTGAACACATTGTTGGATCATCTCAGATAGTGTTCGGAAGCCAGTCGAAGTTATTTTAAAACAACAAAGCAGAGAGCCTCACAATACTCGATTCAGCCCCAGTCAAATTAGGCTTGGTATAATCGTACATAGTACGAGGAGCAGGATTCTGATTCACAGGATTTGCGGCAAACACAGGAGGTAGCGGATAATTATCAGCCATCTCTTCAGTAATGTTGGTATCGTCCTCTCGCTCTTCCTCTATATACTGTAGACTTCGCCTTATTTCTCCACGGTTTCTACGAGCTGTACTTTCAATCTCACTGTAAAAAAGAAATGGTCTTGACGGGTTCCTTCTAGTCATAAACTAAAAATACCTGCCAGAAGAAAATAAAAGAAAAGTCAGTAAATTAAAATAAAAAAAATTGCAATAAAAATAAGAATGGCTAAAGTAATAAAAATTAAGCGTTCCTAATATTCTAGTCCCCGGCAACGGCGCCAAAAACTTGATGGTCGCAAAACTAACTAATATTTCAACAAAGGCAAGCGCACCTATCGAACAGTAGTATAGCTATGATGATTCCGGAATATCGTATCCACAAGGGCTAATATTACTAGTAATAACTATCTTTTTATTATTTAGCCTAATAATTAAGGGGATTTGTTTTAATCTAAAATTTAACTAACTAATTTACTATGAACGCGACAGAGAGTGAAGAGAGTAATCGAATAAACCAATGAATAAAGACAATACCCAAGGAAGAATCCACTTAGACTTCACTTATTATTCTGACTCTGAATTAAACGATTTATTCACTTGCCTTGATCCGTAGAAATCCCTAAATTATGTTAATATCTCTTTCGAGACTAATAATAACTGACTCTAGGTTGATTAATTGAAATCTCTTTCTAATTAAAACCCTTATCGTCGCATTAACTCGATCTATGGATTCCCTTATTAGATTTGACTCTAATTCAGCAGATTTATGTCATCCTATTTCCAGGGTTGTAATCAAATCCGCTTAATTATGCTAGATCTACTCTTAAACAGGGACTTTTGCTCCACTAAATAACCACATCAAACTTGAATTAATATCCTGAAAATATTAAAGCAAGGGTTAAGAACACATAATTAAGAACAAGAACAAGTATTTATCATGTAATTCAGATAATTAAATAATAAGATTCATCTATGTTTCATCCTCCCTAGGTATTTAGGGAGTTTAGTTCATAACGTAAAAGGAAAACATCTCAAAATCAAGAAAACAACAAGACATAAAGAACCCAAAAACTTCTAAAAAACTTGATGGAGATCTTCAAACTTGGAGTGGATCTACTTCCGAGATGATTTCAACGGCTTCCTTCGAGTAATTTCTTCGTTCTACTCTGCGTGCTTCCTTAGGTCCTCTTCTGGTGTGTATTTATAGACTTTAGAATGCTCAGAAACCCTAAAAATTAGCTTCTTCCACGTGAAAACGAAGCAGGTTGCGACAGGGACACGGGTGTGTGATCAGTTCGTGTGAGAATGCTCAGGCCGTATGCAAATTTGACATGGCTCGCAATCGACACGGGCGTGTGTCCAGCCCGTGTGGTTCACACGGGCATGTGCTCAGCCCGTGTGGTATTGGCTTGGCCGTGAGGATCCTTAAGATGCCCATTTTGTCCGATTTTGGCCCATTTTCCGTTCCTTTCACTTTCCTATGCTCTCCTAAGTATAGAAACATGAATTTAAAGGATTAGGAGCATCAGACTCACAAAATTGTATAATAAAACATCCAAAAATACACTAAGCATGGGATTAAAATGTGTAACTTTTATGGTTTATCAAGGGGGATACTCACAACTCTTTTATCAATATCGTTTGGAAACTTGAGTCTAAAAGGTTCTAGATTCCACATTCCATCCTCAGTTACCATGTCATGAAATAAACAATCCGTCATAAGATTGATTTGAGAAGGTACATGATTGGATGAACACCAACAGTAGATAGAATTCCTGGTCCAAACAGAATAATATAAATTCCCTCTCGATATGGGTCGTACCTTAGCAAGTCCTCTCCATACGGCGGAACACCTTCTTTGTGCAATACTTTCGGGCACCGTCACTTTCACTGCATACTTCGATCGAAGAACTCAAATCCAGAAGGCAGCATCCGTAAAGACTTGATTAAACCCAAATTTAGCAAAAAGAAGAAGCATTCAGATCCTCTAAATGCCTTAGACCTCATCCTCCACAAGAACGAGGTTGACAATTAAAGTCTCAACCAACTAGAGATACTCTCCTTCCACCATTAGCCGAAACCTATATAAATTGTGTAACGACCCGAAATTGGGCCTAGTAGGATTGGGCCCAATGGGCCTTGGGCGTAGGAGTGTTTAAAATTTTTGAGAACAAGAGAACGGCATTATTTCAAGTTAGACTTATTAGGAAGGTGATTTTGGAAAGTTACGAGGTTTCTAGGAAGTTACGGGTTCAAGTTAGGCTATAGGTAAATTTTTGTATTTGAGCACTTAAGGGGAAAAGGCAAGTGGCATCAAGGCTTAAGGTAATAAGTGTGTATTTTGCTAGCATAAGAGAGCATATGGCAAGGAGGTTAAGGCATCAAGTGGAGAGCATGGAGGGAAGGGGTTCAAATCCTATCTTTTGCAAATTTTGGATTTATTTTTGTGCTATTCATCCATAGTGTCGGTCAAGGCTTTAATAAGGTAAGAAAGACTTTTTTTAATTTGGGAAAGATGGCTAAGAAATATGGTATGGAGGAAGATAAGGGTTGATGATGGAAAGAATCAAAAGAAAAAGGCATGTGAAGGGAACATGTTGGCTTATAGTGTGGAAGGTGTTTTGGAAAGATTTTTATTTGGTCAATGCTCATCTTTTGGAAAAGATGATACATGGTTTTGGTGAAGGGAAAGAGGGGGAGTCGAATTTCTCTAGCTCTCCCTTGCATTTTCACATCTTTGGGGGTCATTTCTTTTTCCTTTCTAAATATTTTGGTTCTTTTGATTGCATTTCCTCTTGACCGAAATTTCAATTTGCCTATTGACTTCCACTCTTTTCTTTTCAAACATTCTCTTTTATACACCATAACCGAAACACCAACTTCATCTCATAGCCGAAACTTGTTTCTTGTGGTTGCCGAAGCTTCTTTGTCTTCTCGGGTTTTCGGTGGTTGTAAGGCCGAATCTATTCTTTGCTACTTCCATCTTCTTGGTTCTCTTGGTGTGGGCCGAATCGGTAGAGTGTAGCTTACACTCTCATCATCTTTCTAGCCTTAAGGAAATTGATAGAAGGGGATCTATTATTATCAAGGGACCAAATCGCTCGATCACCTATCCCTCGTAATAAGGGACTCGGATTGTTGGTGCCGCGGAGAGTATCGTGTTACGGATTCCGAATAAGGTGTGTAATCCCGTACCCTTCCGAATACCTGTTTGAAATGGTGTGTAATCTCATACCTCTATGAAAGTTTGCATGAAATGTTCTGTTATTCGATCGAAATACCGAAGGAAAACCGAAAACTGGCATCCGTGACCACTCGGGCGTGCGCATATTCGTAGTGGTAACCATATTTTTGCAATGAAATAGTTTGGTCAGCAGCAGTGACGTGATTTTGAAAAATCACGAAAAATAGGATAAATGGAGTTAGAAAGTGAAAAAGATATTGAAATAAAGCTTAAGGTGTCTATTTTTATATAAAATAAATAGAGGAGGAAGAGGAATTGTATATTCTGTGATATCTTAATTTTAGTGAGACTGGTTCTGATTGACTTTGTGGTTCCATGTTCTATCTTGGAAAAATCGTTTAAAATTGTACAAAGTGAATTATGAGTTATAAGTTATATGTATAGATTCCTTAGGGAGCCTATTTTCAATTGAAACACGTGGGAACAACAGATGAAAACCGTACAGTGAGATATTTGAATTTTGGGTAAGAGAGGGCAGAACCGTTGGTCAGTGAAACAATTGAATATTTAATGAATAAACTGTACTAAACGGCTAAGCCAAAAATTCTAGAAAAATTGTAGTAAGAAGATATATGAGTAGTTTCAAGGAAAATTTACGGATCTAAATTTGGAGTTTTCTAACTCAAGTTATAGTCAATTTAGTCAGTATAACATAAATGGACAGTTTCGATTTTTTTGCCCCACATTAGTAGTTAAGTCTAGGTTGCGGAATTACCAAAATACCCTTGGATGGTAAGTTTCCAAAATACCCCTGGGTAGCGAGATTACCGAATTATGAAAATACCCCTATGGGCCGAATTACGAAAATGCCCTTATGGGCCGAATTACGAAAATGCCCCTGAAGGGCCGATTTGTTATATTGCCTTAACGGGTCGATTTGATATATTGCTTAAATGGGCCGATTTGATATATTGCCGTAATGGGCCGATTTGATATATGGTCTTAATGGGCTGATTTGCAAGTGCTACAATGGGCTGAATTTTTGTAATGAATCTCTGAATTAATTATTGTTATTTATATTTGTAAATATCATGATTTGCTATGTATGTTGCATTTATATATTTTGCATGGGATGGGAAAATTGTTGAAGAGAAGTGTAGCCTGGTGGCTTTCCCACAAATATTATGAAAAACAGTTTGACTGCAGCGATACATTTTGATTCTAGTGGCTCTGCCATAAATTCTGATAATGGCTATGTGCCAACCTAAATATGGCTTTGTGCCATCGTGATTATGGCTTTGTGCTAAACGTTTTTACCCGGGGCTATGTGCCTAACATATGAATTAACGACTCTATGTCGATCATTTTTACCAAGGCTGTGTGCCGATTATATTACCGTATATGTTATTCGGTGGCTCTGCAGAAATCAGATATCGCTATGCCACGCATAATTATGACTCGGTGGCTCAAAGCCACAATTATTATGAAATGGCATCTTGCTGCGAATTATTATAAATGGCAACTTGCTGCGATTGGTGTGTTTGGCGGGGTGGGTTGACTTGATCCCCACGGTGTGTGATGGGATGGTACGGGTGGTGTGTAGCGGATGGATATCTAGGATGGGTTGGGTTGCATACATTCATACATTTGCTTCATTTTAAGATTGTTATGTAAAAGGACTTAGGCCCATGATATTGCTATATGGGTTCAGGCCCAGTGGATGACGGTAAGGGATTTCACACTGAGTTCTTGTAACTCACTCCCCCTTTTTCTTAACCCTTGTAGGTAATGCTCAGTGATGTGGACTTGCGCCATGGATGACTCGGTGGAAGCCATACTTCAGAAATGGTGTTTTACTTTGAACTTTAAATTTCTATTTCCGTTCACTTTACTATTTTGGGTTTTTTTATGTTGTCAAAAGGCCTCGGGAGTTTTTTATTATTTGCTTTATGGTTGTTATACTTATTATTTTGCTTAAATTGTTTAAAATGAGAATTTTCTAAAAACTTAAATAAAGGTTTTCCAAAATCGATTAACAAATGGATTTCAAAATAAACTTTTATAAATATTTTAACACGGAAGTTTTCACTCAAACTTTCAAACGATATTTTTAAAAGACACGGTTTTATAAGATCATTAGTTCAAATTTTTGATTTCTCGATTAACTTTCGAGGATTAGTAGAATTTTATCAAATATTTTTAATTAAACATGTTTTCTTGATTATAACAAAATAATATCTATTTTAGTACAAATGAAAAGGGATTTAACACGTTTTTCTCATGTGACATGTCAGATCCGGTCATAACGCATGGGCCGGGTTTGGGTGCTACATTTTATGGTATTAGAGCCCGGTTGCAAAACTCGGCTGTGGTTTGGGTTCAAACACATTTTCAAAGCCGTTTAAAGTTTTAAATTATACATGTATTTTCTAAAGGAAGTATGGCACCACGGGTATCCGGCACCAAGTCAAGTAAGATGTGTTTTCAATTTATGATTATTGTGGTATGACTGTAGAAATACTCTAGAACTCTTAGCTTTAGGAGCTGAAACTATAGAAATTGAGACCTTAGATACGTACTACGAAAACAACTTTACTTCCTATACTCCATAAAACATTGTTTAATAAACACTGAAATAGTATACTGATTCATAAAAATCGTAATAAGATTAAGTCGACAATGGTGAACATGAACGCTAGAAGACGTGGACGCGGTAGACGTGGACGTGGTAGAGGCCGAGGTGCTAGGGCTAGATATTCAGCATCGGGGCATGTTTCCGAAAGGGAGGTGTTGGCATTGCCAGTGGCTGAGATGGAGTCTTATGATCGAGCTGGAATTGATGAGCTGACTCAGCTAGTTAGGGAGCTTGTGGAGGAGGTTAGAAAAATTGTTCGAACACTTCGAGTTGGGCGCATAGACTGTAAGAAGAAATTAGATCGCGGTTCTATAGGGCCGCAGTCTCGTTCTGTGAAGCATGTTAAGGCACGTCCAAACTTTTCGACTTGCGATTATTGCAGAAGGCGTCATCCGGGAGAATGCTGGAGAAGGTCAGGAGCATGCTTGAGATGCGGGTCTAAGAAGCATAAGGCTCGGGATTGTTTCATCACCATCAAGTTAGGTATGTTATGGTTGGGCGTGATGATTGAATGTAGAAAATTTTAGGTATAAGTGGTAGATAGCTGCTTGCTTCCGTGGTTAGGTGTTTGGTTGTGTGAAAGAGGATTCAAGATTATGTTAAAAGTACATTAGTGTTATTAAGATCATAGTGCGCAGTGAAAGCATAGTGGTGTGATTTGAGCGTTGCATTTAGTAGTTGGTTGGAAATTTTGAGGACGGAATTTCTTTAAGGAGGGTAGAATCGTAACGAACCAAAATTGGGCCTAGTAGGATTGGGCCCAATGGGCCTTGGGCGTAGGAGTGTTTAAAATTTTTGAGAACAAGAGAACGGCATTATTTCAAGTTGGACTTATTAGGAAGGTGATTTTGGAAAGTTACGAGGTTTCTAGGAAGTTGCGGGTTCAAGTTAGGCTATAGGTAAATTTTTGTATTTGAGCACTTAAGGGGAAAAGGCAAGTGGCATCAAGGCTTAAGGTAATAAGTGTGTATTTTGCTAGCATAAGAGAGCATATGGCAAGGAGGTTAAGGCATCAAGTGGAGAGCATGGATGGAAGGGGTTCAAATCCCATCTTTTGCAAATTTTGGATTTATTTTTGTGCTATTCATCCAAAGTGTCGGTCAAGGCTTTAATAAGGTAAGAAAGACTTTTTTTAATTTGGGAAAGATGGCTAAGAAATATGGTATGGAGGAAGATAAGGGTTGATGATGGAAAGAATCAAAAGAAAAAGGCATGTGAAGGGAACATGTTGGCTTATAGTGTGGAAGGTGTTTTGGAAAGATTTTTATTTGGTCAATGCTCATCTTTTGGAAAAGATGATACATGGTTTTGGTGAAGGGAAAGAGGGGGAGCCGAATTTCTCTAGCTCTCCCTTGCATTTTCACATCTTTGGGGGTCATTTCTTTTTCCTTTCTAAATATTTTGGTTCTTTTGATTGCATATCCTCTTGACCGAAACTTCAATTTGCCTATTGACTTCTACTCTTTTCTTTTCAAACATTCTCTTTTATACACCATAACTGAAACATCAACTTCATCTCATAGCCGAAACTTGGTTCTTGTGGTTGCCGAAGCTTCTTTGTCTTCTCGGGTTTTCGGTGGTTGTAAGGCCGAATCTATTCTTTGCTACTTCCATCTTCTTGGTTCTCTTGGTGTGGGCCGAATCGGTAGAGTGTAGCTTACACTCTCATCATCTTTCTAGCCTTAAGGAAATTGATAGAAGGGGATCTATTATTATCAAGGGACCAAATCGCTCGATCACCTATCCCTCGTAATAAGAGACTTGGATTGTTGGTGCCGCGGAGAGTATCGTGTTACGGATTCCGAACAAGGTGTGTAATCCCGTACCCTTCCGAATACCTGTTTGAAATGGTGTGTAATCTCATACCTCTCTAAAAGTTTGCATGAAATGTTCTGTGATTCGGTCGAAATATCGAAGGAAAACCAAAAACCGGCATCCGTGACCACTCGGGCGTTCGTATATTCGTAGTGGTAACCATATTTTTGCAATGAAACAGTTTGGTCAGCAGCAGTGATGTGATTTTGAAAAATCACGAAAAATAGGATAAAGGGAGTGAGAAAGTGAAAAAGATATCGAAATAAAGCTTAAGGTGTCTATTTTTATATAAAAGAAATAGAGGAGGAAGAGGAATTGTATATTCTGTGATATCTTAATTTTAGTGAGACTGGTTCTGATTGACTTCATGGTTCCCTATTCTGTCTTGGAAAAATCGTTTAAAATTGTAAAAAGTGAATTATGAGTTATAAGTTATATGTATAGATTCCTTAGTGAGCCTATTTTCAATAGAAACAAGTGGGAGCAACATATGAAAACTGTACAGTGATATATTTGAATTTTGGGTAAGAGAGGTCAGAACCGTTGGTCAGTGAAACAATGGAATATTTAATGAATAAACTGTACTAAACGGCTAAGCCAAAAATTCTGGAAAAATTGTAGTAAGAAGATATATGAGTCTAGTTTCAAGGAAAATTTACGGATCTAAATTTCGAGTTTTCTAACTCGAGTTATAGTCAATTTAGTCAGCATGATGTAAATGGACAGTTTCGATTTTTATGCCCCACATTAGTAGTTAAGTCTAGGTTGCAGAATTACCAAAATACCCTTGAAGGGCAAGTTACCAAAATACCCCTGGGTTGCGAGATTACTGAATTACGAAAATGCCCTTATGGGCCGAATTACGAAAATGCCCCTATGGGCCGAATTACGGAAATGCCCTTAAAGGGCCAGTTTATTATATTGCCTTAACGGGCCGATTTGATATATTGCTTAAATGGGCCGATTTGATATATTGTCGTAATGGGTCGATTTGATATATGGTCTTAATGGGCTGATTTGCAAGTGCTACAATGGGCCGAATTTTCGTAATGAATCTCTGAATTAATTATTGTTGTTTATATTTGTAAATATCATTATTTGCTATGTATGTTGCATTTACATATTTTGCATGGGATGGGAAAAATGTTGAAGAGAAGTGTAGCCTGGTGGCTTTGCCACAAATATTATGAAAGCAGTTTGACTGCAGCGATACATTTTGATTCTGGTGGCTTTGCCACAAATTCTGATAATGGCTATGTGCCAACCTAAATATGGCTTTGTGCCGTCGTGATTATGGCTTTGTGCTAAACGTTTTTACCCGGGGCTATGTGCCTAACATATGAATTAACGACTCTGTGTCGATCATTTTTACCAAGGCTGTGTACCGATTATATTACCGTATATGATATTCTGGTGGCTCTGCCAAAATCTGTATAATGGCTATGCCACGCATAATTATGACTTTGGTGGCTCAGCCACAATTATTATGAAATGGCATCTTGCCTGCGAATTATTATAAATGGCAACTTGCCTGCGATTGGTGTGTTTGGCGGGGTGGGTTGACTTGATCCCCACAGGTGTGATGGGATGGTACGGGTGGTGTGTAGCGGATGGATATCTAGGATGGGTTGGGTTGCATACATTCATACATTTGCTTCATTTTAAGATTGTTATGTAAAAGGACATAGGCCCATGATATTGCTATATGGGTTCAGGCCCAGTGGATGACGGTAAGGGATTTCACACTGAGTTCTTGTAACTCACTCCCCCTTTTTCTTAACCCTTGTAGGTAATACTCAGTGATGTGGACTTTGGCCATGGATGACTCGGTGGAAGCCATACTTCAGAAATGGTGTTTTACTTTGAACTTTAAATTTCTATTTCCGTTCACTTTACTAATTTGGGTTTTTTTTTATGTTGTCATAAGGCCTCTGGAGTATTTTATTATTTGCTTTATGGTTGTTATACTTATTATTTTGCTTAAATTGTTTAAAATGAGAATTTTCTAAAAACTTAAATAAAGGTTTTCCAAAATCGATTAACAAATGGGTTTCAAAATAAACTTTTATAAATATTTTAACACGAAAGTTTTCACTCGAACTTTCAAACGATATTTTTAAAAGACACGGTTTTATAAGATCATTAGTTCAAATTTTCGATTTCTCGATTAACTTTCGAGGATTAGTAGAATTTTATCAAATATTTTTAATTAAACATGTTTTCTTGATTATAACAAAATAATATCTATTTTAGTACAAATGAAAAGGGATTTAACACGTTTTTCTCATGTGACATGTCAGATCCGGTCATAATGCATGGGCCAGGTTTGGGTGCTACATTTTATGGTATCAGAGCCCGATTGCAAAACTCGACTGTAGTTTGGGTTCAAACACGTTTTCAAAGCCGTTTAAAGTTTTAAATTATACATGTATGTTCTAAAGGAAGTATGGCACCACGGGTATCCCGCACCAAGTCAAGTAAGATGTGTTTTCAATTTATGATTATTGTGGTATGACTGTAGAAATACTCTAGAACTCTTAGCTTTAGGAGCTGAAACTATAGAAATTGAGACCTTAGATACGCATTACTCACGAAAACAACTTTACTTCCTATACTCCATAAAACATTGTTTAATAAACTTTGAAATAGTATCTTGATTCATAAAACTCGTAATAAGATTAAGTCGACATTGGTGAACATGAACGCTAGAAGGCGTGGGACGCGGTAGACGTGGGACGTGGTAGAGGCCGAGGTGCTAGGGCTAGATCTTCAACATCGGGGCATGTTTCCGAAGGGAGGTGCTTGGCATTGCCGATGGGTGAGAGCAGTCTTATGACCGAGCCGGAATTGATGAGTGACTCGGCTAGTTAGGAGCTTGTGGAGGAGGTTAGAGAAATTGGTCGAACACTTCGAGTTGGGCGCGTGGACTGTAAGAAGAAATTAGATCGCGGTTCTCTAGGGCCGCAGTCTCGTTCTGTGAAGCGTGTTAAGGCACGTCTAAACTTTTTGGCTTGTGATTATTACAGAAGGCGTCATTCGGGAGAATGCTGGAGGAGGTGAGGAGCATGCTTGAGATGCAGGTCTAAGGAGCATCAGGCTCGGGATTGTTTCATCACCATCAAGTCAGGTATGTTATGGTTGGGCGTGATGATTGAATGTAGAAAATTTTAGGTATAAGTGGTAGATAACTGCTTGCTTCTGTGGTTAGGTGTTTGGTAGAGGGTTCAAGATTATGTTAAAAGTACATTAGTGTTATTAAGATCAGAGTGCGCAGTGAAAGCATAGTGGTGTAATTTGAGTGTTGCGTTTAGTAGTTGGTTAGAAATTTTGAGAATGAAATTTCTTTAAGGAGGGTAGAATCAAAATAAAGGGAGTTAGAAAGTGAAAAAGATATCGAAATAAAGCTTAAGGTGTCTATTTTTATATAAAAGAAACAGAGGAGGAAGAAAAATTGTATATTCTGTGATATCTTAATTTTAGTGACACTGGTTCTGATTGACTTCATTGTTCCCTGTTCTGTCTTGGAAAAATAGTTTAAAATTGTACAAAGTGAATTATGAGTTATAAGTTATATGTATAGATTCCTTAGTGAGCCTATTTTCAATAGAAACAAGTGGGAGCAACATATAAAAACCGTACAGTGAGATATTTGAATTTTGGGTAAGAGAGGGCAGAACCGTTGGTCAGTGAAACAAGGGAATCTTTAATGAATAAACTGTACTAAAAAGCTAAGCCAAAAATTATAGAAAAATTTTAGAAAGAAGATATATGATTCTAGTTTCAAGGAAAATTTACGGATCTAAATTTGGAGTTTTCTAACTCGAGTTATAGTCAATTTAGTCAGTATGACGTAAATGGACAGTTTCGATTTTTATGCCCCACATTAGTAGTTAACTCTAGGTTGCGGAATTACCAAAATACCCTTGGAGGGTAAGTTACCAAAATACCCCTGGGTTGCGAGATTACTAAATTACAAAAATGCCCCTATGGGCCGAATTACGAAAATGCCCCTATGGGCCGAATTACGAAAATGCCCCTATGGGTCGAATTACGGAAATGCCCCTAAAGGGCCGATTTGTTATATTGCCTTAACGGGCCGATTTGATATATTGCTTAAATGGGCCGATTTGATATATTGCCGTAATGGGCTGATTTGATATATGGTCTTAATGGGCTGATTTGCAAGTGCTACAACGGGCCGAATTTTTGTAATGAATCTCTGAATTAATTATTGTTGTTTATATTTGTAAATATCATGATTTGCTATGTATGTTGCATTTACATATTTTGCATGGGATGGGAAAAATGTTGAAGAGAAGTGTAGCCTGGTGGCTTTGCCACAAATATTATGAAAAGCAGTTTGACTGCAGCGATACATTTTGATTCTGGTGGCTCTGCCACAAATTCTGATAATGGCTATGTGCCAACCTAAATATGGCTTTATGCCATCATGATTATGGCTTTGTGCTAAACGTTTTTACCCTGGGCTATGTCCTAACATATGAATTAACGACTCTATGTCGATCATTTTTACCAAGGCTGTGTGTCGATTATATTACCGTATATGATATTTTGGTGGCTCTGCCACAATCTGTATAGTGGCTATGCCACGCATAATTATGACTCTGGTGGCTTAGCCACAATTATTATGAAATGGCATCTTGCCTGCGAATTATTATAAATGGCAACTTGCCTGCGATTGGTGTGTTTGGCGGGGTGGGTTGACTTGACCCCCACAGGTGTGATGGGATGGTACGGGTGGTGTGTAGCGGATGGATATCTAGGATGGGTTGGGTTACATACATTCATACATTTGCTTCATTTTAAGATTGTTATGTAAAAGGGCCTAGGCCCATGATATCGCTATATGGGTTCAGGCCCAGTGGATGACAGTAATGGATTTCACACTGAGTTCTTGTAACTCACTCCCCCTTTTTCTTAACCCTTGTAGGTAATGCTCAGTGATGTGGACTTGGGCCATGGATGACTCGGTGGAAGCCATACTTCAGAAATGGTGTTTTATTTTGAACTTTAAATTTCTATTTCCGTTCACTTTACTATTTTGGTTTTTTTTTATGTTGTAATAAGGCCTCTGGAGTTTTTTATTATTTGCTTTATGGTTGTTATACTTATTATTTTGCTTAAATTGTTTAAAATGAGAATTTTCTAAAAACTTAAATAAAGGTTTTCCAAAATGGATTAACAAATGGATTTCAAAATAAACTTTTATAAATATTTTAACACGGAAGTTTTCACTCGAACTTTCAAACGATATTTTTAAAAGACACAGTTTTATAAGATCATTAGTTCAAATTTTTGATTTCTCGATTAACTTTCGAGGATTAGTAGTATTTTATCAAATATTTCTAATTAAACATGTTTCCTTGATTATAACAAAATAATATCCATTTTAGTACAAATCAAAAGGGATTTAACACGTTTTTCTCATGTGACATGTCAGATCCGGTCATAACGCACGGGCCGGGTTTGGGGTGTTACAAATTGTCTTGCCGACCGTTCAATATACACACAAATACATTTCAAAATTCACATTGGTTGCATAAAATAATTTGGTAAAGAAATAAGAACAGACTAAGCAAGAGTAACACTACCTGCCATAGAGAGCTACTTAGCGTCTCAATTACTCAATTTGCTACGCACCTATTCTACCACAAACTGCAATGTAGAGTTAGAAATACTGTTATGGAATAACGGCACTCCCAAGTACATTTGAATATCTTGAGCCCTTTGTAAGCCAAGTAAACTACTTAGCATGTTACTAAGATCATCACCCACTCCTTCAGAAAAAAAAATGTTGGTTTTCTGGGCATTGGCTCAACGGCTTGAGAAACTATAGAAGCGGTGAAGAATTCCTTTAAGGATCCGAACATTCTTTAAGTCCGCTTTCGAATAGATAACCAAATCATTTGCAATGAACAAATGAGAAAGAACTGGCCCCATCTAGATAGTTTGATTTCAATTTGTTAAAAAGAACCAAAGAACTAAATGGATCCGGTGGCTTGGTTTAATTTCAATATGCTAAGGAAAAGAAAAGGCTGCAAAGTAACCTCATTTTTTTTTCAACGGATAGAGTAAAATATCTTAGTAATGTCAATTTAAATGATCTTTGTCTGCCCAGTTTTTCTTTACAAATGACTCATTATTCTTTCTTGAAGTTGAATAAAGTAATTTTCAAAGGATAAGGCTTTGTCAATCAAGAGGAAATGATTCCATGATTTGGTCTTTTGATAATAAGGAAAAGTTCACTAGTACTTCTGGATGCAAGGAATTAAAAGAAGGCATTAAGGACAAGGCAATTAAGGAAAGTAATAAAGGGAAATGGTGTAGGACACTAGTAGGGTAGGAGACGGTAAATACTACCAGATCTTTCTTACAAAAATATCATCCTAGAGCAATAGGAGGAATTATTACTGATTTTTGTAAAAAGGTCATAAATGGAAGAGGTAAGAAGGTTGATATTATTTTGGTTCGATTAGATTCTAAGTCCACTTTGAATATCTAATGATTGGAATATTAATGATTCATTAACTTAATGGAATATGAAAAAAAAATATAATTTTACAGTGATTATTTAAATTAATTCACAGTTTCAACTGCAGCAACAATGGCAACATTCCTATGCCATCAATATTATATTGTATCAATCAAGATAACAAATTCACACATTATTATCTATACAAATTCCCTTAATTTTTTTGCCTAATACTCATTTGGATTTTCAAGCTCGAGAGTTGATGTTATCTCATATCCTATTGAGACATAATATTTCATAAATCGATTCCCAGCAAGGAGTCGAGGTGCTTGAACCTCTGTGTTAACCAATTCCTTTTCACAATTAGCAATTTCGGGACCTATAACAGCTGCATCATAGTTTGCGGTTTGGGGATCTTCAACCAATTCTGAAGATACCATTTCAAATGATAAGATTTCATATTTGTAAGCCTCAACGCAACAATTAAGAGCTTTCAAAGCCTGGGGAGAACCTGGTTTCTTAATTGTTTCATTACATACATTCAACGTTGCTTTGGCATTTGCTGCTCCTAATTTCTTAATGAGGGTTCCTAGTTGGGTTGTATCTATTATCGTAATAACTTCGGGAGCAGAAAGTGCTTTCAGGCAAAACCTACGATTTTGAATTGCCTTGCCATTGCATAAATTTTCTACTAGTTGCGATGAAGGTATCGAAGGGAAACATTAGCCTTTGGAATAATTACACTTGTTGGCAAAGAAGAAAGCAAAAAGATAGATAAGAAAATAACTAAAACTAAGCATAATTGATTTGGAGGAGCCATTCTCTTCTAGATTATGAAACGAAGATATTTTTAATTACAAATTTTGATCTTGTGATTTTTTAATTTCTTTTACCACTTTTTATAAAGGTAAAACAAATCTATTTTTGGATAAGTCTTAGCAACAATAACATACATTATTGATGGGCTCGAAACTAACTAATATTTTGACAAAGGCCAGCGCACCTATCGAACAGTAGTATAGCTTTGATGAGTTCGGAATATCATATCCTCAAGGACTAAAATTACTAGTAGTAACTATCTTTTTATTATTTAACCTAATAATTAAGGGGATTTATTTTAATCTAAAATTTAACTAACTAATTAACTATGAACGCAACAGAGAGTGAAGAGAGTAATCGAATAAACCAATGAATAAAGACAATACCCAAGGAAGAATCCACCTAGACTTCACTTATTATTCTGACTCTGAATTAAACGATTTATTCACTTGCCTTGATCCGTAGAAATCCCTAAATTATGTTAATATCTCTTTCAAGACTAAAAACAACTGACTCTAGGTTGATTAACTGAAATCTCTTTCTAATTAAAATCCCTATCGTCGCATTAACTCGATCTATGGATTCCCTTATTAGATTTGACTCTAATCCGGCAGATTTATGTCATCCTATTTCTAGGATTGCAATCAACTCCGCTTAATTATGCGAGATCTTATCTTAAACAGGAACTTTTGCCCCACTGAATAAGCACATCAATCTTGAATTAATATCCTGAAAATATTAAAGCAAAGGTTAAGAACACATAATTAATAACAAGAACAAGTATTTATCATGTAATTAAGATAATTAAATAATAAGATTCATCTAGGTTTCATCCTCCCTAGGTATTTAGGGAGTTTAGTTCATAACATAGAAGGAAAACATCTTAGAATTAAGAAAACAACAAGACATAAAAACCCAAAAACTTCTAAAGAACTTGATGAAGATCTTCAATCTTGGAGTGAATCCGCTTTCGAGATGATTCCGACGTCTTCCTTCGAGTAATTCCTTCGATCTACTCTGCGTGCCCCCTTAGGTCTTCCTCTGGTGTGTATTTATAGACTTTAGGAGGATCAAAAACCCTAAAAATTGGCTTTTTCCGCGTGAAAACAAAGCAGGGTGCGACAGGGACACGGGCGTGTGCTCAGCCCGTGTGAGGGTGTCCAGGCCGTATGAAAATTTGCATGGCTCGTGATTGACACGGGTTGGCACACGGGAGTGTGTCCAGGCCGTGTGGTTTACACGGGCATGTGGCATGCCCGTGTGGATCCTTAAGATGGCCCGTTTTCCACTCCTTTCGCTTCCCTATGCTCACCTAAGTATAGAAATATGAATTTAAATGTTTAGGAGCATCGAATTCACATGATTGTAGAAATAAACATCCAAAAACACTGTAACACCCCCAAACCCGACCTAGACGTTATGGCCGAATCCGGGAATGTCACATCAAAGGCACAATCTCAAACAATTTTGCTAAGTTAAAATTTAAGGCCTAAAAGCCCAAAATCCTTGAATCTTGTTAAGTTAAGAAGAAAGCCCATGTTTTAAAATAAAAGCTCATAGGTTATAGTTATTTTGAAAACCTTGTTAAACTTTAGAAATTTATTTAAGTTAAAATAAAAATTAAGCGGCGAAAATAATAATAAAACCCATAAGTAACGTCAAATTGGAGATACAAGGCCTTATTACAACCAATGAAAATAAAGGATTTAAACTAAAGTCATTCGAAACAAATAAACCAAAAAAAACTTCTAATTAACTTGCAATGTGGCCATCTCCGAGTCCCTCTTCCACGTCGAGCCGTCTACTGAGCGTCACCTGAAACATTAAATAAAAGGGTGTGAGTTTTGAAACTCAGTGTGTACGACCCTTGGCAATCAATTTAATATACCATTATCACATTGGGCCTAAGTGATCGTTATGTCAGAGTCTTAAAATTTATATAATGAATGATCTAGCCTAGAAACTAACTGTGACAACGATTGAGGCAAGCGCACCTATCGAACAGTAGTATAGTTTAGTGGCAAGACCGGAATGTCGAACCCAAAGGAACCAAAAGTACTAATACTAACTTTCTTTCTATTATTTAGCCTAAGAATTGAAGTGAATTATTGTTTAATTTAAAATTAACTAACTACTAAGCTAAAGACGCTAAGACAAAGAGAATGAATTGGGGAAATACTTGTGGGAAAAACCAATTGAATAAGACAATACCCAAGGAAGAATCCACCTAGACTTCACTTGTTATCTAACTCTGAACCAGACGATTTATTCACTTGACTTGATCCGTAGGATTCCCTAATTTATATTAATACCTCTTTCGAGGCTACTAACGTCTAACCCTAGGTTGATTAATTGAAATATATTTCTAATTAAAACCCCTAGAATTGCATTAACTTGATCTATGGACTCCCATATTAGGTTTGACCCTAATCCGGCAGATTTTCGTCATCCTATCTCTAGGGTTGCGATCAACTCCGCTTAATTATGCTAGATCAACTCTTAGGCAGGGTCTATTCCTCCTCTACCTAAGCACATCAATACTTGAATCAATATCCTGAAATATCAAAACAAGAATTAAGAACACATAATTAAGAACAAATCAAGTATTTATCATATAGCTCAGAAAATAATAACAAGATCTGTCTTAGGTTTCATCCCCCTCAGGTATCTGAGGGTTTAGTTCATAATCATAAAAATATACATCTCAGAAGAAAAGATAAAACAAAACATAAGAAAATGTAACACCCCTTACCCGAGACCGTTGCTGGAGTCGAGCATGAGGCATTACTAGACTTAACTACTAATTCGGGGCATATAAATTGAAACTGTCCATCTGCGTCATGTTGACTAAATTGTCTATAACTCGAGTTACGAAACTCAAAATTTAGATCCAAAAATTTTCCTTGAAACTAGACTCATATATCTTATTACTATAATTTTTCCAGAATTTTTCATATGGCCAAGTAGTACAGTTTATTCATTAAAGTTTCCCCTGTTTCACTGTTTGATGGTTCTAACCTATCTTTACAAAAACTCAGTTATCTCATTGTAAAGAATTCAAATAATGTTATCGTTTATTCCAATAAAAAATATACTCATTAAAGATTCTAAGAATATAAACTATGCTCCATGATTATTATTTTACAATTTTTAATAATTTTTCAAAGACAGAACAGGGGATCACGAAGTCATTCAGAACCAGTCTCACTAAAATTTAAATATATCATAATATAAAATTACTATGCCTACTATGTTTATTTCATTTAAAAATAGACACCATAAGATTTAATTCTATATCTTATTCACTTTCTAATTCCATTTCTCCTATTTTTGGTGATTTTTCAAAATCACGTCACTGCTGTTAACCAAAAACTGTTTCATTGCAAAATATGGTTAACTAGTTTATAACATCTTTACTCCATTTCATTTAAACTCTATACATTAACCATACTTATATATACTAAAACCAAATCAACCAAACATAATCGTCAAGCCAAAATATAAATTCCAAGATTAACAAGATGGACAAGTCATTTTTGAATGGCTTATACAAATATATACAACTTCAAAACCGAACATAATATTTCTAGCCTATACATGCCATATATGTTCATAGTTCCAAACTTTTAAAATACCGAAATAGCGATCGATAGTGTGACGATGTTACAAAACGATCCCCGAGCTCGTAGCTAGACTTCAAAATCTATAAAATAACATAATTAAACAAACAAAGTAAGCTATCATAGCTTAGTAAGTTATAAGCAATTGTAAAAGTGTCCAATTTAACATTGTACTAATTAAAATCAATTTATCAATATCAACCACAAATTCATAACCATAGGTATAAATCATATCTCTATTCATTAACAATCATATTTAGTAGTCTCAAACCGAATACTCAAGCTTTCATTATTAGATTTCACTTAATTTACGAACCATTATAACATTTTAAAATAAACTCACAAGCCAATAGTTTCAACTCATTTCTTTAGTTTCATATGCAAATATAACTTACCGCATTTGTACTAAATTTCTAAACCATCATGAATCACATACCTGATCATTTCATTTTGTTTATCACAATTCATTAATTGAATCCTTGAAAGATCTGCAAACCCGCACACCCAGTGCAAAACCATGTCACGTATCGCACACTTAGTGCCGTTACCTTGATAAAGCGCACACATAGTGCCAATTTCTTGTAATGTATCGCACACTTAGTGCCATTACATTATATTCCGCACACTCAATGCCAAATGACCGATTTCGCACACACAGTGCTCGGTATTTAAATGCGCACACTTAGTGCACTACTTGAAACTATTATTCATTTCAAATAACACATATATACATATTCATTCACTTCAAATTATCATGTCTATATTTCAACATCACATTCGGTGATTCTAACAATTTCAAATATCAATTTCATCTCTTAAGTCAATAACTCA